>CM071578.1:2295320-2315165 GCA_036426205.1 Ascaphus truei | reverse complement strand
CTCGTGCTAGTAACAACGTAATTATTTGTATTCTGTCAAATCTACGTAAGTACCAGCACTCACTGTCTAATAGCTAAATGATGAAAACAGTTGTAATGCAGAATAAACATTTAATAATAAAATGAACCAGAAATAAATCAAATGTGTTTTGCAGAAACCAGTATCACACATGGTCATTCACAAAGTGAGGGGTGGGGGGGGGAAAGAAGGAAAAGGGGGAAAAACAATGAAACATAAGAATATACACACAAAAAACGAGAACGAAAGTATGCTAGGGGCGTCGTTTCGAGGGACTACCTCTTCATCTGGCCCATTCCCCCTGGTCCAAAAGGACCAGAGTACTTCCCTAAGCCTCCCTTCCCCTATACCTGGTCAAATCAGACACCCACTGAAAAGCTCAGTACATATATTGTAAGCTAATACACTAAACAGCTAATAGCAGGGCAGCAAGAAATCCACTAATGGTACTGTTAAAGCTGAACACCAGCTTGCAAGAAAGCAGCTTGCAATGAGCACCAAGAGTCCACCAAGTCAGTGAAAGGTTAATGAGAAAAATAAATGAAGTGGTCAAACCCTCAGTCACTGTGCTCCTTCAGCTGCTGTGTGGGGTGCTTTAAAAACCACGGAACATGGTAACTAATGGCATTAAGATATTGAATCCGTGATAGTAACAACTGTAATTTTGTATTCTGTAAACAAATGAAAAAAAATTTCCCCCCGGGGCCTTCATGCTTATCCACAACCATCTAGTGAATAATGGAGCTCTACATTGGATTAAAAAAATCCAAAAGGAATAAACAGCTTGTAAAAACCCTCCGAGCACGGAGCAGAAGCAAAACAACTTGTGCAGAAAAATAAATAAAATAAAGTTTGCTTCATGTGTCGCTGAGATATCAATGGCAGCGACCGTCTAACGCTTGGTGTGCTGGAGGGCCGCGCAGCAGAGCGCATGCACATTGCGATCACCGTGACCGTTCCGCGGAGGGATCCGGCCTCGGTGTGCGGTCCCCGCTGGGATATTCTCGGCATATAGTCCGGCTCTGCTGTGCTCACTGAGAGCTCAGATAGAGCGTGTGCGCCCCCGCCGGTGCCGGCTTCTACTTATGGCGTCGCTCCCGCCTCCCTGCCCTCGCCATGATCTGTCTGGTGCTGACCATCTTCGCGAAACATTTCCCCGACTGGTGAGAACCCCCCCCCCCTCGGGGACCCCCCTCCATACAGGCTGAGGGAGTGGGGGTGCACTGAAGGGGGCTTACCCCCCCCCCCCCAGTTTGCGCTCCGCAGATCTAGAGAATGTGTTTGAAGTTAAGCTGTAAAACGACCATATTTTATTCCCAAGTCTCCAGACAATGCTCTTATCTCAACCCTTAAGTGACCCCCTACAGGATAACCCATATATATATATTTAGTATTTTTAAACTCCGACTGTATTTCATTAACCCCCTAACCACCAAAGGGATTAAAATAGCTAATATCTCATATTATCAGGACACGGGGTGGCTGCTTTAAACCACGGAACAGTGTAACTAATGGCATTAAAGATATTGAATCCGTGATAGTAACAACTGTAATTATTTGTATTCTGTCAAATCTACGTAAGTACCAGCACTCACTGTCTAATAGCTAAATGATGAAAACAGTTGTAATGCAGAATAAACATTTAATAATAAAATGAACCAGAAATAAATCAAATGTGTTTGCAGAAACCAGTATCACAAATGGGCATGTCACAAAGTGAGGGGTGGGGGGGGGAAAGAAGGAAAAGGGGAAAAAACATGAAACATAAGGAATATACACACAAAAAACGGAGAACGGAAAGTATGCTAGGGGGGCGACGTTTCGAGGGACTACCTCTTCATCTGGCCCATTCCCCCTGGTCCAAAAGGACCGAGAGGTACTTCCCTAAGCCTCCCTTCCCCTATACCTGGTCAAATCAGACACCCCTGAAAATAGCTAGTAAACATATAGTGTAAGCTAAATACAGCTAAACAGCTAATAGCAGGGCAGCAAGAATCCACTAATGGTACTGTTAAAGCTGAACACAGCTTGCAAGAAAGCAGCTTGCAAATGAGCACCAAGAGTCCACACAGTCAGTGAAAGGTTAATGAGAAAAATAAATGAAGTGGTCAAACCCTCAGTCACTGTGCTCCTTCAGCTGCTTGTGTGGGGTGCTTTAAACCACGGAACAGTGTAACTAATGGCATTAAAGATATTGAATCCGTGATAGTAACAACTGTAATTATTTGTATTCTGTAAACAAATGAAAAAAAATTTCCCCCCGGGCCTTCATGCTTATCCACAACCATCTAGTGAAATAATGGAGCTCTACATTGGATTATCACCAAAAAGAGAATAAATACAGCTTGTAAAACCCCTCCAGAGCACGGAGACAGAAGCAAAACAACTTGTGCAGAAAATAAATAAAATAAAAGTTTGCTTCATGTGTCGCTGAGATATCAATGGCAGCGACCGTATTAACGCTTGGTGTGCTGGAGGGCCCGCGGCAGCAGAGCCGCACATTGCGATCACGTGACCGTTCCGCGGAGGGATCCGGCCTCGGGTGTGCGGTCCCCGCTGGGATATTTCTGCATATAGTCCCGGCTCTGCTGTGCTCACGTTGAGGGGCTCAGAGAGAGCGTGTGCGCCCCCGCCGGTGCCGGCTTCTACTTAGTGCGCGCTCCCGCCTCCCTGCCCTCGCCATGATCTGTCTGGTGCTGACCATCTTCGCGAACATCTTCCCGACTGGTGAGAACCCCCCCCCCCTCGGGGACCCCCCTGCACATACAGGCTGAGGGAGTGGGGGTGCACTGAAGGGGGGCTATACATAGAGAACCCCCCTAACACATGAGGGAGCATTACAATGAGAACCCCCCCTCGGGGACCCCCCTGCACATACAGGCTGAGGGAGTGGGGTGCACTGAAGGGGGGCTATACATAGAGAACCCCCCTAACACATGAGGGAGCATTACAATGAGAACCCCCCCGCGGGGACCCCTTGCACATACTGAGTGGAGGTGCACTCAGAAGGTCCAATATATATACACAGATATATACCCACCCCCCACTCAGGAGGACTCCAGCCTCATTGTAAGGGTACCTCTCACTGGCCCTCATCCTCCATTTAATGGGGACTCGCCCTCCTAGTAGCGGAGACCATACCCCAACCTCAGCCTCATTGTACCTGAATCCCTCCCACTCCCAGCTCCTTGTAACATAAATGTAGCTAGTTGACTTGATGGAAGTATGTCTTCTTCAACCTAATCTAATATGTAACGGAGACCTCGCCTAGCTCCCAGCCTCCCTGTAACGGAGACCCCCGCTCATCCCAGCTCTTGTAACGGAGACCCTCGCTCATCTCAGCCCTTGTGAACGGAGCATCCCTCAGCTCATCCTCAGCCTCCTTGTAACGGAGGCCCTCGCTTCATCTAGCCTCCTTGTACGGAGACCCCTCGCTCATCCTCAGCTCCTTGTAACGGAGACCATCGCCCATCCTCAGCTCTGTAACGGAGAACCCGCTCACATCCCTCTTGTCACGGAGACCCTCGCTCGCCCCCACCTCCCTGTACGGAGCCCTCCTCGCTCCCAGCATCCCTGTAACGGGACCCCTCAGCGCCCAGGCATCCCTGTAACGGAGACCCCTCCCTCGCGCTCAGCCTCCCTGTAACGGAGACCCCTCCCTTGCTCCCAGCCTCCCTGTAACGGAGACCCCCCCTTGCTCCCAGCCTCCCGTAACGGAGACCCTCCCTCGCTCCCAGCCTCCTGTAACGGAGACCCCTCCCCGCTCCCCGCCTCCCTGTAACGGAGACCCTCCCTCGCTCCAGCCTCCTTGTAACGGAGACCCCTCCTCGCACTCAGCCTTCCCTGTAACGGAGACACCTCCCACTCAGCCCTCCCTGTAACGGAGACCCCTCCCTCGCTCCCAGCCTCCCTGTAACGGAGACCCCTCCCTCGCACTCAGCCTCCCTGTAACGGAGACCCCTCCCTCGCACTCAGCCTCCCTGTAACGGCACCTTTCCTTCTTGAGCCTCCAGTGGTAACGAAACCCTCCTCCTCACCCTCCCTGTACGGCACCCTTCCTCCACACCCTGTAACGGAGGACCCTCCCTCAGCCTCCTGAACGAGACCCCCCTCACTCTCAGCTCCCGGTAACGGCACCCCTCCCTCACTCTCAGCCTCCCTGTAACGGCAACCCCCCACTCAGCCTCCTCAGCATCCTCAGCTCCCTGTAACGGGGACCCCTCCTCACCTCAGCCTCCCTGTAACGGAGACCCCACTCATCGCCTCCCTGTAACGGGACCCCTCCCTCCACTCTCAGCCTCCCTGTAACGGAGACCCCTCCCTCACTCTCAGCCTCCCTGTAACGGGACCCCTCCCTCACTCTCAGCCTCCCTGTAACGGAGACCCCTCACTCTCAGCCCACACCTATTAGAGACCAGTCTCCCTTGCTGCATATCCGTGTCAGGCCTAGTACGCGCTGTCTCTGGTCCCCACTGCATCCATTGTCACTGTCGCCCTCTCTCTGCAGCCTGGACGGGGATTAATGAGCGCACCTTCCTGGCCATCAAACCCGATGGTTACCAGCGGCGTCTGGTCGGGGAGATCATCCGGCGCTTCGAGAGGAAGGGATTTCGCCTGGTCGCAATGAAGATGATGCAGGTGAAATAAAGACAGACCCGTGTGTGTTAGTGTGTGTTGTGGTAGTGTGGTGTGTGTTGTGTTAGCAAGTGTGGTCAATGTCACTGTGTGTGTGTTGGCACTGTAATTGGTGTGTGTGTTGTGTGTGTGTGTGTGTGTGTGTGTGATGTGTGGTGTGTGTCATGTGTGTGTGTGTCACTGTGGTGTGTGGTCACTGTGTGTGTGTTCACTGTGTGTGGTGTCCTGTGGTGTGTGTGTCACTGTGGTTTGGTGTGTGTGTCACTGGTGGTTGTGTGTCACTGTGTGTGTGTGTGTCAGTTGTATTGTGGCCTGTCTGTGTGTTGTACTGTCTGTGTGGGTGTGTGTGTGTTGGTGGTGTCTGTGTGTGTGTGTCACTGTCGGGTGTGTGTGTGTCATGTCTGTGTGTGTGTGTCACGTAGTGTGTGGTGGTGGCACTGTTGGTGTGTGTGTGTGTGTGTGTGTGGTGTTGGTGTGTACACTGACGGGCTGCGAGGGATATTGTTGATACAGTAGAAACTAAGGGTAGTTGCTCCCATAATAAAGTTTTGATAGCACAAAGGGGGTTCCTCAGCCCTTCTCCAATAAAATCAGGATACTTTATTGCAAAAATATTGAATTCATGCTAAAAACAAAAAAAACCCAGGTTGACCTTTCGGGGGTCACAGCCCTTAATCAAAACCTCAATGGCGATAACACACGCGTCTCTTAAAAGGGTGCAAGGCGCAAGAAACGCCAGAGCCGGGGCAGAGTGGGCACGCGCCAGTGATGTAACCTGGGATGCGTCTCTATGGAAACCTCGCCACGTTACCCAGCGTCCCTACAACAGCGTGATGACATCATCTGCAGCACGCCAGTGTGGCCATTAACTGATGGGGAGAGACTGTGATACAACATAGAAATAGGGAAGCACCCCCTCCCGTTCCTGTGTCAGGGTGTGCCCCCTCCCGTTCCTGTGTCGGGTGGTGCCCACCCTCCCGTTCTGGTCAGGGGTGGCCCCCCCTCCCTTCTGTGTCAGGGTGGTGCCCCCTCCCGTTCCCTGTGTCAGGGTGGTTGCCCCCCTCCCGTTCCTGTGTCAGGGTGGTGGTCCCCCCTTCCGTTCCTGTGTCAGGGTGGTGCCCCCCCCTCCGTGTTCAGGGGTGCCCCCCTCCGTTCCTGTGTCAGGGTGGTGCCCCCTCCGTTCCTGTGTCAGGGTGGTGCCCCCCTCCCGTTCCTGTGTCAAGGGTGGTGCCCCCTCCCGTTCGTGTCAGGGTGGTGCCCCCTCCCGTTCTGTGTCAGGGTGGTGCCCCTCCCGTTCCTGTGTCAGGGGGTGCTCCCATCCGTTCCTTGTCGGGTGGTGCCCCCTCCCGTTCCTGGTGTCAGGGTGGGTGCCCCCTCCCGTTCTGTGTAGGGGGGCTCCCCCTCCCGTTCCTGTGTCGGGGCGGCTCCCCCCTCCCGTTCCTGTGGTCCGGGCGGCTCCCCCTCCGTTCCGTGTCGGGTGGCGCCCCCTGTTCCTGTGTCAGGGTGGTTGCCCCCCTGTTCCCTGGGTCAGGGTGGCGCCCCCCTCCGTTCCTGTGTCGGGGCCCCCCACTTCCTGTGTCGGGGCGGCGCCCTCCTCGTTCCGTGTCTGGGGGGCGTCTCCTCCGTTCCGTGTCGGGGCGGGCCCCCCTCCCGTTCCTGTGTCGGCGGCGCCCCCTCCCGTTCTGTGTCAGGGTGCGTGCCCCCCTCCCGTCTGGTGTCGGGCGGCGCCCCCTCAGTTCCTGTGTCCGGGCGCTCACCCCCTCGTTCCTGTGTCGGGGCGGATCCCCCCTCCGGTGTGTCGGGGCGGCTCCCCCTCCGCGTAGTGTCCGGGCGGCTCCCCTCCCGTTCCTGTGTAGGGTGGTGCCCCCTCCTGTTCTGTGTAGGGGGTGCCCCCTCCTGTTCCTGTGTCGGGCGGTCCCCCTCGTTCCTGTGTCGGGGCGGCGCTCCCCCTCCGTTCCTGTGTCGGGGCAGCTCACCCCTCACGTTCCTGTGTCGGGCGCTCCCCCCCTCCTTCGTCAGGGTGTGCCCCCTCGCGTCCCTGTGTCGGGGCGGATCCCCCTCCCGTTCCTGTGTCGGGGCGGATCCCCTCCGTTCCTGTGTCGGGGTGGATCCCCCTCCCGTTTCCGTGTCAGGGTGGTGCCCCTCCTGTCCTGTGTCAGGGGGGTGCCCCCTCCCCTTCCTGTGTCAGGGTGGTGCCCCCCTCCGTTCTGTGTCGGGGCGGCGCCCCCCTCCCGTTCCTGGTGTCGGGGTGGTGCCCCCTCCGTTCCTGTGTCGGGGGCGGCGCCACTCCCGTTCCTGTGTCGGGGCGAGTCCCCCTCCCGTCCTGTGTCGGGGCAGCTCCCCTCCCGTTCCTGGTCGGGGCGGCGTCCCCCTCCGTTCCTGTGTCGGGGCCGCTCCCTCCGTTCCTGTGTCCGGGCGGCTCCCCCCTCGTTCGTGGGTCAGGGTGGTGCCCCCTCCCGTTACTGTTCGGGGCGGCTCCCCCCCGTTCTGTGTCGGGGCGGATCCCCTCCGTTCTGTGTCGGGGCGATCCCCCCTCCCGTTCCTGTGTCGGGGCGGATCCCACTCCCGTTACTGGGTCACGGGGCGGATCCCCCCTCCCGTTCCTGTGTCGGGGCGGCGCCCCCTCCCGTTCCTGTGTCGGGGCGGCGCCCCCCTCCCTGTTCCTGGTCGAGGCGGCGATCCCCCCTCCCGTTCGGTCGGGGTGGTGCCCCCCTCCCGTTCCTGTGTCGGGGCGGATCCCCCTCCTGTTCCGTGTGGGGGATACCACACCCCTCCGTTCGTGTCGGGTGGTCGCCCCCTCCCGTTCCTGTGTCAGGGTGGTGCCCCCTCCGTTCCTGTGTCAGGGGGTGCCCCCTCCGTTTCCTGTGGTAGGGTGGCCCCCTCCCGTTCCGTGTCGGGGGCGGCCCCACCCTAGTTCTGTGTCGGGGCGGCGCCCCCTCCCGTTCCTGTGTCGGGGCGGCCCCCTCCCGTACTGCGTCGGTGGGGCGCCCCCTCCCGTTCCTGTGTCGGGGCGGCGCCCCCTTCCCGTTCGGTGTGGGCGGCGCCCCTCCCGTTCTCTGTGTCGGGGCGGCGCCCCTCCCGTCCTGTGTCGGGGCGGCGCCCCCTCCCGTTTCCTGTGTCGGGGCGGCGCCCCTCCCGTTCCTGTGTAGGGGCGCCCCCCTCCCGTTCTGGTGTGTCGGGGGTGGTGCCCCTCCAGTTCCTGGTCGGGGCGGCGCCCCCCTCCCGTTCTGTGTCGGGGCGGATCCCACTCCAGGTCCGTGTCGGGGCGGATCCCCTCCCGTTCCTGTGTCGGGGCGGGCCCCACCCCTAGCTGTGTCGGGGCGGGGATCCCCCTCCGTTCTGTGTCGGGGCGGATCCCCCCTCCCGTTCCGTGGTCGGGGCGGATCCCCCCTCGTTCCTGTGTCGGGGCGGGATCCCCCCTCACCGTTCCTGTGCGGGGCGGATCCCACTCCCGTCCTGTGTCGGGGCGGTCCCCCCCCGTTCCGTGGGGGCGGCTCCCTCCCGTCGTGTCGGGGCGGCGCCCCCCTCTAATGTTCCTGTGTCGGGGCGGATCCCCCCTCCCGTTCCATGTGTCGGGGGTCCCCTCCGTTCCGTGTGGGGCGGTCCCCTCCTGTTCTGTGTCGGGGCGGTCCCCCCTCCGTTCCTGTGTCGGGGCGGCGCCCCCCTCACGTTCCTGTGTCGGGCGGCTCCCCCTCCCGTTCTGTGTCGGGGCGGATCCCCCCTCCCGTCCTGTCGGGGACGGCTCACCCTTCCGTCCTGGTCGGGCGGGATCCCCTCCCGTCATGTGTCAGGGTGGAGCCCCCTCCGTTCATGGTCGCGGATCCCCCTCGTTCGTGTCGGCGGACCCCCTCCGTTCCTGTGTCCGGCGGATCCCCCCCCGTTCCGTGTGTCGGGGCGGATCCCCCCTCCCGTTCCTTGTGTGGGGGGATCCCCCTCGTGCCGTGTGGCGGCCCCTCCGTTCTGTGTAGGGGAGGATCCCCCTCCGTTCCTGTGTCGGGGCGGATCCCCACCTACCGTTCCTGTGTCGGGGCGGCTCCCCCTCCCGTTTCCTGTGTCGGGGCGGCGCCCCTCCCGTTCCTGTGTCGGGGCGGATCCCCCCTCCCGTTCCTGTGTCGGGGCGGCTCCCCCCTCCCGTTCCTGTGTCGGGGCGGCGCCCCCCTCCCGTTCCTGTGTCAGGGTGGTGCCCCCCTCCTGTTCCTGTGTCAGGGTGGTGCCCCCTCCCGTTCCTGTGTCAGGGTGGTGCCCCCCTCCCGTTCCTGTGTCGGGGCGGATCCCCCCTCCCGTTCCTGTGTCGGGGCGGCTCCCCCCTCCCGTTCCTGTGTCGGGGCGGCATACAGAGATGGGTTTTCGGACCTACCAGTAGCAAACCACTTCTTGTCTTAATGTTTCAAGCATCGGACTTATGCCTGTGGAACAAATTAGAAATCCCCCCGCCCCCCGGGGGGTGTAACCGGTCCCAATTGTTTCTGTAGGGAATGGTTTTGACCTTTACATTGGACACAATCCACCCCAAAGGACACAACATAAATATTGCTTATTTAAAAAAAAATGTTATAATGCTTATTTCACTTAAGATGACGTCATTGGTTTCCTGTTCTAATAGTCGAATGAGACGATCCCACTTGACTTTTATTTAGGGACAAACACTTTAGTATTCCTGATGACTTTGTACAACCTCTATGTATGGCCCAGTTCTAGTGGATAAAGGTGGTCCCAATAGATGAGTACGGACCATCCAAGGAGTGAATGAGCGTAGCGAGTATCTTCCATGCTACCCACATTGAGCAAACACCCAACTCGTGGCTTGGTGATAGCGGATGGTAACGATTCCTGATTGCAGAAGCGTGGACCGTCCCAGGATGACTTTTATCTTGCGTGTTGGCGGACATTAATTAGCATTGTAGTAAATGCAGAAGAACGCCACATTTCCCAGTACAGAGTTCTGAACGTTTTGTTGGGATATCGGGTTGCTACATATTTATATCCTTTCCTGACTAGTAGCGATGCGTCCATCTTCTGTGCTTACACCACCGCTATCTTTCTGTTTAGTGTGAACCTGTTAAAAGGCGGCCCTCCCCGGGAACCAAGGAGGCTGGGTGACCGGAGATCACTTACTGAATTAGGGGGAGCCGACTTTAACTGGAACTATTCCGTCCCAGGCTGAATTCAATAGAAGTATTACTGACCTGATGAAGACTGCAGAACTCTCAAAAGATTGTCCTGAGATGATCACCTAATACTTGAGTACTTTTCCAGGCTGAAATATGAATTGTCAAACTATGTTAAATCATGAGCAGATCACACCATTTATGAATGACTTATCTTGGTCGGACAATGAACTCCAGTTGTGTTGCTTTCCCTGGTCTCCTGCCATGTTTACCTACAGCTGTCTGAAAAACGTGCCGGGTGTTATAGACACATACTACAGTCTGATACCTCCTGGTTTTCTTTTTGTATCTGCTTTTGGTCTTCTCTCATGTTTTCCCCCATGATATTGACGTAATTT
The DNA here is from genome assembly GCA_036426205.1 of Ascaphus truei. Lineage (NCBI taxonomy): Eukaryota > Metazoa > Chordata > Amphibia > Anura > Ascaphidae > Ascaphus > Ascaphus truei. The sequence continues at coordinate 2,305,006 of CM071578.1, read as the reverse complement.
TGTTTACACTTAACTGGCCCTTCCAGTACGCCCAAGTATAGAGCTACACGGACCTCACATCACACCTTCCTGGGACACCCTGTTATTGGTGTTTACCCTGTTTTTACACTCGGGTGGGTTGTTTTTGCTTGTCTGTATAATATTGATAAAACTCCCACTGGAGATTGAAAAGTTGGTGTGTGTGTGTGTGTGTGTGTTGTGTGTTGTTGTGATGGGTGTGTGTGTGTGTGTGTGTGTGTGTGTGTGTGTGTGTGTGTGTGTGTGTGTCTAGGACTTGTAAGGACTGTTGTAGGAATGTTGAATTGCACTGTTCTATGTTAGAACAGTCCTAACCACATGAAACACAGTAGTTCGTATTGATCTTTGTGTCTCGGCCTCAGTCTGCTGAAGGAACGTTAGATTAGTTTTACATCTGTACATATAACCACATTAGAAGGGGCAGACACACGATGTATTATAACTGCTTGTCTGTGTGTACAGGCCTCGGAGGGGCTGTTGAAGGAACACTACATTGCACTACAGAACCGGCCTTTTTACGATCGCCTGGTGAAGTACATGTCCTCCGGGCCGGTGATTGCCATGGTGAGGTCTGACCGCCCCACTCATCACCTCCTTGTCCTCTCCCCCTCTATATACTATTTCTTCTCTGTGTTCCTATAGCCTTATCCTTCCCTTTAACCTCCTCCTTATATCCATTACCTCCTATTTCTCCTTACATTGTCTCCTTTGCTGTCATCGTCTATATATCCTCTTTCCCTGTGTATATTCTACCACTCTTTCCCTATAGCCCACCTCTCTATATCCGCTCACCCCCTGTCGCTACCCTTGCACAGAAACCTCTACGTCCATTACACTTTTATTCTTAACCTACAGATATATATTTTCTCTCCCCGTTTCCCTTATTCTGTATAACAAGTAGTGTAACTTCCATTCAAGATAATTCAACATTGATGTATTGTTAACTGTACGTTATCCCACTTCTAACTAGACTGAATAGGTTCCAATATATTATACTTCTCGCCCGCTTACCCTCGCCCGCTTACCCTCGCATTGTAGGTCTGGCAGGGGCTGCACGTGGTGAAGACTGCCCGCGTCATGCTGGGTGAAACCAATCCTGCAGACTCCTCGCCGGGCACTATCCGGGGGGATTTTTGCGTGGACGTTAGCAGGTAAGACCCCCACGGGATACATAATCCTCACGAATGGAGAAAAATCATTCCTGATAGTTATTTATTTATTTTTTTAAATACAGTAATATTTATTCATACAAAAAGTTGCACTTGCCCAATACTGGAGAGGGCTCAAGATTGTACACTTCGGACATATCGAAATTTTAATATCTAAATCCCTAGGTTGATAATATTTTCCAATGACCTTGGAACGTCTTTGACAAGTCAATGCACCACTACCAAGTCATGCTTATTAATCACTATTTTAGAAATCTTACCAACTTTATAATTATAGTTGTTGCCTATTTAAAGCCGCAATACGTGCTAAAGAACATCGCACTCGCCCCAGCAAGGGGGGGCGGCAATGCATACATAGGCACATTGTCTGTGATCATTACAGTTACATTAATTTGTTAGTTACAGAATCTCCAGGGCCTGTCGTGTGGGTGTCCCTTGAACACCACACGTGTGTAGGTGGACATGGTACAGATGTAGCAAGACTTACTGTTTGTGTTGCCGCAGTCTCGCGACCGCCACAACTGCGGCCTGGGTGGATTAACGCTGTAGGGGTCCAACCTGGGAGCATAGCCGCCCCACCCACCCCCCTCCGCAGCGTGATCGCGGCAGACACTGTCCCTAGCGCTGCGGGCGTTTGCTGGGGGGACTGTGTGTCTTCCTACATCTGTATGTGAGATGTTCATCATTCTACTGCACTGCCGGTGGGTGTGTCCAGCCTCCTTCACTCGCTCCCTCTATCTCTCTCTCTCTTAGAAACGTGATCCACGGCAGCGACTCCAAAGAAAGTGCGCAGCGCGAGATCTCTCTCTGGTTCCAGCCGGACGAGCTGGTCTGCTGGCAGGACAGCGCAGAGAGCTGGGTATACGAGTAAACTGCATACCGGAGGCAGGGAAAGGGGAACAAGCGCTGTAGGGACGGGCTGTAGCTAGCTGGGCTTTAACAGGTGAATATTTGGTGGAGGTATAAGGAATTAGTCCATCTGACTAGCATGCATTTAGGGTGTAGGATTTCTCTGCTCCCGTCCCAATAAATCTAGGAGCGCTGCACTCCCACGGTTACTCAAGCTGTATAAAACCCCTTCACTGCAGAAGGGCCAGCAACGCACAGCATCATGGGAAACCAGGCTCCCGTAGATTCAACAGAGCTAAAACAATCTTCTGAAAGCACCAGGCTTTGTGGAGCACACATGACCTGAAGCAATTAGTAAGGCACTAGCGGAGATCGGTTACATCCCATGGATCGCTCCCTACAACTGTGCAGTGTTGCACTCCCTTTAGCAGCAACGGGGCTGCCCCTTTTGTAAAACATGAGAAATTGGGGTGCAGAACGGGTTTCAATGTAAAGTCACATGTCTTACGACGTGCTGTGGTCCTAGTAGTCATCCTGCGGGCTAATTGCAACCTTGGCTGTGGGTTACAGCAGGGGGGGGCTCAACTCCAGTCCTCAAGCCCACCCCCCAACAGGTCAGGTTTTCAGGATATCCCTGTTTCAAGCACAGGTGGCTCAATCGTTCCCTGCTTCAGAGGAAGTCTCCACCTGTGCTGAAGCAGGGATAACCTGAAGACCTGCCCCGTTGGGAGAGCTTGAGGACTGGAGTTGAGCACCCGCTGGGTTACAGTACAAGGTGTCCGTCCAGACTATCAAAAGAGAGAACCTTGATTATGATTGTACGCTCCAAGCTATATCCTTTTGATATATGCGGTGGCCCCTCTCTGTGTATCCCCTTTCATTCCAGAGAGGGTCGCTTTTTCTAAAGAATTTGAATAAGCCGACTTGAGTATAACATCCAGCGTGTGGAAGTGCAAATCCTCAAGTCTTTATTTTCTTTTTATATAAGAGAAGGAAGATGCAGTAAAAAGGATCCAAGCATTTTTAATACATTTCTATTTTCTTTTCACAGTGCTTTTAGTTTAGGGGCGACTAACCCGCTGCAAGAAAGAAATACAGCTCAACCCCCTTATAACGCTGGGCTTGGGGTACAAAGAATCACATCGCGTTATAAGCGGATCGCGTTAGAAATAATGTACAATTGTATGCATTGTACAATAAAGTATTTAAGACACTAATAATCATGTTGTAAAGTATTCATAAATACGGAAATTGGGAGCCACGCGTGCATCGCGTTATAAGCAGATTCGCGTTATAACGGGGTTGAGCTGTATTTGTTTTTTTGTGACGGCATTTTCAATTCGTCACACAGTGCTACCTTTTAAAACCTCGGGTGGGAAGTGGAGAGGTGTGCGGCAGGGGGGTGGGAGGCGGGGAATTGTGCGGGTGGGAGGAGGGGTGGGAGGCGGGGATCTGTTTACAGCACAGCGATTATGGGAAATAGCACCTTTTTGTATTTTTAATTTTTTTTTGTAATAAAAACTTTGACAAATGAGTCCTGTTATGTTTTGGTTCCAGCTTTCCAGACAGGCAGAGAAAAGATGGCAGCATTTCCCTCACTATCTGGTCTTTAGGACTTATGAATGGGGCTCACGCTATGTAAATCCTACCGGGCTGTGAGCCCCATTCAGTCGCAGTGTTCATCCGATGGGCCATTACAGCGTATATGGACTATGCTGCAGTGTTTGCGAGATGATTGTGCATTTTCCTCACACACAGGCTCAAAAACAGTAGCATCTGTAAATACTGGTGATGTATTTTTATAATGTATTTTTAACCAGAATAGACCCACATTCACCAGAAATACTGTACTGTAAATACAGTGGTGATTCTGGAATCGGCAATCCAGGCCACAGCAATGTCAACAGCCGTGCGGGAGGAGGCTACAACTTTGCGTGTGTAGCAGTTAATAATAATAGCATGTTCTTGTATAGCGCTGCTAGTATTACATAGCGCTTTACAGAGACATTTTTGCAGACACAGGCCCTGCCCCGTAGAGCTTACAATCTATGTTTTTGGTGCCCGAGGCACAGGGAGATAAAGTGACTTGCCCAATGTCACAGGGAGCCAACACTGGGAATTGAACCAGGCTCCCCAAACCCAGTGCCAGTCAGTGTCTTTACTCACTGAGGCACTCTCAGTTTAGCCAGTGTCTGGGGTTAGAAACGCGAGAGCGGGGGAGAAAAGGAGGGGCATGTAGATCGAGAGGAGGATAGGGTGCGTACCAGAGCAGATGGAAGAGAGGGCGGAGCGCCAAGTGGAACCAAGAGCTGGCAAGTTAATGGTCTCTGCAGAAACGAGGGGTAGATGGAGGTGAGGGGGAGAAGTGACAGAAAATGAGATAAGATGATGTCAGAGAGGGGTAAGGGTGAAATGGAGAAGTAATGATGGATCCCAGGCAGTATGGTGGGTTGCTGAGCCCGTGTGGGCACTGCACGGCCAGTAAAGCCCCAAACTGCACCTTAGCGTGGGTGGTATAGCTGTCAATTAAAGCAGGAGCTTCGAAAGTCGCTCCGCACAATGCTTTGCATCCACAGTTGCAAGGCATTGTGGGGTGTGACTTTGAAAGCTCCCACAGCCATTGACAGCTATACCCCCCCCCCCCCCCCCCCCCCCCCCGTTCTGTCTGCACACACTGAGGTGCAGTTTGGGGCATTATCAAGCAGGTTGCCCCCACATGCGCAGGACACCATAGTGCCTGGAATGGGTCGAACAGTTTTGTTAGCGATAGTCTGATGAGTCAGTAATAAGATTTATTTATTGAGGGATGGCAAATTTTCAAGCAGGAGGTGCACAATGCAAAAACAGTTGGGAATCACTGCCCCCTAGAGGAATGAACGAAGAAGAAAACTTTAAATTTTTCTTGCATTAATGTGACTCCTGTCCTCAAGAGCCACCAACAGGTCAGGTTTTCAAGATACCCCAGCTTCAGCACAGGCTGCTCAGTCTTTGACTGAGCCTCTGATTCAGCCACCTTGCTGAAGCTGGGATATCCTGAATACCTGACCTGTGGGCTTGAGGACTGGAGCTGAGCCCCCTGGGTTAATGGACGCTTACATCAGAATAGGATAATGAGTTGTGACAAAATTGTGAACTGGGATCTCCCCTATTGGAAGCTTATTCTATTGTTTTACTTTAACCTCCGGGTTCAGACCTTGAATATAGGGGGAACCCTCAGTGTCTATAAGGGACAGTGGGCATTAAGGTATCCTCCTCAGTGTCTATAAGGGACAGTGGGCATTAAGGTATCCGTACACCCGACAAGTGGAGGAGTTACCCCCCCCCCCCCCCCGAATCGGTGTTATTTTGTATTCTGCACTACACATATCCAATAAATTAGCTTCTAAGCTACTTAAGTGATGTCTCAGAGTGCAGCTGTCTTTTAATTTGATCTATTTATATCTATAGTATGCACATGTATACACACATACACACGTATACGCACACATACATATATACACACATACACAGAAAACTAATTCATATACACATACTAATTCATACATATGTACACACGCACTAATTCATACATACACGCACTAATTCATACATACACACACAGAGACACTAATTCATACATACACACACACAGTACACAGTACACAAACATATGAGCGTATGACAAGCTGCCCTTCCATATTCCACCAGTTGAGCATCAGCCCCACAGAGACTCCTGTAATAAATGAAAGCAGCGGCGTCCTGCCCAGGACTGTAATACATTTATTACATACATAACAGTTACATGGTGCTCATGTCACACGGGACAGAGAGAGAAAGCACAGGGGTTATTCATACAGCTGTCTTTGCATAATGCCACCGTTAAGACCAGAAGACAAACAACACACTGCGGAGTTTACAAGCCTTGAAGAGACACCCAGGAAACCTTTCAGATGGTAGAGATGGGAGGTACAGCAGAAGGAGCTTTGTTACAGCCAAGCCGTTGACAGCTTGTTGGCGGGTATAAATGTGCTTTTGTTAACCCCTTTGATGGGTTTTAAGGGATTCCATGCGAGGAAAAATCTAGGGAGAAGAGCACTTCTAAATTGATTTATTTTTCAGCCCCAGCACTATCATTGGTATTGAAATTATTATAGGTAAATATGCAGCAAGAGCTTATCATGTAAAATATGCATTAACGAGAGCTTATTATCATGTAGAGTCTTTGTCATGTCTGATACCTCTTTGTTGGAACATGATCACAATGCAGTGTGTTAATATGCCCAAATTCTGCACGATTGCAGGTTTCTTAAATATGAAGAATTTTGGCAGATTCGTGCATAAGAAAACAGGCATCTTCTTTATTTTGAGATGGGCCAATAAAACAGGTGAAGGTATATATTTACAGACTGGAAATAGCCACTAGGAATCATTAATAGATGTGTTAAAGTGAAGAGCTGCTAACCATCCATAGGGGGTAATTCTATATTGTTCCAAATGGCCGTTATTGGGTGGAAATCCCTGTTGAAATCCATGGGAATTTTCATCCCATAGTGGCTATTCTGCTTTAGTTAATATACCTCAATCTACTTTTCTTTTGGTTCAAACTCTTCCTTAGACAAACCAACGCTGTTAATAGGAAATGCTAAAATCTACACTGTAATAACATGCCTGCTCCTTTCAGTGCCAGAGGACCTAGAAGGATCTGGGCAAAGGTCTTCTACTGACATGAGTGCTCTGTTGAGTTTTGTAAGTGTATAGAGATACTCTTTAGCACTGTACAATGTGTATATATTTCAGCGTTAGGGGGAGAGAGAGGTGTTTTGTGAGTGAGGCAAGGAAAAGATTCCTTAACCCCCAGAGTAATAAGAATTAATGATGTGGGGCCAGGTAATGATAAGTACTAATGAACTAGAAAATAACTGAATCAATGTGGATGGGGCAGTTGTGGGCTATCAACAAAGTTGACCTGGATCAAGGTATGATCCATGGATGAGAAGTTCGGGTTCCACTCGCTTAACCATGTAAGTTGTGCAATGAGATGATGGTCTTCATGGAGTCTTCTGTCCTATACCAACAGAATCTGCCATAATCCGTTTAGTGTCCGAGGAGAGGTTGGCAAGGCAATGCCCAAAGCTCTTGATCGCTGGCACAGGATAAGCATCATTGCAGGACGAGCGGAACGTTTCTTAATGCAGCAGAGAAGCAGCGAGAGTCTTGAGAACTTCCAGAAATCAGCCTCTCGTGGTTTCACCAAGCTCCAAAGCCGAGGAGGGGAAGGGATAGCTTTTCTGGAGGTGGATGCTGGGAGGTCAGAGGTTAAATGTAAGAGGAGCGGCGCACGCAGCATGGGTCCGAGAGTTCATGCCGATGCGGGATCCAAGTTCTTGTTTGGTTTTTCAGTGGGAGGAGGGATGCAGGAGGCCGTATGTACATCTTGGCATTCTGGAAAAAGGGGCGAAGGAAGGGGGCGGCTCTCACTCCGGGACGTAGGAGACCTGCCACACGATGATGTGACTTCGCTCCGCTTTTGAGAGCACTGGTTTGGCTTGGTTCTCACCATCTGCAGCGTGTTCTTCTGTTTCATCATCTTCACCGTCCCCTGTGGAAAGAAAATAAGGACTCGGACGTAGGTCATGGGTTGGATAGAAGAGCCTGTCACCCAGTGAAACCCCTCTAGTTCTATTGGCATGCTCCCTGTGGTCTCCAAACAGAAGTTATTATGGCTGCTAAGCTCCTCCCACTTTGTTACAGCACTGGACTTCAAAGTGCCTTATCAGAGCAGCTCAGGATAAGACCGCTTTCTCTGATCAATCTATTTGAAGTCTCCATGGAAAACAGCTCTGTTCTGCCTGCTGGGGTGGAGCAAGTGAACATAAACAGCAGGAGTGGTCATGTGAACACTCTACTGCAGGCTTTGGGCCTTTTGAAATAAAACATTGATGCAGAATAAAAAACAGGTAGGAAAAAGAAATAAATAAATCACATTGATGTCAATTTCAAGAAAAGTCATTTTTTTGGTGGTGAAATGCACCAGGATTCAGTTTTCCAGAAGTAATGGGGCTGTCCCTGTACAGAGGGAGAGAAAGTAGTGCATACTCACCAATGCGGAAATCAATGTATCCCTCTCCTCCGCTCAACACCAGGACATTCTTGACTTTTTGCTCCTCCGACTCTGCGGAAGGGGTACCCGGATTCTCTGACGGGCTGTCCAGCACGCTGCCGTTCAACGTGGCGAGGACATTGCCTTGGAGCGCAAGAGACATATTAGTCTCTAAAACAAATCTGCTTAAAATGAAGACTGATAGACACCGAGCAGATTGACTCAGATACACACACACACAGACAAGCTGCCATGAGGGATTTGACCAGTCTCCCAAGTCTACCTAATATTTTGAGACCATCGGTCAATTGGAGAGACTTGGCTGGGACCAACCAGAATTTCCCCTGTGTATCCAGTGGGACAGTCCAAGCCAAGATGGCATTGACCAGAAGCCGTTGCAACACAGCTGAGTACTTTGCCAGTTGGATAAGCAGACAGGGCGACTAAACACCTCCATATTAAAGTTAAGCACCCCCCGGGACTCGATCTTCCAGACCCTACGATCCTCCATGTATATTGGGAACCAGCCCTAGACTGGAAACCTTCTACTGTCAACGTCAGGTTTGGAGCTGCTGGGACCTCTGCACTCACCTGGAACAGACACAAAGAACTTAACCGCGTCACGGTGCCCGTGGAAGCAGAGCTGCGCCTGCGCCATAGAGCAGTATGGGATGAAGCTGCCCGCAGACTTGTCGCAGTTATCGTCGCTGTACACGTGGATGACTCCCCCGGGGCGCGTCCCTTCTCCGGAGGTGGGAGAAGTCTTGTTGGCTAAAGACACGGATAGGGGGTTAGTGGACGCATCACAGCAGCAAAGCATGTGACAACATACATACAGGAGAGATAGGTCAGCGGGTCTTCTACATGACCTCACACCCCTTTTAACACCCACTTCCCCATCTGGGTTAACCCTTTGCTGTGGGAATAGATGGAGAAGCAGCAGGTCTGAAGACCATCATCCACCCCCTGTATTAGTGATGCGGAGTATCTTTATGTACACCCCCCCCCCCCCTGTATTAGTGATGCGGAGTATCTTTATGTACATCCCCCCCCCCTGTATTAGTGATGCGGAGTATCTTTATGTACATCCCCCCCTGTATTAGTGATGCAGAGTATCTTTATGTACATCCCCCCCTGTATTAGTGATGCGGAGTATCTTTATGTACATCCAGCCTGTGACTGCTCCTTTAGGGTTGATCTGTGCTACGGAATGGTGGGGACACCGCTTGGATTTGTGACAATGATGAGATCAGAGAGGGTGCGGCGCCCTGAGATTCATTACTAATTCTATTTCTTCTAGGTCAGCACAGACCTGATGTTTCTTACTTTATGCGCTTGTGTTTTTAGTAAAAAGACAGGTTTGTACTGGAAAGAGAGAGAGGGGGAGAGAGAGAGAGAGGTGGGGAGGGAGAGAGAGGGAGGGGGGGGAGAGGAAGGGAGGAGAGGGAGGGGGGGGAGAGATAGGGAGGGGAGGGAGAGAGAGGGGGGGGAGGGAGAGAGAGGGAGGGGAGGGCGAGAGAGGGGGGGGAGAGAGAGAGGGAGAAGAGAGGTGGGGAGAGAGAGAGAATTTT
>CM071578.1:2239511-2295260 GCA_036426205.1 Ascaphus truei | reverse complement strand
AAACCGCCAACAGACCAATTGCTAGAAGCTGCTTACTTAATGAGAAACTAGCTTCATTAAATTTACTCGGGACTACTGAGTAGGGTAAAATGATGTCAATTAAAAAAAAAACAAAGAAGGCAACATAATTCTACGTTTCAATGGCTGAGGAGAGAGCGGGTGAAAGAGAGGACAGAGGGAGAGAGGGGGGACAAGAAGAGAGAGGGTGGGCGACGGGAGGAGGCGATGGGAAGAGGGGGAGGGAGGAGAGAGAGAGGGTGGGGAGGAATGCGGGGGGGAAGAGGGAATGGGTGGAAGGGGGATAGGGGGGAAGGAGGAATGGGGGGGCAAGGTGGGATGGGGGGCAAGGGGGGGATGGGGTATGCAAGGGGGGATGGGGGGGCAAGGGGGGGATGGGGGGGGGATGGGTGGGCAAAAGGGGGGGAGGAGGGAGGGGGGGGGGAGGGGGGCTGGGGGGGAAGGAGGGATGGGGGGGGGGTAAGGAGGGAGGGGGCGGGTAAGGATGGGATGGGGGGGAAGGAGGGACGGGGGCGGGGGGAGGGAAGGAGGATGGGGGGAACGGAGGAGTGGGGGGGGGATGGGGGGAGGGGAGAGAAGAGGAGAGGGGGAAGAGGGAGAGAAGGAGCGCAAGTATAGTAATATATATATTCTATATATATATATCTATATATATATATTATATAGATTTATATATATATATATATGCAAAATATAGCTGTATGCTCATCTGCAAGTCTAGGGCAGGTCTGCAACCCCGCCTTTCCCCATATCACCCCAGCATAACAGCACTTCCACTGCAGCAAGGGATTCTGGGGGGAAATGACATGCTAAATGAGCAACAGGGTCACTTTTGCCTCAATAACCATTTTTAACATGGTTCCCTATAGCCTAAGCTTGCGGCATGGTGACAAGCTTTGAGCAACAGCCAGGGTTTAGGTTGCATAACCAGAAACCACCCAAGACAGGTTTCGACCTGCTTGATGGGTCCTCATCAGTGGGGGTTGGTGGATTGATTTTACTGGGAATGCAAGAGAAAAAGGCGGCTATGGGATAGCGTTAAAACATAATACTGAGTTAAGTTATGGTGAGTAAAAAAAAGTGACAAAAACCCCTCCACAGGAAAGCAAAATATGGCAAATTAGCTGTTGCTCATCTCATGTTTAGGAGGTTCTGGCAGGGGTGACAGGTGGGGGTATGTGGGCTACATTGGGGGCGGGGCTGCGAGGGGCTAGGGGCCTGGCGGTGGAGGCGGCGGGTCGAGGGGGCTGGCTTGGGGGGTGCGCAAACCCCGCCTTTCCCCATTCTCACCCAGCATACAGCACTTCACACTGCAGAAGGATTTCGGGAAATGACATGCAAATGAGCACACAGTATCACTTTTTGCATCAAAAACCATTTTTCTTCATGGTTCCCTATTAGAGAGCGAGAGAGAGAGAGAGAGAGAGAGAGCGAGAGAGAGGGGGAGAGAGAGAGGAGAGGAAGAGAGAGGAGACGAGAGAGCGAGAGAGAGAGCGATGGACGCGAGAGGAGGAGAGCATGGAGCGGCGACGAGAGAGAGGAGGAGAGGAGCGAGAGAGAGAGAAACGGTAAAGTGAGAGAGAAAATGAGAGCTACGAGGGGCAGAGAAGAAGGCGAGGGAGTGAGCGAAGAGGGAGGAGGATGAGAGTGGACAGCGCGGGACAGCAACCAGCGACAGAGAGGACAAAAGAGGGAGAGAGGGGGAGGGAGTCGCGACAGACAGAGCGCTGCGGAGCGAAGAGGGTTGGGGAAAGATAGAGCGACAAGAGAGAGAGGGTGAGGGGAGAGCGAGAGAGAAAAACACGTGTTTAATTTAAGTTTAAAAACGGCAAGGGAGAGATTCTTTTTTTTGAAGGTTTAGATTTAAATCCATTTGTAGGTAGCAGAGAGAATGGGATGTGAATAAAAAAAATAGTGGTACCCTGGGCTTTAACTACACAAATACCGATGTTATGTACCCGGAATATCAGTACAATGCAACCACTGGTTTAAGCCACCGTTCCAGGCAGACAGGAAGCTGTCGGACTACAAACCTAAACCTGACAGAGGGCTTCACTTAATGTGTGACTACCCCCACCAAGGACACCAATTGGCACAGTCCGAAAAGAGCACCAGAATCTAACGCGCAAAACTGCGGACGATTAACCCAGAAACCCAGCGACATTGCAGCTGTTGCAGCCTTGTTTTTTTTGTTGTCTGTTTGAATTCGATTTAAATGCAATCCCTCATACGACCAAAGTGTACTAATGGCAGTGACCTTGTTTAGGGGTTTACACCGGGTTCATCGGGGGCGACTGGTGGCATTTCCTTTTACAAAATTCACTCTATGTAAAAATAGTGATTATAACTCTATAGAGAAAGTAGATTTAATTAGGCTCTGCAGGGGGGTGTGGGCGTGAGAGGAGGCGATTTCCTCCGGGTGCTCACTTGCGTTTATACCACTATGTCTTGAAGAAGAGTTTACACAGGCACCATCCCTCCCTCCTCCCGTTATCTTTAACGGTGACGAGGTATTTAAAGGGCGAGTAAACACTCGGAAGTTTAACTTCAACTGCCAATTATATTTGATCGAGGGAAGATGATCCCATTCATTAAAAATGGGAAGGTTTTCTTGCAACAGGAATTGCACCTTCACCCTCACTCAGTGCCAAAGAACACACTTGTGGACACTTTTCTTGACAAAGGTCTCCGGCCCGATGAGCTAACAATTATATATTTTGTGTGGGAGGCTCAGGGAGATTAAAGTGGACTGCCCATGGTCACAGGGGGAGCGGGATGGCATTCGAATAAGACGCCCTTTAAGTTGTTAATGGGCTTCCACCAGCAGACGGGGTCTTATGGATAGCACGCTGGATAAATAAATTGTCTCATAGTGGAAGAGGGGTAGAGCTGCAAAGCAGGGGGGAAGGGGACTTCTTATTCTAAACGCCTGGAATATTTCTGGTCTCTTTGCTCTGAAGGGGGCAGGGCTATGATATGAAAAACACAGCCGGGGATTGATGGTCCGTGGTATTCACAGGGAAATTGCCACCGGCCCAACTCAATTTGGTGGAAATATCAGTGCACACTGAGACGACATGAGGGTTGTAAATAGCACACGGCATCATAAATGATTAGGGTGGCCATCCGTGTAGAGTTATCAGATGTTATTGCAGACCACTTCCATGTTGCTAATCGCTTTGCAGGCCAGAGGGGCCTGCAATGGGAACATGCGGCAAATGGTATGGGGTTTTTGTGATGTATACACCTAGTGGTGTTCTTAAATATATGAAAGAGATTATCGTTATGAAAATGAGAAGGTGAATGTATTTAATTAGGTCCATGTTCTGGCTTCCAGATGTTTTCATGGTTCCGAGTGCATCATGTAGATTGCCAGGGAGGAAATGACATCTGGGAGCAGCAAACGTCAACACAAAGTGACATAGCCCACCAAATCTGAACCAGAGCTGCCCCATTTGAGCTTTAAAAGGGCGTCCCACCACCCCAAGTCTTCACAAAACTTTTGAAAGCCTCGGTAATCTCGTGAATACCAAGAGTGATGATAAAGATGAGGATGGGGGGAGAGGTGGTGTGAGGGATGGGATGAGGTGTGAGTCTGGCTGGAAGGAGACAGGTAAATGGGACTTACCCATCAGCCCCAGCAGCTGGCCCGGTGTAGGGAACTACCGCAGTAGGGTAGGAGAGGTGGAGGGGAGGGGAGTCAAAGGGAAAAGGAGGAGGAAGAGAGAGAGAGAGGGGAAGAGGAAGGAGGTGAGAACGCATGGAGACACAAAAAAAATTAATTATTGAAGGCTTTTTAGGGGCGGAATTTTTCTCTTGGGATATATTTCAATGTACCCTCGTCTAACATCTCCTAAACCCCAAAGAGGTACTGGCTGTGCCACCATAATAGGCCTTACGTGTTATATGATAAGGGTCTCACCGTATGGGGAGGTCTCAAGTCCTGCTTTTCTACATACAAGGACATAACTACCAAATCATAGCAGTGAGTGTTTTCAGGACCACTGACTCTAGGTCTTCGGCTTCTCCCCAAAAGCATTAAGGGACTTTGCAGTCCTGCTCATCTGAGCATGGATGAGACACACCCAGAATGCAAGGGCTGAGAGCTAACTTTCCAGGACCACGTTGTGCAGTCCTGGTGTTTATGCCTACCCGAGCATTTGGGGTTGTAGGCATACTTTACCTTACAGGACTACAAAACCCAGAACGCACAGAAGTGGGAATATAAAAACAAAGGTAATCTGGCTGTAGTTGACAGGTGTCACATTAACCAGTGTAATCCATGCGTGACTTACTTCTGTGAGCGGGGGATAGAGATGACCACGCCGCGTGCCCGTCCCGACCCAGAGCCGATGCCAGCGATCAGCAGCGCCGTGATTTTTTATGAGTACAAACGAGAAGCCCAACTTCCCAGGCCTGCCTCACAGAGCGAAAAAACAGGGACCTGAGCTAGAACTCCAGTGTTCCCTGAGCGCTTCGGATATTAGCAGCATGCACGGCCAGCGTGTCCCGCTTCGCTTGCACACCGGTCTGTGTTCAATTCCTTTTTTAGATAATTTTGTTTAAATCAAAGTTGATCTCCTTGCGTCTTCCCAAGTCCACGCCAGCTCTGTGAGGACTTGACTGAACTTGTGAGACTTGCACTGACCTCTGTGAGGACTTGCACTGACTCGTGAGGACTTGCAATGAACTCTGTGAGACTGCACTGAACTCTTGAGGACTTGCATCTGAACTTTTGAGACTTGCACGATGAACCGTGAGGACGTGCACTGAACTCCTGTGAGACTTGCACTGTGAATCTGTGAGGACTTGCATGCACTCTGTGAGGACTTGCACTGAACTCTCTGAGGACTTGCATGGAAACTCTCTGAGGACTGCATGAACTCTTGAGGACCTTTGTGGGGGTGGACTTACCGGGGGGGATTTCTTGCTAATTCCCCTTTCGCCTCCAACTCGGCCCGTCCCTTCGTTTTCTGCCCGAACTTTTTTCCACTCTATCTACTGTTCTCCTTACACTGAACTCTGGAGGACTGCACTGAACTCTGTGAGGACTTGCACTGAATTCTCGAGGACTGCACTGAACTCTCTGAGGGATTGCACTGAACTCTCTGAGGACTTGACTGAACTCTGTGAGGATGCACTGAACTCTGGGGGAGAGAGAGAGGGAGAAGAGAGGTGGGGAGAGAGAGAGAATTTTAAACAGCCACAGATTCCAATTTCTAGAAGCTGCTGTTACCTTAATGAGAAACTAGCTTCTTAAATTCTACTGGGAATACTGAGTAGTGTAAAAGTGATGTCAATTAAAAAAAACAAAGAATTCAACATAATGTTCTACGTTGTCAATGCTGAGAGAGAGAGAGGGGAAGAGAGGGACAGAGGGAGAGAGGGGGGAAAGAAGAGAGAGGGTGGGCGACGGGAGGAGGCGATGGGAAGAGGGGGAGGGAGGAGAGAGAGAGGGTGGGGAGGAATGCGGGGGGGAAGAGGGAATGGGTGGAAGGGGGATAGGGGGGAAGGAGGAATGGGGGGGCAAGGTGGGATGGGGGGCAAGGGGGGGATGGGGTATGCAAGGGGGGATGGGGGGGCAAGGGGGGGATGGGGGGCGGGATGGGTGGGCCGGGGGGGAGGGGAGCCGGAGGGGGGGGGGAGAGGGGGCTGGGGGGTAGGAGGAGGGAGGGGGGGGGGTAAGGAGAGGAGGGGGCGGGAAGTGGGTGGGGGGGAAGGAGGGAGGGGGGGGGAGGAGGAGGTGGGGGGACGGAGGATGTGGGGGGGAGGAGGGTGGGAAGGGGAGAGGAAGAGAGAGAGGGGGCAGAGGGAGAGAGAGGGCGCAGAGTGATGAGTAGATATATATATATAAGACTATATATATATATCTATATATGATATATATATATAGATTTATATATATATATATATGCAAATATAGCTGTATGCTCATCGCAAGTCTTAGGCAGGTTCTGCAACCCCGCCTTTCCCCATTATCACCCCAGCATAAAGCACTTCCACTGCAGCAAGGGATTCTGGGAAATGACATGCAAATGAGCACACAGTGTCACTTTTGCCTCAATAACCATTTTTAACATGGTTCCCTATAGCTCTAAGCTTGCTGGCATGGTACAAGCTTTGAGCACAGCCAGGGTTTAAGGTGCATAACCAGAAAACCACCCACAGACAGCTGTTTCGACTGCTTGATGGGTCCTCATCAGTGGGTGGGGTTGATTTTACTGGGAATGCAAGAGAGGCTATGGGATAGGCTAAACATAATACTGAGTTAAGTTATGGTGAGTAAAAAAAGTGACAAAAAACCCCTCCACAGGAAAGCAAATATGCAAATATAGCTGTATGCTCATCTCATGTTTAGGAGGTTCTGGCAGGGGTGACAGGTGGGGGTATGTGGGCTACATTGGGGGCGGGGCTGCGAGGGGCTAGGGGCCTGGCGGTGGAGGCGGCGGGTCGAGGGGGCTGGCTTGGGGGGTGCGCAAACCCCGCCTTTCCCCATTCTCACCCAGCATACAGCACTTCACACTGCAGAAGGATTTCGGGAAATGACATGCAAATGAGCACACAGTATCACTTTTTGCATCAAAAACCATTTTTCTTCATGGTTCCCTATTAGAGAGCGAGAGAGAGAGAGAGAGAGAGAGAGAGAGAGAGAGAACGGTAAAGTGAGAGAGAAAATGAGCAGCTAAGAGGGGCAGAGAAGAAGGCGAGGGGAGTGAGCGAAGAGGGAGGAGGAGAGAGTGGGACAGCGAGACAGCAACAGCGACAGAGAGGGAGCAAGAGGGAGAGAGGGTGAGGGAGTCAGCGACAGACAGAGCGCGAGAGCGATAGAGGGTTGGGGAAAGATAGAGAGAAAGAGAGAGAGGGTGAGGGGAGAGCGAGAGAGAAAAACAACGTTTTTAATTTAAGTTCTAAAAACTGAAAGGGAGAGATTCTTTTTTTTTAGAAGGTTTAGATTAAATCCATTTGTATTTAGAGAGAGAATGGGCCTGTGAATAAAAAAATAGTGGTACCCTGGGCTTATAACTACACAAATACCGCTGTTATGTACCCGGAATATCAGTACAATTCAACCACTGGTTTCAGCCCCGTTCCAGGCAGACAGAAGCTGTGGACTACAAACCCTAAACCTTACAGGGGCTTATTAATGTGGACTACCCACCACCAAGACACACTGTGGCACAGTCCGAAAAGAGACCAGATCTACGCGCAAAACTGCGGACGATTAACCCATAAAACCAGCGACATTGCAGCTGTTAGCAGCCTGTTTGAATTCGATTTACAATGCAATCCCTCCTACGACCAAAGTGTACTAATGGCAGTGACCTGTTTAAGGGGTTACACGGGGTTACATCGGGGCGACTGGTGCATTTCCTTTTACAAAATTCACTCTATTGTAAAATAGTGATTATAACTATAGAGAAAGTATATTTAATTAGGGCTCGGTGCAGGGGGGGGTGGGCGTGAGAGGGGGGCGATTTCCTCCGGGTTGCTCCCTTGCGTTTAATACCACTATGTCCTGAAGAAGAGTTTACACAGGCACATCCCCCTCCCTCCTCCCGTCTTATCTTTAACGGGGACAGGAGGTTATAAAGGTCGAGTAAACACTTGGAAGTTTAACTTCAACTGCAATTATATTTGCTCGAGGAAGATGATCCCATTACATTAAAAATGGGGTTTTCTTGCAACAGGAATTGCACCTTCACCCTCACTCACTGCCAAGAACACACTTGGTGACACTTTTCTTGACACAGGTCTCCGGCCCGATGAGCTAACAATTAATATATTTTGTGTGGGAGGCTCAGGGAGATAAAGTGACTTGCCCATGGTCACAGGGGGAGCGGTTACTGGCATTCAATAAGACGCCCTTTTAAGTTCGTTAATGGGCTTCCACCAGCAGACGGTGTCTTATGGAATAGCACCGCTGGATAAATAAATGTCTCATAGTGTAAGCAGGGGAGAGCTGCAAAGCAGGGGGAAGAGGGACTTCTTATTCTAAAAGCCCTGGAATATTTCTGGTCTCTTGTCTGGAAGGGGACACTGGTATGATATGAAAACCAACAGCCTGGGGATTGATGGGTCAGTGGTATTCACAGGGAAATTGCCACCGGCCAACTCAATTGGTGGAAATATCAGTGCACACTGAGAAGACATGAGGGTGTAATAGCACACGGACATCATCAATGTCTTGGTGGCATCCGTTGGAGAGGTTCTCAGATGTTATTGCAGACCACTTCCATGTTGCTAATCGCTTTGCGGCCAGAGGGGCCTGCAATGGGACACATGGGCCAAATGGTATTGGGTTTTTGTTATATATACACCTAGTGGTGTTCCTAAATATATGAAAGATATCGTTATGAAAATGAGAAGGTGAATGTATTTAATTAGGTCCATGTTCTGGTTCCAGATGTTTGCACTGGTTCCAGATGTGCATCATGTAGATGCCAGGGAGGAATGACATCTGAGGAGCAGCCAACCGTCAACACAAAGTGACACTAGCCCCCAAATCTGCACCAGAGCTGCCCCATTTGAGCTTTAAAAGGGTCCCACCACCCCAGTCTTCACAAACTTTTGAAAGCCTCGGTAATCTCGTGAATACCACAGAGTGATGAAAAGATGAGGATGGGGGGAGAAGGTTGTGTGGAGGGATGGGATGAGGTGTGACGTCTGGAAGGAGACAGGTCCTGGACTTACCCCTCAGCCCCAGCAGCTGGCCCCGGTGTAGGACTACCGCTAGTAGAGGTAAGGAGAGGTGGAGGGGAGGGGAGAGTCAAAAGGGAAAAGGAGGAAGAGAGAGGGGAAGAGGAAGGAGGGAAAGCATGGAGAACACAAAAAAATTAATTATTGGAAGGATTTTTAGGGGGGAATATTTTCTATTTGGGATATAATTTCAATTTCCCCTCGTCTAACATCTCCTAAACCCCAAGAGATACTGGCTGTGCCAACATTAATAGGCCTTACGTGTTATATGATAAGTGTCTCACGTATGGGATTCTTCAAGTCCTGCTTTTCTACATACAAGAGACATAACTACAAATCATAGCATTGAGTGTTTTTTTCAGGACCACTGACTCTAGGTCTTTCGCTTCTACCCAAAAGCATTAAGGGATTTGCAGTCCTGCTCATCTGAGCATGGAGGACTACACACCCCAGAATGCCAAGGGCTGAGAGCTAACTTTTCCAGGACCACGTTGTGCAGTCCTGGTGTTTCATGCCTACCCAGAGCATTCTGGGGGTTGTAGGCAATACTTTTACCTACAGGACTACAAACCCCAGAACGCACAGCAAGTGGGAATATAAAAACAAAGGTAATCCTGGCGTTAGTTGACAGGTGTCACATTAACCCCGTGTAATCCATTAGCGTGACTTACTCTCTGTGAGCGGGATAGAGATGACCACGCCGTTGCCCGTCCCGACCCAGAGCCGATTGCCAGCGATCAGCAGCGCCGTGATGCGTACAAACGAGAAGCCCAACTTCCCCGTGCCTGCCAATCACAGAGCGAAAAACAGGGGACAATGAGCTAGACACCTCCAAGTGTATCCCTGAGCTCCTTCGGATATTAGCAGCATGCCGGCCAGTGTCCCGCTTCGCTGCACAAGGTCCTGTGTTCAATTCCCTTTTTTATATAATTTTTTTTAAATCAAAGTTGATCTCCTTGCGTCTTCCCAAGTCCACGCCAGCTCTGTGAGGACTTGCAATGACTCTGTGAGGACTTGCACTGAAATCTGTGAGGACTTGCACTGAACTCTGTAGGGGACTGACTGACCGAATGACTCTGTGAGGATTTGCCTGAATCTGTGAGGGACGTGCACTGAACTCTGTGAGGACTTGCACTGAACTCTGTGAGGACTTGACATTGAACTCGTCGGAGGACTTGTGCATGAAATCTTTGAGGACTTGCCATGAACTCTGTGAGGATCTTGCACTGAACTCGTGAGGACTTGCACTGAATTCTCTGAGGACTTGCACCTGAACTCTCTGAGGACTTGCAAGGAACTCTGAGGACTTGCACGAACTCTGTGAGGACTGCACTGGAACTTGGGACTTGCACTGAACTCTGTGAGGACTTGCACTGACTGTGGCTTGCAACTGAACTTTGAGGAACTGCACTGAACTTCTGAGGACTTGCACAATGAACTCTTGAGGCTTGCACTGAACTCTTGAGGACTTGCACTGAAATCTGTGAGGACTTGCACGAACTCTGTGAGGATTGCACTGAACTCTTGAGGATTTGCACTGAACTCTCATGAGGACTTGACACTGAACTCTGTGAGACTTGCACTGAACTTGTGAGGACTTGCCATGAAACTCTGAGGACTTGCACTAACTCTTGAGGATTGCACATGAAACTTCTGAGGGACTTGCACTGAAAACTCTGTGAGGAATTGCACTGAACTCTTGAGGACTTGCACTGAACTCTGTGAGGGCCTTGGCACTGAACTCTCTGAGGATTGCACGAATCTTGGGACTTGCACTGAACTCTCTGAGGACTTGCATTGAACTCTGTGAGGGAACTTGAACTGAACTCTCTGAGGACTGCACGAATCGCTGAGACTTGCACTGAACTCTGAGACTTGCACTGAACTCTTGAGGACTTGCACTGACTCTGTGGGGACTTGCAATGAACTATCTTGAGGACTTGCACTGAACTATGTGAGGATTGCAATGAAAACTCTGTGAGGACTTGCACTGAACTCTCTGAGGACTGCATGAAATTCGAGGACTTGCACTGAACTCGTGGATTCTGACTGTGAGGACTTGCACTGAACTCTTGAGGACTGCACTGAAACTCTTCTGCACTGAACTTGACTGGACTCTTGAGACTTGCCACTGAACTCTCTGAGGGACTTGCACTGAACTGATGTGAGGACTTGACATGAACGCTCTGAGGATTGCACTGAACTCTGTGAGGACTTGCACTAACTCTCTGAGGACTTGACTGAACTCTTGAGGACTTGCACTGACTCTCTGTGATGCACTGACTGTGAGGACTTGCCCTGAACTCTTGAGGACTTGCACTGAAACTCTGTGAGGACTGCACTGAACTCTGTGAGGACTTGCATGGAACTACTGTGAGGACTGCAATGAACTCTCGAGGATTGCACTGAACTATCTGAGACTTGCACTGAACTCTGGTAGGACTTGCACTGAATATCGGTGTGAGATTTGCATGAACTCTGTGAGGACTTGCACTGAACTCTCTGAGGACTGTGCACTGAACTCTCTGAGGACTTGCACTGAACTCTTGATGACTTGCTGAACTCTGGAGGATCTGAATGAACTCTGTGAGGAAGTTGCACTGAACTCCTTGAGGACTTGCACTGAACTCTCTGAGGACTTGCACTGAACTCGTGAGGACTTGCACTGAACTGAGGACTTGCACTGAACTCTGTGAGGACTTGCACTGAACTCTCTGAGGACTGCATGAAGTCTGTGAGGACTGTGCACTGAACTCTCGAGGATTGCACTGAAACTCTGAGGATTGCACTGAACTCTTGAGGACTTGCACTTGAACTCTTGTGAGGACTTGCACTGAACTCTTGAGGACTTGCATGAATCTCTGGGATCTTGACTGAACTCTTGAGGACTTGCACTGAACTCTGTGAGGACTTGCACTGAACTCTGTGAGAGAATTGCACTGAACTCCTCTGAGTGCTGCACTGAACTCTTGAGGACTTTGCACATGAACTCTCTTGAGGACTTGCCTGAACCTCTTGAGATTGCAATGAACTTGCGGACTGCAATGATTGAGGACTTGCACATGAACTCTGTGAGGACTTGCACTGGGGACCAGCTGAATCTAGATCCCGCAATATCGCGCAGGTGTCTGATAGCCGCCCTTTTTGCCTTCCTTGCCATTGTTTTTGATCAATGGGAGGAAGATGCATTCAGTAACATTGTTGGTTGGGACATTATTTTGATTCAGCGCGTATATGTTCTGCGTGCACCTTTGTGTTGGCACACTCTCTGTTTATGGTGAATTATTTGCTGTGTGATATGTCCTTGTTGGTGGGTGATGTCTTATTCACCCACACTACATTTTATATCTGACGGCCGGTCTAGCTGGTGGGAGGCAATTGCTGCTCACCTCCTCCCATTTACTCTTACAGTTTTATTGGACTGTTCTGTTATTCATTGATGAGCATATTTTTATTTATTTTATTTATAAAACATGTTCGGTACCAGGAAGTAATACATGCGGTTACCTCTCTGTTTCACGTATTGTCCTGGGCACAGAGTTATGATGACAAATACATGGTTACAAATACACAGTTACATTAAGTGAACAGGGTTATACATTGTATACAAGACATTGCATGTACACTAATATCTATTATAGGAGTATGTAACAGTTACAGACCAGATTAAAATGTGAGACAGCCTTAGGTTGAAAGAACTTAGACTGGTGGTGGATGTGAGAGTCTCCGGTAGGTGTTCCAGTTTTGGGGTGACGGAAAGGAGAAGAGGAACGTCCCGGATACTTTGTATTGCGCCTTGGGGACCCATGAACAGTCTTTTGGAGTCTGATCTACAGGTGGATAAAGTGCGCGTGTGGGTAGGGGTGAGGAGCTTGTTCCCTAGTTTATTCTCCTATTAGTTATATTATAAAATATAGGCGTGTTTATTACATCGGACTCGAGAGACTCTTTTAATTATAGTTTCACGTCGCTCATTAGTGACGTTGTTGAATACGTTTTTTGTATTCTTTATATCTGAGTGCTTATTGAGATAAGTTTTCTGTTTTTGTTCGTGTGTGTGTGTGTGTGTGTGTGGTGTGTGTGTGTGTGTGTGTGGGTGTGTGTGGGTGCTGGTGTGGTGTGTGGGTGGGTATAATCAAAAAAATAAATAGATGATATGTCTGTGGCTAACGAAACGCTTTTATTTGTGCGAGCTTTCGAGATACTCGGCATCTCTTCCGGCGATTGCCGAAGAAGAGATCAGTGTTATCTCGAAAAGCTCGCAACAAATAAAAGCATTTCGTTAGTGCAACAGAACGGTATCATCTATTTATTTTTTGATTATTGAAGCTCGGTAAACGGGACTGGAGACCGCTACATGAGACGAGAGAGACGACACAACACACACAAACACACACCCCACAACACACACACACACACACACACACACACACATATACATACATACACAAACACACACACACACACACACACATATATACATACACACACACACACACAAACACACACACACACATATATACACACATACACAAACACACACACACAGCAAGACTTCGTTTCTGCGGTGACGCAGACGAACAAGCCACAGCCAGCGGCGCCCGGGACAGCGCCGGCCGCGATCTCGCTGCGGGGGACTCAATGCTTGGGACCCGACGCAGCGTTAATCCCGCCGGGTCGCGACCACTGCGGTCGAATGACCGTGCGTGGCAGCGGCAGCAAAGACCCCAAGCTCAGCTACATGTACATTACAGACACACACTCAAAGTATGAAGACATGCATGCTGGGTATTACCCCAAAGAGACAGGGGAAAGAATGAATGGATCCGAAAGCAAACACAAGTCTGACATCATCACAAGGCATGAAGAAGAGAGGCGTGCACGCGGGGTGTGTGTTATATATATATATATATATATATATGCAAATATAGCTGTATGCTCATCTGCATGTCTTAGGCAGGTCTGCAACCCCACCTTTCCCCATTATCACCCAGCATACAGCACTTCCACTGCAGCAAGGGATTCTGGGAAATGACATGCAAATGAGCACACAGTGTCACTTTTTACCTCAATAACCATTTTTAACATGGTTCCCTATAGGCTTAAGCCTGCTGCATGGTCACAGCTTTGAGCACAGCCAGGGTTAAGGTGCATACCCAGAAAACCACCCACAGACAGCTGTTTCGACCTTGATGGGTCTCATCAGTATATATCATTTTACAAGTTAGCGCGTGGTCCCCTCCCCTACGCACCTAACATCTTGCTGACGTATGGCTCTATATCCACATCCTGCAGGTGCTGGTGGGTGTGAGCGTGGTACAACCTCAGCGTGGAGTCCAGTCGGATTGACACCCACACCCCGTCTCCGATCCACGCCAGCTGTCGTACTTGGCTCTCCCGGCGAGGGTGAGCGTCGAATGACTTCTAATATAAAGAAGGAGGGGGGAGGGGGGAGGACATACACCAGTGAAATCACAAAGGATCACTGGAGAGGTATTTATTAACATTTAACAGATGAAGTCTTATTTACAAATACGGGGCGAAACTTTTCCCCAGATAATATTCTGCCTGAAGGACACAAAAGCGGTCCCTAAATGGGTTGCCGGCTCGGTACTTGGCTGGGAAAGCTGGTTGGAGCTGCACGTACCTCTATCTGCATGGTCTTGGGCTGGATGACATGCACTTTGTTCTTGTACCCGCACCACACCCTGTCGTACACTACGGCCATGCAGCGGATGGAGTGATGCGTGTGCCCGAGGTCCATGAGGTGGTAGTTGCTCAGGTCCCACTGACGATCTGGGAGGGGGGGGAAAAAAACGATGCCGGAAATATCACTTCCTGCTTCGGATGAGCTACTTCCTGCCCCAGAGATGGCGTCAGATACGTTCAAAATGGCCGACGTCAAGTTCAAGCTTGCTTTATTTATATTACTTGACAGCAACCCGTAAAGAAAGGGTTAAAAACGAACCTATATGATAAACCGCTTTAAATGTGACATGAATAAACTGTTTGGCAATATTACACCGGCGGCAAAACAAACCTTTCTAGCCCTTCTGTGCCAGAGGGGACTGTAACCCCGCACGGGCAATTAAGGGGTTAAGAGTATCTGGGGTCTGTGTGAGTGGGTGGATATTGTGAGCACGGTAACCACACTCCAGCAGTTCACTGCATAATGTCAAGAGGTATTGGGAGTGGGTGGGGGGAAGGGGTAGCTTAAAATACTGCGCCCATTACCTTCTCCGCGATGGAAAATGGCGAGTGTCCCATCTGCAAGAGCCACGAGAACCCGTCCCTTCACGTGCCTGGGAAAGCACACCGTCAAGAGGTTAATGGTGAGTCATTACGCATCAAGGCTGTGCCTTCGACCAATCGGAATGCTCCGTTACGCGTTTGTCTAGTCGCGGTCTTACGCCGATTGGCTCAGACAGGTATTATGGACGGCGCTGGAAAAAACTGCGCTTATGGCGCTTAGGTAAAAAATATAATGTCACCACAGTAGTGAATCTAATGAAACCCAGCTGGAATCAGCTGGCAATCCGAGAGATCCTGATCTGCTTGGCTGTGTGATTCTCGTCACAGGGACTTTCTCAGCTTGCAGCTCACGTTAGCCTCCCCACTCCCTGGCACAGCCTCCTATCACACCAATGTTAGGCAGCAATATCCCTAGCTCCAGTCCTCAGGGGCCAGCAATAGGTCGGGTTTTCAGGATATCCCTGCTTCAGGAAAAGTGGCTCAATCCGTCCCTGCTTCAGCGCAGGTGGCTCAATCAGTCCCAGCTTCAGCAGAAGTGGCTCAATCAGTCCCTGCTTCAGCACAGGTGGCTCAATCAGGGTGGCTCAATCAGTGGCTCAGTCTTCGACTGAGCCACTGATTGAGCCACCTGTGCTGAAGCTGGGATTATCCTGAAACCTGACACCTGTTGGTGGCCCTTGAGGAGGGAGTTGGCCGCCCGTCACCCTTGTGTAGTGTGTGAAAGCTCTGTGTCCTGGTACTCACACGAGGCTCAGCACCGAGTCCTTCAGTTTGATGGAGTGCAGACACTTCTTCCAGTTAGAGACAGCCGAGTGAACGTACAGCCTGTGACAGAGACGCACAGCGTTAATAACACCGCCCGAGGGGGGGCGGCGCGGTCTCGCGCTAATCACAGCGCTATGAAGATGTACGGAGGGGGATCTGGGTGACCGGCTGGCATTTAATGACCAGGTTACGTGGTCCGTACCAGCCGTTCTGCGTTCCCAGCCACATTGTGGGGGTGGCGCTGGTGCCGGCCGCGGCCTCGTTGCCGGGCTCTGCGTCTTGCTGCGCGGTGTTCACTTCCGGCTTCGGATGCCCGTTATCACTGGTGTGGGAGGGGAGGAGGAAACAAAAAGGCAAATGAATGAAGCTGGCACAAAGCATTTAGATTGTTAGCTCTGCGGGTCAGGGGTTCCTCTTCCCCCAATCCTGATTCCTTTAGATACTCGGCAGGGTCAATATTTTATGTTAGAAAGGAAAATAAATAGAAGATAACACAGTAGTGGTATGATCTGTGGTCATGTGAATATACTCCTGACAAAGTCAGGATAAGCAGGAATTAACTAACGACAAAATAAATTCCCACATCTAAACGGCAGCTCTTTTCATGCACCTGTCTATTAAGACTGTTCTCCCTCCAATGGAGAGGTTAGGAGAGCTATGGCAGGTACAGCCGTGTCAGGACGAGCAGAAGAGGGGATACCGGGGTGGGGTTTGCAAGCTTTGGCCAAGTAATTGAACTAAATTACCCTCATTTATGAAAAGAAAAACAGATAAGTATTTAATGATATACTGTGTTATATTAGGTGCAGCAGGGGGGGGGGGGTTGTCTTTTGTTATATACAGACGGTCACAATCCCATTGGCACTTTCTTAAGGGTGATCACGCCCTGCGCTCCTATGGCAGATGGAAGTGGGATGGCACCTCCCCCGCTGTCATCGATCACGTGATCGGAGACCCCGGAAGGCCGTGGCACTCTGGCCCCCCAGGGGACTCTCCAGCGCTCAAAGGGTTAAGGCTCTACCCCTCCATAGATCTCGACTCTGATCTCGTTACATCCCCAGCTCGTCTCCTGTGCTCGACCCAAGGATGTCTCATCTTTGCACCTCTTATCTCTTCAGCCGTCTACTGTCTTAAACCTTTATCACTCACCTCCCCCTACCAGTGGGACGCTCCTCTACACAATACTGTATGTCTCACGTACTTTCTCTTTCCATTTTTAATGCCCAGCTAAAAATAACACCCAAGGGCACACATGACAGATACATATGATATACACGGATCAGCACACTTACGTGTACACATACACACAGATGCACACACGCTTATACACCGTTATGTACAGCCGAGATTGGGCACCAGGGAGATTTTCGCTTATACCGGTGCTACACCCCAGCTGGGGATTAGAGTTTGAACACAGAGGCACACAGCACCTGCACCATACCTGCATAGCCTGCCGTTAGCCACCGGGGCAGGGTCAGTGAAGA
Source organism: Ascaphus truei (assembly GCA_036426205.1). NCBI lineage: Eukaryota > Metazoa > Chordata > Amphibia > Anura > Ascaphidae > Ascaphus > Ascaphus truei. The sequence goes on along the minus strand of CM071578.1, from coordinate 2,278,044 downwards.
CGTGTTCCGTCAGTAACCCCGGTCGGACCTGAGCCGGTTCCGTGTCGCCGGCGGAGGATTCTGGCACCTCCAATGCTTCTGTGGCTTCCTCTGCTGACTGATGCTGGGGGGGCTTCCCGTTGCTGATGGTGGAATCCTTCCCTGATGTCAATACGAGGGGAAATGGATCAGTACCACAGTACCAAGTGTTCGCGCTGTTATGTGGTTCTGCTTTGCTGCAAGGCGTGGTAACTGTGCAGCTCAAAGAACACGTCAAAGGACTTCAGTGATCATTGTGAGGCATGCAGCAGCAAAGGATTCTGGGTATTGCATTGAAATGCATTGTGGGCCTCGCTGGCAGCAAAGGGAGTATATTTGTCTGAAGCAAAGACAGTGGCATTAAAGTGGTTAATGATAAAAAAAGAAGCTTTGAAGTGGTTTTCAAACCAACCCTGTGATGTAATTTCACCCCGAGCTACGCAAGGGTTAATGTCAGGGACAGCCACAACTCACCTTGTCCCTTGTCCAGGACAGGGGTGTCACCGCGGGAGGAGCAGTTGCTCCGTGGCACGTTGCACCGCGTGGCACAGCCCACCAGGGTGATCCCAGCTAGGACGCCGTCCGTGTCACCCGAATCCTCAGGGTTAATGTCCCCCTCCAGGAAAATCTCGCCCGGCGGGTAATCGCCGTCGCTGGCAGCTGCAGGCGCAGAGAGGAGAGGGTAATGAGGTGGTGGCCCGTGTGGCACAGAAGGGGTTAAAGGTGATGTCTCACCCACACATACTGAGGGTAACGAAGTGAAAGCACTCAGCCTTGCGACACCTTCTTTGTTTATTTTTTTTTACATAGCTTATTTCTTATAAAACACACTTTAAACTTAGAATGAAACATAAAGCACGGCAATTATCAGCAGAAAATGGAATTAAACAACAGTCACTAAATACCAGAAAGTATGAGAGCAAATACACGCATGCGCACAGACACGTGTATTTGTACACATATATGTGTATATATATTTATATATACACACACGTACATCTCTATGGCGTTTATCATTCTGCACTGATTCTCAATTTCCTGCTTGTATTTCGATTCGTGGTCAAATATTGAATCTTTGCACCATCTGAACTATTAAATACAGTGGGACATTCAATCCAATCACCATTCGGCAGGACTTTGCTCACAGGACTCATCATTGCTAATATTTTAATTGCTCCACTTATATTATTGAGTGTTTTCATCCTCACTTTTTATTAAATATCTGTGCTAATAAAAATACGGGACTGAAACGTGGGAAGCCTGTCACTGGGAACAGATGGATCCCGGATAGAGGTTTGCATCTCCACTGCATCCTATAAGCTCAATGACAACTCCTCTCTTTGAGGGACATGGAAGAAGCCCAGATAACCGGTATGAGGAGACTAGTTCTGGCTTATCGCCCTGCTGTGACCCCTCTCCCTCTTACCCGGGATACTGGAGATGCAGAGCACATGGGCATTGCAGACGGTGAACTGGTCCACCAGTGTGCCAGGCTGGTTGGCATCGATGATCACCACCTTGCTCGTGGTCAGGGTGCTGGTAAGAATCCACACACGGCTGGAGGTGGCATCTGCCTCGTGGAGCTCCTTACTCTGCAGCCAGGAAAAGGCTCATCAGTATAGAGATGCACATACATATACACTCACTAATCTGGGAGAGAGACACAGAGAGGCACAATGGTTATACAGTACATGATGTATACATGTGTGTGTGTAGAACATTGGTGGGCCAAAGCTTTACCTGTCGCCCTCAACCGCTTGCCACCCCAGCTGCCCACTCTCTCTCTCTGTGAATCTGAGCTTCTCCCCTGAGCTGCCTAATGACAGCGCTAATCACTAGTTCCCAGTCTAAGGAGAGGCGTGGGACAGTATCCATCACAGTGACGGCATTAAGAGCCAAGTGGAAGAGAGAATATATATATATATATATATATATATATATATATATATATATATATAAAAGAGAGAGAGAGTCCTTATGAGAGTGCAAGGGACACACATGTATATCAATGTTTCGGTCCCCTCCTATATCCTGTAACTTCACCTCTCCGCGAGGGCTCACTATTCTGCGTATACAGGATGCCCGCACGGAGAGGCACGGAACTCCTGCGCAGTCCCTCATTTAGTGCGGGTGCCCTGAATATAGCGATTTATAACGTTTCTCCGAGTTTAACACAGGTGTAAAAAAATCCTAAATAATTGAAACCATGTGAGGTGGAATTAGAAAGAATAGCGGGGGGCAGAGGAATGGGAAATAGATCACTGGGACAGGGGAAAGAGGCAGGGAGGGGCATCATGTGATCGCTCCGGGAGAGTCACACACACAAATATACAGTATATATGCCATTATATAACTCTCTCTATATAGTTAGATACATTTCTCTGCATTTGCTCCTAGACCCCTCTCCTCACTTTTCTCTTCTCAGGTGAGGTGTGAGTGCTCTTGCTCTCCCCCTCCACCTCACGGTCACATGTTAAAGGATCGCGTCCCGGGACCTGCTTGATTCCGTTCCCAGAATCCTCTTCAAGCGGTTTCCAGCCCGTCAAATCCACTCCCGCTGAGCACCACAGCTGTGAGAGAGATCAACATAAGCGCTAAGGTCCCAACACCAATTAGAGGCAGAAGGTCCTAGCGCTCTCTTGGGAGGATAATATGGTAGCCGGTAGTATCATTGCCAGTGTGCCAGTCAACATTAAGGGCAACATTCATTCTACGGATTGGCTGGTGCCGAAAATTAACCCCTTAGTCCTGTTGGAAGTTTAGTGGAGGTTTTCAGCATTACGTATTGTTACCTTCATGGTGGGGTCTTTCTCCACCAGGGGCCGGCAGTAGACTGGAACTGGCACATTCTTCATGCGATTGTCCTCTTGACCACCATTTGGACTCAGCTGCCGGAGTTAAAGAAGAAGATGATAAATAGACTTCTATAGGTGCTATAACCAATATAACCTAAGTTCTCAGTTACAGTCCTAGAATATAAGAAAATCTTTCTCGTCAAGGGAGTGGGTAAAGTGTGATGCTACTGGTGCCACTACCTTTTCAATTTTCACACCCAGAGTAACACTACTTTTTTATTTTCATACCCAGAGAACCATTATTATCCCCCATCCTTGTACAAATAATGGGCCGGGCCAGGTCATACTTGAGTCCTGGCCCTGGAAACCTCTCGGTAGGTTCTCATATATGCAAAGCTTAGGACTACCAACCTGTTTGGACCTACGATGGGTGGGTGGTCATTGAACTGAACAATATACAGGCTTCATAATATGCATGAGGCAAGAGTCACCAGCCTACTTGTATTTATGATGGGCCATAACTGAACTCAACCAAAGTTAGTTCTCCTTACACAAGGCAGGCCATCATCCAGCTTGTAGTAATAATAATGGGTCCTCTGTTATCTGGATAAATATCAGACTTGTTAAAGTACGTAAGGCCATCAGCCAATTGACCTACTTGCAAATTTAATTGTCTATCACTGAACCGAAACAAAGTTAGGCCTCCTAATTTATGCAAGGCCTAAGACCACAAACCTGTTTGTATTCCTTATTAGTCATTACTGAACCAAGGTAAGGCCTTCTTATATAAGCAAGGCCTGGAACCATCAACCTTTATTTACAATGTGTCATCTACCATTGTAAATAAACCAAACTCTGGCCTCATCAAACACACAAAGCTTGCAGACAGTGCTGGTATTTATATTGGACCCAGGCCCGCCACCAGCTTGTAGGGGGCCCGGGACACAAGTGCAAGCCAGAACCCCAATTAAATGGGAAGAGGTGTCAGCGTGCTGACAGCTTGTGCAGCACAGGGGGTCTGTTAACTGGGGGAAATGGGGCCTATCAGATTTCTTGAAGCAGAGGAAGGGGCCCGCCCAGCCGAACCCTAGAGTCTCAACCTACTTCCACAGTCTGGCCCCATTTCTGGGTTTAGACTGACGGGCTCTCCTCAGCTGCCAGGCCCAGGACAGCTGTCCCAGTGCTCCCCCCTTATTGTGGCCCTCAATGGACCATAAGTGAACTCAACAAAACGTAGGCCGAACAATATATGCCGGGCCTCAGCCATTAACCTGCTTATATGTATGATGGGTCATCAGTGACTCGAACCAAACTGAAGCCTGAGTCACCTTCTAGTTCAGTTCATTGATGACTGATTGATCAGAAATGGAAATTCAAGCTTTATGGAACAGGTGAGGGCTAGAGTCACCGGCAAGCTTGCATCTATAATGGATCATTAGTGAACCAAACTCAGGCCTAATGAAACACGTGAGGCCTAGAGCCACCTAACTACTTGTATCTAGAATGAGTCATCAATGAAGTAAACTTGTGCAACCAACCGCCTTGTATCTGTAATGAGTGAACCCAACTTGGGCCTAATAAAGTGTGTGAGGCCTAGAGTCACCGACCTGCTTGTATTTTGCAGGAAGGCTCCACCCGCAGGCCTGGAGACGCCCATCATCGTTGCGCACGTGCTCCCGCACTTGGCGGTACTGCTCGCGCTTCTGTTCGCGGCGAGCTGTGGACGGGCAATCGCTGAGGAGAGAAGCTACAGTGTTACTTCTCAATCTACGGGGAGAGAGAGAGAAAGAGAGAGGGGGCAAAGCGTCAGGGGGGGGAAAGCAGAAAGCCAAGCAACCAGGGTTAGAGGCAAAAAGTGAGCAAGATACAAGCATAATAGGAGGGGAAAATGCAGGAGGCATGGACCAATGAGAATGCTCTACTCGACAATGCTATGGGGTTTCGTCCACCGGAACTTTCAGAAATGAAGGATTCTCATTGGCTCAGGCTGTTGTCATGGATACCATTAACTGGACTCCATTCAAAGCCGCTCAGAGGGGTGTTAGTTGACATATATCCATATTTAAACACATTTCCATTGATTATTTTGAATATATCAATACTTCGGCCTTTCTTGATATATTAAACGCAGCGTTATTACCGCACATGAAAACATTTGAATGACAGGTTTTTTTTTTTAATACTAATTTTTCATATTCCAAAGCACGCGCTTCAGTTTAAGCAAATCTGGAAACCCTCTTACTACATAAAAAAAAAAAAATCAGTTTCACCACTCTTATTAATTTTAATTAATGACACATTTCTGAGACATCTAATGAAATGAATGCTCTTCCGTTTCTGCAGCGTCCTTCTCAAACCCACACGTGTCAAGCACAAGACACGTCTACTGCACGAGACACTAACCTTATGACGGCTTTATCAAAGATTGCCAATATTTTTAATATTCAAAAATCTCCCAATATTTTTAATGAACACACTCATGGAAGAACACGTGGCCTGCAGCCGCAGAACCATGACCCTAAAATAATAATAAACAATATTTTTTTTGTTATATACAGTAGCGTTGTAATACCCAAATGCTGTAGGTACGTTTTTCAGGCTAAAAACTGTACCCTACAGTCTAATTTTAACTTTATAAGGCAGAGAGATACAGGTCCATATTCACCAAGTAGTGCCCAGCCATAAGACCCTCAACTGCCCCGTCTCACGGCTCCACATCGCTTAGTAAAGTACCTTGCTACAGGTCAGAAGAAGCTGACCCTGGGATTTGAACCTGGTTTACCCGCATTAAACAAATACGGTGAATGTCATTAGATTAGACCACTCGTCCGCCTTGAGAGCGAGATTCCCCCACATGGGGGATTGAACTTACTCTTCGGGGAAGAACTCGATGGTGCGCCCCCCAGAGGAGATCTGGCACATGGTATGGCTACGACGCTGGCTGAATCCGGCTGGAGTGGGGGACTTGTAGTGGATGTTGACGGAGGGGTAAGACCTCTTTGCTGGAGGGGGGCTGGCGGAGGAACTGAAGAGCCTGCTAAAGCTGGAACGCACAGAGGGAGAGAAATAGAGTATTTCAGCACAGTGATACCCACACTTTCTTTACTGGGAATAGGTCAGGGTAACACAGTGACACCCACACTTTCTTTACTGGGAAAAGGTCAGGGTAATATAGTGACACCCACACTTTCTTTACTGGGAACAGGTCAGGGTAATACAGTGATACAAATCAGTGAGCGACGCTCCATCAGCGAGACTCACAAGAAATCAGTGTCTCTCCATCAGTGAGACTCACAGGAAATCAGTGAGCGACTCTCCATCAGCGAGACTCACAGGAAATCAGTGAGCGACTCTCCATCAGCGAGACTCACAGGAAATCAGTGAGCGACTCTCCATCAGCGAGACTCACAGGAAATCAGTGAGCGACTCTCCATCAGAGAGACTGAAACTCGCGGTTTCCTTTTCATCTCACCAAGTTTCTTCTGTAATATAATCAAAAATCAGCAACAATACAGAAAATATATAAGCACACACAGGGGTAAGGAAGTGAGCAGGCACACGCGGTTATATCTGTAATCTAGAAGAGCTCAAATACTTGTTGTATTGTTGCTGATGTTTTACATATTAATGAAGAAACTAGGTGAGACCAAAAGGAAAACGGGAGTTCATCATCTCCGTATGTGTATTGTTTGAGTGCTGATCCAGTATAGTTTGTTTTATAGTTCCATGCACCCAGTGGTATGGATGCAGACTCTTAGCACCTCCATCCAAATTATACATGACAGTGCGAGCCCGACTTCCGATTCTGTAAAACTGTCAATACTAATATAGGATGAAGTATCTGTCGTCTGAATTTAGCGTGGGGAGAACTCAGGGGCCATATCTTTTTTCAACCTCATCTTCTACTATGTAACTATGTAACTATATAAACATGCTAATTGGGACATGCAAAGTATACTCAGATGACTTAAATTAGCATATTTCCCAGGTCTCTCGGGTGTGTTCAGTGTTGTTCACAGGTATCTCTGTAGGAGTGTTTAGAGAGGTGTAGAAGACACCTGCTACTCCCTCGTTTAACAGAGCTGTGTACATAGACGTTGTTAGGGGGAATGCCTCTGACATGTCATTAGCACTAACGCCCGTTATACTTAACGCAATGCCTTATCCGGCCGAAGCTTAGGCTATGATAACAAGCGTAACGGATCTCTGTGGCTCTGGGCCAACATTTTATTCCTCCTACACTCATTCCGTGTGCCTGTCTATGGGAGAAGGTACTTCCATAAAGCTAAACGTACATGGTTACTCCATCCCAAAAGAGCAGACGTGTTCATGTCGTTCCATTTATCATTGGACTAATACGGTGGGGGGGGGGGACGTGACCTTGTTTAAAGGGTCTATTACATTGACAGTTCTGCCTGTCCTGGTGGAGTGGAGAAAGTGAAAATACTGTAACCGGCAGCCAAGAAAACTGCCGGCGTTACATAACAATATAAATAAAATTAAAAAACGGCTACCGAAAAAAGAAATAAAAAACAGCTCCCAATTCTGAGACATTGAACAAACAAATGGTGTGCACAGGATGGGCGTCCAAATGAAGGAATGGAAACATTTACCGCTGATAACCATCTGGTGACACCTTATTACTGCAAAGGGTTCTGGGTAAATATGACCCTTTGTCAGATATAATGCAAAAGGAAAATGATTTTGTTTCTCACTTAGTTTGTTTTTTTTTAACTTTAGGAATCCTGTATAGGGACCAACCAAATAATGATTGAACTTGAGCTTAGCATATGCCCCCAGGGCAGCTTAGCATATGCCCCCAGGGCAGCTTAGCATATGCCCCCAGGTCAGCTCCAGGGGACCCCTCAGCTACGCAAGTTTAAAAAAATAATTTATTTTGGTCAGGATTGTAGCTTTACTTGCAAAACAGTTGAGTGGGATGGATGGAGACACACATGGCAGGAACGTTGTTCCTATGTTTGTCTGGCCCAACCTTGTAGCTGAAGCTGGACTTTAGCTGGCTGAGGTCGCTCAGGTGCCAGTGGTCCGAGCTGGGGGTGATCTTGCCGCCCATCTGCCCACGTACCATTCCGTCCGCCAGCGGGAAGACGTTGAGAGATGTCGGACGCTCTTTTCTGCAGGGAGATCAAAGGAGGGACGAGTGAGAGACAAACAAACAAAGGTGGAAAACATCACAGAGCATCAACGTTCCAATCTGTACGGAGACTGGTTGGTTATCAATCAACTTTGCATCATGATACCTAAGGATTCCCAAAGGCAGACTATACCCCACTTGAAAAACAAAAAACTTGTATCTGAAGGTTTTTATGGAAGTGTTTAATGACAGGGAATAAACAGTGTTTAATAAAGAACTAAATCATCTCAAGTAATGTACGTCCCAGTTCCCCGCTGTGAGCCGCCATGTTCAGTGTTCTCTCTGCTGCCATGCTGTCCCCTCCTGTGATGTCATTTGTGGCTCTGGCACCGCGCGGTGACCGCAGGCGTAAGTGAGAAGGAGCGGGATTTTAATAGGCTTTCATGAAAAGGTGGTTCAGCCAACTCGTTTGTTAGGTGGGAAGCAGGGGGTCTCTGGAGCTAAACCGTGTTAGCTTCGGCTGCGGGGACCCCCAGGTGCCCGAGAGTCTTATCTCTGAAGGCTTATCTGCTCAGAGTTTAACAGAAAGCCGCGACGGATGATCTATCGGGCCCGTGTGTCGCAGGAGATTTAAGAACCAGGAAGAACCCGGCAGCACCCACGGAGGTCCGTATCTCGGGAAGCAGGAGGTCGCCGGGGCCGAAATGAACGCCGCTCAGCTCCCCGGGACTCCCTGCCGCATACCCACTAAAAATAATAATACATTAGACCTATGGATCAAATGCTTCTTGAGTGGCCCACGCCCGTCACTACCCCAGTCACTACATCATGGGGACTGACACGCCGGGAGTCCCGTGACATAGTGACTATGTTACTCTCGATGTGTCTGGTTTTATCCTGCTTTGGTCGTGTTTTGCGTTCCCGTGGAGCGTAGGGTACGATCTGCCCAGTAGTGAAACGGAGGAGCAGGACTCCTCTTCCGTTTGGCAGAAAATGGCCGCCGCAACTGTGCCAGAGGGGGCCGTGGTACTCGGGAACCACGACCTCCTCCAGGACTCAAAGGATTAAGACTATAGTAGTGATATATATATATATATATATATACATATATACAGTGGTTGACAAATCACCAAAAAATCTACTCGCCACACAAAAAAATCTACTTGCCACCTAGTACCAAACGTGTGCTGCTTGGGCCAATATTTACTCGCCCGGGGGTTAAATCCACTCGCCCGGGGCGAGCAAATGTATAGGTTTGTCGAACACTGCATATATATATATATATAGATAGTATCTATATATATTATATATATATAGTATATATATATATAATATGCAGTGTTGAAGTATCTCTGCGTAGATCATTTAGTTACATTGTATCTTCCCCCTGACTATGAAGAGGTGACAGTTATGAGACATTACACGGATCTCCATACCTGGAACTTCCTGTACCACACGTGGCAACATAGCGACTTCCTGTTCTACTTTTTCTGTTAAACATTGGTGACTTTAAAATGTTTTACAGTTTAAAATGAACAAGTACTTTTTAAAAGAAGTGTATTTACATATTTTTAGGGTGCCGCCTCATATGTACAGTATACAGATACAGATACAGTAGATAAGTATACACCGTCTGCTGGCACACTGAATTTCCCTATATCTTTAATAAACTGATTTCCACTCTAAATAAAGCCCTGAAACATCTAGTATTCGATAGAGGAGAGAAGTTTGTATTTGTAAAGATCACAGCGGTCAAACTCGTCCTCCACTTCAAAGACAAGAGATCGTTAAAACTCTCTAAAATACATTATATTTGACCTTGAGTTAAGTTGGGATTATAATGGACGTAAACCTCCCGGGAGCGCCATTATCTGCGCACAGTGAGATGCGACAAGCGATGAATTCACCAACGTCTTCCCTGTAAAAAGCTTTACGAGGAGGGCCCCTTACAAAATGAAAGCAGACCCCCCCCCCCCTTCAGAGCCATGTCACTCTCAGACCCCCCCCCCCTTTCAGAGCCCTGTCACTCTCAGACCCCCCCCCTTTCAGAGCCCTGTCACTCTCAGACGCCCCCCCCCTTTCAGAGCCCCCCTGTCACTCTCAGACGCCCCCCCCTTTCAGAACCCTGTAACTCTCAGACCCTCGTCCCTTTCAGAGCCCTGTCACTCTCAGACCTCCCCCCCCTTTCAGAGCCCTGTCACCTCAGACCCCCCCCCTTTTCAGAGCCCTTCACTCTCAGACGCCCCCCCCCCCCCTTTCAGAGCCCTGTCACCTCTCAGACGCCCCCCCCCCTTTCAGAACCCTTAACTCTCAGACCTCGTCCCTTTCAGAGCCCTGTCACTCTCAGAGCCCCCCCCCTTTCAGAGCCCTAACTCTCAGACGCCCCCCCCTTTCAGAACCCTGTCACTCTCAGACCCTCGTCCCTTTCAGAGCCCGTGCTGTCCTTTCCCAAGTACGTTCTAAACAGAATACAATAAAGACAAATATATATATATATATATATTATAAAGGAGGAAGAGCGAACAACATGGGAAATACGTCCATGTCCCTTCCCGTATTCAATACGCCGTGAAGCCGTTTCCCAGCGCTGGAGAACGAATGGAACTAGCATCTCCTCCAACACCGGGAAGCAACTGCACAGGATACTGAACACGGGTCAGTAAGACGTCCCATGCAGGGAAGTCAGGCGGGGCTAGTATTCTGTCAGTGCAACTTTGTGGCCTCTTTCAGAGCAATAACATAACCTGGAGACCAATGTGCTGCCGCCCAGTCAGGCAATGAAGGGGTTAATGTGCTCTCTGCCATTCATAAATGCTGACACCCCCCTAATGCCAGCCCCCTGAGACAGACATTATAACACACACACAATACCTTCAGATTCGTTTCAAATAGCCCCTAGCTATTTCCTCCCCTGATGTTAAAGACTGAAGCCGGAATGAAGAGACAGGTTTGTGCAGTCCCAGAAGAAGCGGGAGCCACAAGAAATCAGATCCTATTCAACATACTGGGAAGTCACTTTCCCGGGGCTGGAGAAGATTTCAGTCCCACTCATTTGAAAGGAGCTGATCTCTTCTCTGGCACTGGGGAGGCAACTTCCCGTCCTTTGTCAAAAAAATTGAGAGTAACCTTACATTTGACTTGAAAGATTGTGTCGCGGGCTATTTTCACGATTTAAGAATAGTCGAATGCGGTCCAAGCGACGTGCGGGGAGTCACTGGCGTCCATATTGTTCTATCCCCCCCTTGGCTTTCAGAAAAAAACACGGAAGGCGAGGTAAGCCTTGAGTCGGACAACGGAGACAAATGATTGATGCGGACGTGATGATCAGAGGCCAAGGAGCAGTATCCATATCGTATGACCCCCAATAAAATAATTGGGATGGAAGACCCCGGGTGCAAAATAACAGAAACTTCACCTAAGATGACTCCCTCCAAAAGGACTTAAAATTGACCTCAATGTAAGACCCCAAAGATTGCCAATATTATCCTGCAAGTTTTTACATTTTATTTAAAGGCCACAGGCCTGCAGTAGTCCATATGGCAACTCCTGCTTCTTATTCTCATTTGCTGCCCCGTATCACGCAGCACAGTGCTGTAATCCATGCAGACTACAAAGGGTCTTATCATCAGAGAAGTTGTCTTTTACCGCATTCCGCAGGTAAGCTCCTTTGAAGTCCAAAGACGTCACTAGTTGCAAGTACTTTAGGGCAGGTTTGGGGTCAAAAAAAAAGCCAGGAAAAAAACAGAGAGTATTGTACAGTATGAAGTCTTTAGCTAATAAACATGCAGGTGGAATGGTCCTTTTAATACACAGAAGCCAAACCTAGACAGGCGTCTTATCCCAACACAAAGATGCTTTGTCCTGCGTGCAGAACGTGTGAATGGAGTTTACCTTTTCCTCCAGGACTGGCGGTGACTGTGACAGACAAGACACACAGCAGGCACAGAGCGGGCACACAGCGGGCACAGCACGAGAAGCGAGACAAGAAAACAGCCGTTAGATGCACATGTCATGCATGTGTTTAAGTGTGCGAGAGGCAGAGTGCGTGTGATTGCGGTGTGACACACACACGCCAGCTGAGAGTATAGCGAGGACATGTGTTCACCAACATGCAATTGTGCCAGAGAATGTATTTTCACAATGAGCACACAATATATACGATGTAAATATGATGAGATACAAATATACACACACATATTAGAGAGACGCTATTGTATAACCACCATTACAATATTTATGCTTTTCAAACAAGATATAATATTATTTAGTTTATGACTTTGCGCACATACAATTTACACACGCGCACGCACGCGCACACACCCACACGCACACACGCACACTGTATTTGCCTGATTATAGGGGGACCCTGAATATAAGGCGACCTGTTAATTTCAGTAGCAGCTGGAAATTAATAATTTTTTGAGGGGATTGAAAATTCACATTTTTATTTTGTTCCCTGTCTTTCAATACTCACTTTTTTAAATAGTAATAAATGTGAATGTGTGAGTTATATTAACTAATAAATAACAGTGACTTGGAACAGTAAAAGTTGTGTGTTTCAGTCTTTTGTCAGATGCAAAAAATTTAAGCTTACACACGACTGAAAGGAGCGCATGCCGGGGCTTGCAGTGTTATTAGCTTACACAGGACTGAAGGAGCGCATGCGCAGGGGCTGCTGCGTTAATAGCTTACACAGGACTGAAAGGAGCGCATGCGCAGGCGGCTGCTGTTATTATAGCTTGCACAGGACTGAAAGGAGCGCATGCGCAGGCGGCTGCTGCGTTATTAGCTTACACAGGACTGAAAGGAGCGCATGCGCAGGCGGCTGCTGCGTTATTAGCTTACCCAGGACTGAAAGGAGCGCATGCGCAGCGGCTGCTGTGTTGATAGGTTAAACAGAAAGGAGCGCATGCGCAGGAGCTCCTGTGTTAATATCTTACACACGACTGAGAGGAGCGCATGCACAGGCGGCTGCTGGTTATTTAGTCTTAACCCGGACTGAAAGGACGCATGCGCCAGGGGCTGCTGTGTTTATTAGTTTACCACAGGACTGAAGGATCGCACGCACAGGCGGCTGCTGTGTTATAGTCTTACACACGCTGAAAGGAGCGCATGCGCATGGGCGGCTGCTGTGTTATTAGCTTACAACAGGACTGAAAGGACGCATGCGCAGGGCGGCTGCTGTGATTAATATGCTTACACACGGACTGAAAGGAGCGCATGTCGCAGTCACTGCTGGTTTAATATCTTACACACGACGACTGAAAGGAGCGCATGCGCAGGCGGCTGCTGCCGTTATTGCTTACACAGACTGAAAGGAGCGCATGCGCAGGCAGCTGCTTTGATTATAAGCTTACACAGGACTGTGAAAGGGCGCAATTCACAGGCGGCTGCTGCAGTTTATTAGCTTACACAGGTAACTGAAAAGGGCGCATGTCGCAGGCTCTGCTGTGTATTACAACTCTTACACGGACTGAAAGGAGCGCATGCGCCGGCGGCTGCCTGTGTTATTAGCTTACACAACTCGGAAAGGAGCGCATGCTCGCAGTCGGCTGCTGCGTTATTACTTACACAGGACTGAAAGGAGCGCATGCTCAGGCGCTGCTGCGTTTATTAGCTTACACAGGACCGAGAGGAGCGCACTGCTGCATGCTCTGCTGCGTTATTAGCTTACACAGACTGAAGGAGCGCATGGCAGGCAGGCTGCGTGTTATACTTACACACGAGACTGAGAGGAGCGCATGCTGCCGCTAGGAAACGCATGCAGGCAGCTTGCGTTATATTCGTACACAGGACTGAGAGAGCGCATGCGCAGCGGGCTGCTGCGTATAGCTTACAGCGTACACAAGGACTGAAAGGGGCGCATGTTGCCATGCAGGCTGCTGCTGTTATATGCTGACACAGGACTGAGAGGAGCCACTGGGCAGGCGGGCTCTGCGTTATATCTTACAACAGGACTGAAAGGACGCACATGCGCAGGGCGGCTGCTGTGTGTTTCAGCTGTACACAGGACTGAGGAACAAGCGCATGCGCATGCGCTGCTGCTGTATTAGCTTACACACAGCAGCGAAATAGCGCATGCGCAGGATGCTGCTGGGGCGTTTATACTAGTCACAGGTACTTGAAAGGAGCCGCTCTGGCAGGCGGCTGCTGTGTTATTAGCTTACACAGGACTGAAAGGAGCGCATGCGCAGGCGGCTGCTGCGTTATTAGCTTACACAGGACTGAAAGGAGTGCATGCGCAGACGGCTGCTGTGTTATTAGCTTACACAGGACTGAAAGGAGCGCATGTGCAGGGGCTGCTGTGTTATTAGCTTACACAGGACTGAAAGGAGCACATGCGCAGGCAGCTGCTGTGTTATTAGCTTACACAGGACTGAGAGGAGCGCATGCGCAGGCGGCTGCTGCGTTATTAGCTTACACAGGACTGAAAGGAGCGCATGCGCAGGCGGCTGCTTTGATTTTAGCTTACACAGGACTGATAGCGTATGCGCAGGCTGTTCCACTCTTGTTAGCAGCAGTGAAAGGTGCAGAGCCCGATTATACGGCGAGTACGTCCTTTTCAACTTAACCTTACTGAAAGAAACATCGCCTTAGAAATTTGACGAAACCGATATATATATAAATGTACGGTGGTGAGCGACAGACATATAGAGGTAAGGTTAGAGGCAGCAAACAAGGTGCCGAGCACTCCCAGGATATGAGAAAGATCCTGGAGACCGTTCCCCCATGTGGGGCTGAAACATTGATCCTGTATTAAACCTGTATATTATATACAGGAAAAAATATATAGACCATTCGCATTCATATTATATACAGGAATTGATTAAAAAATTATAACAGACTGGCAATATTTACTCTAACAAAATGGCATACAGCACCTTAATATTGGACTATGACTACACGGATTCCTCACTGAAGATAGAATATATATATATATATATATATATATATATATATATGTATATATATATAAAATATATGCTTCCTCACTGAAGATAGAATATATATATAGAATATGTGGTACTGATACCTCTACATATACATATATATATATATACACACATATATTCTAACAAAAACGATGTATATCATTTTGTGTGTCTGTTTAGGCTGTCAGTGCACAGATATCAATGTGTATAATAGTGTGTGTGTGTGTGTGTGCGAGTTAATGTGTTGTGACATAGTCTCAGGATCTTAGGCAGGTTTCTGTCCGATTTAGATCACAAAGTGCAGCCACAGTGTAACTGTGTAACTGTGATCCATCCCCCAGCTTCAGTTACTGCGGCTGCTGGATGGGAAATCCAGACCATCGTTCCCCATGGTTCTAATTCCCATCACCTGCTCTCCTAATTGAGGAACAGGTACATTTGGCAGTTAGGTTGTCTGCAACATTCGCCCGAACTGGATGCAGGGAGCAGCGATGCCCCAGGCTCCAGGCAACAGATATATATATGTCAAAAGATTACATAATTACAACACAGGGGACACAAACAGTAGGATAAGTAACACAACGCAAAAGGAGGCCCTACCGCAAATAACTTACAATCTAAGTGAACATAATGAGATATACTGTGTATCCTTCCCTCAAATCCTTATCTCACTGCCTCTAAGAGCCGGGAAGGTGGCAGCGGGTGTTCAGGAAGATGTATAGTGGCGCTTGTGCTGGTTTAACGATACTATAAAATCTTGAACAATATACCCAATGAATGGGTTCAAAACCAAAACAAAAAAAAGTCTGTGACGTCATCACAAGGGTGAAGAAATAAAAATGGCGGTGGGCCGGACATATCACAAGAAGAAACTATCATCGTCAGACAAAGATGGTACTCAACTGGATTCCAACAGAGATTAAAAGACCAAGACGATGTTCTGGAAATGGAAGAACTCACTGCATTTATGAATAATTCTACGGTTACGTTTGAGTAGATCTGGTGTCCCCGAATAAGGGCCCTTCCAGGTGACATATCAGAAATGCACGACGTACAAATTTAATGATATTAAGGGAATACAAGCAGGTCTTTTAAAACTTTAAGACTACTAATCCTAATACAGCAAGGCCCCGCTTCTCGGCGCCACGCTTCTCGGCGCCCCGCTTTTCGGCGATACGACGGCACCGAGAAGGGGGCCGTCATGTCTGCGCTCGTGCAGAACGGGCCAGTCTGATGTCGCGCATGCGCAGAACGGGCCGGTCCGAGGTCACGCATGCGCAGAATGGGGGGGATTTGCCGAGTCTGGCGCATTGCCGGTCTGCGCACATACAGAAAATCGCCGGTTACGCTTTCTGGCGATTTTCGCTTTGCGGCGGGCCCTTAGAACAGAACCCGCTGCATGCCCGGGACCCTCCTGTATAATAAAAGTGATAGAAAAATGTTGTTATTGCTAGTCTCTCGCCTCTTCCCTTCCCCCCCAAATGTTTTTTATTACCACTGTTACTATGATTATTGTTATTTTGTATTATTATTTCGGTAATGTACTGTCGATTTTAAGTGTGTTGGTTCTATTGTCCCTTACCCACCCTTTTTCTTTCTGTACCCACTTCCCATCCCGCATTTAAACTAAAAAAAAAACAATAAAAATTGTTTGGAAAAAAAAAAAAAAAAAGGACCAAGACGACCAAAAGTAAAATGGGAGAATGAGATCAGACAATTAGCTTGCAACCGCAATACCTGGGAGATCCTTGGGGTGGCCTTCATCCAGCATTGGCTTGACAAGGGAGGATGACGACGATGTTGATACAGCACACACGCGTACACACACACAAAGAATGAAATAGGCACTCAATGGTCTATTCAAGTGAAAAAATTATGATTAATTCAACAAATTGAATAAATAATGTTTTCACTTGACCAGGCCTGTGAGTGGCACCCGGGCACTTGTTAGTGGAGTGCCGCCTGTCTGCTGATAGAGATATATATAATTTCATAGAGCGCTTCTCTCCCGTGGGGACGCAAAGCGCTGCACAATTGCAATACAGCACGCGGAACGCAGCGCCGTACATAGAATTTTACAGGCGCAGACCCTGCCCTGTGGAGCTTACAATCTAATTTTGGTGAAGCAGAAGAATCAGACTGCTCTCCAATAGTAAAGTCCCAAAGGAATGAAACGGCAGGTGTAGCGAGGTATATAGGAGATGCAGATTTAAACCCAAGAAGGGTCAAAGAAAACCCCAAAGAACATGCACTCAATGCCTATATAATAAGTACAGTGGCAGCAGCGGCCCATCAATAATAACCTCCTTATAGGTTCATCAAGTAGCCAATAGGGGATCAGAAAACTAGAACCAAAAATAATAAAGTGTTATTAGCACCAACAATATTTACAATAATAATTAAAATGTTATTTATTATTAAAATTCCCCGCAGTGGAGATAATGTTAGAGAAACCAAGGGATATAATGTAATGTATCCAATAGGTAAATACTGATAGATGGTCCCCTATATCTGCAGTCAACTATCGGTGTGAGTGATTTCAAGCGTCAGGAATGACCAATATAGTAAATTGGTCATGTATTCAACCCACTGCCAACGGTCAGTGAAACCGTCGCCCTAATACCACAGCTGAAATGATCAACAATGATATAGAAGTACTGTTGTATCTAACAGGTGTAACTGTAGTAGGCCGCAGGCTAATAATGCACATGGCAGAAATGTCGCCATGTTTGTATCTAAGATGTAACATTGAGTTCTATCTCTCGTCAGAGACACAGACACCTGCGCTGAGGCTAGTGATACATTGTAACGCATTCCCACGGCTGTTAGATACAACAGTACTTTTATATCATTGTTGATCATTTCAGCTGTGGTATTAGGGTGACGGTTTCACTGACCGTTGGCAGTGGGTTGAATACATGACCAATTTACTATATTGGTCATTCTGACGCTTGAATCACTCACACGATAGCTGACTGCAGATATAGGGGACCATCTATCAGTATTTACATGGGATACATTACATTATATCCCTTGGTTTCTCTAACATTATCTCCACTGCGGGGAATTTAATAATAAATAACATTTTAATTATTATTGTAAATATTGTTGGTGCTAATAACACTTTATTATTTTTGTCTAGTTTTCTGATCCCCTATTGGTACTTGATGAACCTATAAGGAGGTATTATGATGGGGCCCGCTGCTGCCACTGTAATTAGTAATATGGCATTGAGTGCATGTTCTTTGGGGTTTTCTCTGACCCTTCTTGGGTTTAAATCTGCCTCTCTCACAATGTAATTGTGGTGGCTGAGGCACAGGGAGAGAGAAACTTGGTCGCCAGGAGTATATTCAGCAGACCCGGTGTCATGGTTTCCTGCGTCGGCGCCGTTACTCACTGAGCCGCTGCTTCAGCCCCACCCCGAGAAGAAATGTTAGGTCCGCACCTTCTGCCTGTGACGCCGCCGTCTGATTGGCTGTTGCCGGCCACCTGCTGCATCTTGGAGCGTTCGATGTGTTCCACATAGGTCTGGATCATCTGTGACAGAACCAAACAAAGACCAGTGGGTGAGAGGACACAGCCGGGGGGAGGGGGGCGGGGGGATGCTCCAGCAGGGAAGAGTTTAATATCTGGGGGACCTTATATAATATATATATATTTATATATATATATATCTTCTGAGCACATTTTCAAGCCTCATAGTTCTTTGAGTCATAGGTCTTTTCCCCATTATCTCCCAGCATGCAATGCTTCCCACTGCAGCCAGGGATTCTGGGTAATAACATGCCAATGAGCACTCACAGTGTGTCACTAATTAACATGGACCCCCCTATAAGCTTCTGCATGCCGTATTACACAGCTTTTCAGCACAGCCTGGGTTACAGAAGTGCAGAGCCAGTAGCCCTACTCACAGACATCTGTTTCGAACTTTTGGGTGCTCATGGTTATACTGGCTTCACAATGTGAAGAAGGTAGTGGGTATACATATATACACACACACATAGAACAGCCAAGCACCTGCATGCTCTATATGTCCTAAGCATGTGCGTCATGGTGCAGCAGTGTACACTGTATACGGGTGCCAGCAATGCGCTTGCTGAATGTATATCTTCCCTGTGATACCCCAAGGAGGAATGATATGAGACGTGCCTCTGTGTGCCGCTGATGCAAAGCATTGTATTCCTTCTTTGTATCCGATTCCCGTTCCTCCAGCCTGGAAACTGAGATAAATAAAACAAAGAACATTCCCCGTTACAGGTAGGACATCTTCAGAAATGTGCCCCTAATATATCACTTTTCCTGGGTTTTTTTGTGCAGCATTTACACCAGGGGGCGGGATCCTGGTTGAATTGCACTGTTTCACGCTCTGGGGACTCTCTGGTCCCCCAAGATACTTACAGGTTTTGTTGCTGTGGTTTTTCTTCCACTTTAGGGAAATCAAAATGGCTGCCAAATGTCACCGGTCTTGCAGGCCGACAGGAAGCTGCAACGTAGTCACCGGGGAGACGAAGTCGCAGCTTCCTATTGGACGACCATGTAATTTCCCATGAGGGGACACCGACATCCAACAAACCGGTAATTATCTTGGGTACCAGGGGTGGGAGTGAGGGGGGGGCGTCCCAAGCTAAAAAGGAGTGTGGTTCAAATTCGGGGACCCCTCGGTATGAATTATGTAAAAGAATGAATATTGAAATTTAGCGGGGTGCTGCCTTAGTATTAGGGAGAGTTTAAATAAATGTAGATAACAATAATGCATCTCTTAATGCATCCAGTACCCTTGGTCTTCATGATATTGCACAATTATATCCGTATTATTATATCCGTATACGCAGATGACCTGTCCTGCTGATCAAACATCATGTATATAATATAAATATATATATATATATATATATATATATACATATATATATATACATATATATATATACATATATATATATACATATATATATATATAGCAACTGTAAATATTACTGTATGTTCATTTGCATGTCTTGGACAGGTCTGCAACCCTGTCTTTCCCCATTGTCACCCAGCATACAGCACTTCCACTGCAGCAAGGGATTCTGGGAAATGACATGCAATGAGTTACCCACCATAACCTTAATGACAGTGGTATATATATATACATATATATATACACACACATGCATATACTGCTCCATAAAACAGTAATATAAAATGAATTAGCAATGCGTTGAATACAATTTATACACGGTGCTGCTGTCGTTTCATTGTAAACCTAGCATCATTAACCCCTCAGCTGCCAGAGAGGCCTGCGACACCTTGCTCTCCAATGCGTGGCGGGTCTCTCTGGCAAGGTAAGGGGGACATCCCAGAATGCTTTGCGGCACGTACTTTGGTCAGCATAGTTTTTGGTCTTTAGCTCCAGCTGCCGGGACTGAAACTCCAGGTTCTCCACCTGGTACTGGAGATCTTTCTTTTCCTGCTCGAGGGCATCTTCAAATTCAATGAATTTCTGCAAAATAAAAATAAAATAAAAAAAGAGAGAGAATGGATAAGTATCTGTAGGAAAAATATTCACCCCTTTATGGGGGGTGGGGGGGGTTTCATAGCACAGGTTTGTGGGATGTGTGATGTCATGCTGCATAACCAGTGACATCATAAATCCAAGGTGACTAAATCACTATTTCACCTTTGTAATGCAGCGGCCATTTTAGCAGCCAAGGGGTTAAATTACAATGGAATACCTAATTCTTTAAAACATCCTTCCACTATAAACCTGCAAACTATTCCCAATCCTCCCTGATTGTTGGCGTCAGCAGATTCAAAGCCTGTTACCTAAGCTGCGGTAATGGGATTTCCGTGCGACCACGGCGTTTTTTTTTTGCAAGGAAATGCAGCTTGCCCTATTCATGAAGCAGTTCTCGCATGGCAAAGCCGCGACCAAAAAACGGCGATTTGTTTCCGGCTGTGCGATTTGCAAAGCCGCTAATTTAGTCACAGGTTAATAAGCAAGCAGCAAGATTGCACGAGGAGCCCAATATGCTTATATAACCTGACCAAAAAAATAAAAAAAAAGTTATGGTGGTTAAAAAAAGTGACCAAACCCGTTCACCGTGCAGCAAATAAAAATACCACTTGTGGGTGTTTGGTCTGTAACCCTGTCTTTCCCCATTATCACTTAACAAACAGTGCTTCCACTTCAGCAGGGGGTTCTGGGTAATGCCGCACGCAGTGTCACACTTTACTTGCCATCCATTTTAACATGGATCCCTATAAAAAATAACCCCAAACATATAAAGCTACATTCCATGTGGTGAAATGAATGATAAAAGGCAAGAAGATGTGAGAGGAACGCCTCCCGGAAAATATGCATATACCCCAGTTATAATAATAATTGCATGTTCTTGTATAGCGTTGCTAGTTTAACATCACATAGAGACATTTTGCAGGTGCAGGTCTCTGCCGTGTGGAGCTTACAATCTATGTTTTGATGCCTGAGGCACAGGGAAATAAGATAACTTGCCAAAGGTCACAAGGAGCCGACACCAGGTTTCCCTGGTTCAAACTCACTGCCAGTTAGTGTCTTTACTCACTGAGCCGCTCCTTGTCCCTATCACTCTCTCAGTTCTCATTCATCTCACCACATGAAGTATAGGTTATAGCAGCAAGTCCCCCCCAGTTCTACTTCCTTTTGTCCGGGGGGGAGGAAGAATATTTCCTCCCGGATAGAAAATACCTTCCTGGTCACCGAGTGGTCAATAAAAAGCTGCAGCATCATCGTCATTATAACTTTCCGTTGGTGAATCGGCAGCCATGTTTGTTGTATTGGCGGCCATATTTGTAGTGGTGTGTCAAACACCGACACACACATAAACGGAAATATCTGGGAATTCCGATGACCCCGGAGGTCGAAGGAAAACGGATCAGCTTTGGTGGACACCTCGGTTGAGGTAATAAATAAAATACCCAGTTTGGAGGGGATGGCTATTTTAATTTTTTGGGAGGTACAGTATACAAATGGAGCATGATGTAGTGACTACGCCCTGGGGCACCCAAAGGGTTAAAAAAGGAGCAGTTCTGTATAGGGTTTTTCCTCTCTTTTTTCTTCTTCTTATAGGTCAGAAGCAGGGGGTCACCAGAGTTGAAACGCGTTAATTAAATCTGCGTCCCATGATACTTGCCTCCCCTAGATGCTGCCAGCAGCATGGCCAGACAATATGGCGGCTTCAATCTCCCGCGGGACAGGAGCCAACAGGAAGCTGCCCTGCGTCCGTCGCGGCTTCCTATTGGCCTGCGTGCCGCGAGGGATTTAAACCGCCACGGTGTCCCGGCAGCACCCACGGAGGGGAGCCTATCAGGTAGCAGGGGAATGTCGCCTTAAAGGGTGAAAAACGATTATGGCGCCTGAGTTATTGTACAGCTTGGTCTGCCTGGCGAGCAGCCACCCGCTGCCTGACAGGTGCACAAGCTGTGGCAGCCATGTTGCAGAAAACACGACGTGTTGCACAAAATGGAGCACGGATGTCATTTTACTTTATTAATTCACCCCAACGGGTCAGGTTTTCAGGATATCCCAACTCCAGCACAGGTGACTCAAGCAGGGACGAAATCGAGCCACCTGTGAAGACGGGATATCTTGAAAACCTGACCTGTTTGGGGGATGGGTGGGTGGGACTGGAGGTGAGCATCCCTGGGTTAAATGTGAAGGTCGGGTAATGTTGCTCATTTTGATCCTTTCGAGGTTGAAGTTTCTGGCGTTCCAGAGACGAGAGCCGCAGTGCCCCCCCCCCCCCCGGCCGGCGGAGGGAAGCTTGGACCATAGGAGGGAACAGGAACGCATCGCAATCAATTATTCACGCAGGGAACCGGAGTAAGAGCCGTTTCCTACGGGCCGTTTATATAGAGCAGATTGAGCTTTACTTTCCTTCTCCTGGGGCGCCACGATTAACCTCTTCGCTGCCAGACGGTCCCGCAAGGTATTATAGCGCCCCCGGGCAGTGAAGAGGGTGAAGTGCGATGGTACGAGGGGCTACAGCACAATGTAACTACAATCCTAGAGTCCCACTTCCTTTCAAATGGGGAAGTGTGTGTGTACAGTATGTACCGTATGTATGTATGTATATGTATAGACATATACACACACATACATATATACACACACACAAAGTGTGTGTGTATATATGTATGTGTGTGTATGTATGTATGTGTGTGTATGTATGTGTTTGTGTCTATGTATATGTGTGTGTGTGTGTGGAATAAAACAATATGGCCGCCAATAGGAAGCTGCTGACTAACCAATCAGAAACCGTCCTTATTGGCTGTATTGGGAGAGCACACACATTCCCAGCTAGCTCAAACTCCTACACCCACCTCATCATGAATATATATTTATGTCAAAAAGAGTGCTACTGAGCGTGGCAATTGTATACAACAGAAGACAGGGGGTGCCCGATGCTACATCCAATTGTTTAGTCAATTGGATGTAGCATTGGGCTCCCTGTCTTTTGTTGTCTATATTGGAAGAGGACAGACACAAACATGTATTATTACTCGCAGCAAGTGTGTGGGTGACTTGTTACGTATAAACAAAATGTTATTTAAAAAATGTTTTTATTTAGAGAAAGTATCAGCACCTCTATATGAATTAAATAGAAATAGCCATGTCAGTCCAGTTGCAATTGCGGAAAGCAAAACAATGCAGACAGACACACACACACACACACACACGTTTGAGTATATACACACACCTTGTGCATGTCTGGATTTATGTATAGTTCTTTGTATAGAGATGGTAGGGCAGAGTAAATGAGTATACTTCAGTATTAGGTGATAGCTTATTTTATTTGGACTAACAATTGATAGTAAGACATAAGAAAACTCTCGAAAGCTTGTCTTAAAATATCAATTGCTAGTCCAAATAAAAAAAGTCATCACCTAATGCTGAAGTATACTCATTTATTCTGCACTACCATCTCTATACAAATAACTACATATAAATCCAGACACATACACAAGTGTGCGTACATACTGTATATAATCGTGTGTGTGTGTGTGTGTGTGTGTGTGTGTGTGTGTGTGTGTGTGTGTGTGTGTGTGTGTGTGTGTGTGTGTATATACAGCAGTAGCGTCCAGATTTAGCACACTGACATCTCCTCTCATTTCTAATTTATTTTAATCATTTTGATTCATTGTTTACCTCACAACAATTACATTTTAATCTATGTGTTAATAAAATTTGATTTTAATTAGACAGGGGTGTTTCTCTAGTCTGACACAATAGGGAGATCTTTCTACTTCTGTTTACATATATATACACACACACTCACTTGCCCCAAAGGATTCTGGGCCCCTGCTGCTGCACATGACGTTGCTGCAGGAGTGTGGGGGGAGGGCAGAGCGGTTGAGCTGAGTAATAGAGCTAATGGAATCACAGGGAAAGCAAACACAGGCCCCACAATGCTGAATAATCTTCTGTCTCTCCCTTTGTCTCTTGTATAGCCTGGTACCAACCTCACTACATCCTGTCCATCTCACTCACATTTTCTCACGGACGCAGTGGCATTTAATAGATTAAATGTGGCTCACCGACACCTTAAAAAAATATTATACTTTTGTATTTATGTTGCAAACAAGCTGTGGGGTTTTTACACTCTTTAACTAATGTCCTTGAGTGGTAAGACTGTTTGTCAGTCCTCAAAAAAATTGTAGCTGTGCGCTGTTACTTAACACTTGGTTGCTGAGTACTCATGAAGCCGTCGTTACTCAAACAGATAAACAGAAGTAGCTGCTGCGCTTCAATTCAGTGTTCCCGGAGAAAAGCGACACAGCCATCTTTTTCACACGCTACAAATAAGTCAGACAGTCACTATAAAGGGGATGGGCACTAAATACATGAGAATGCAATGTTAGATCAGGATGAAACCCTAATCTCTATCCCACATCTTCCTAAATCGGATCAGCGGGAAAAGTGACCAGCATCCTCGTAGCCAGCGCCAGGGATAAGAAATCTCGGGACCCCAATAATCTTACGGGGCCACTATTTATACAGGGATACTGCTGCCATTGGTATTTCAATAAAAGGCCATTGTCGTTTGACCCTGAACCCCCAATCTCAATGTAATGGGGAATAAAGTCACTCTGATTGTGGGAGGAAACTGGATACTTTTTACAAATCAGCCCAAGACCCCCAAAATAAATCCCGGGGTAGCCTGGGATTGTACAGGAAAGTGTAGGGGTGCTGCATACTGAATATACTTTGGCTTATAGGGCGCTCATAGTGTACACAGCGCTGTACATAGAATTTTGAATCTGGCCCGAAGAGCTTGCTATCTAATTTCTGTGCCCGAGTCACAGGGTGATAAAGAGACTTGCCCACAGTCACAAGGAGCGGATATCACCCACTTCAAAGGCAGTAACATTACCGCTGAGCTACTGCTATATATATATATATATATGTTACATGTAGAACAAACATTAACACAAATATGTGAACATTTAAAGGGAATATTATAAACACTAATACACAAATAAATGCAAACAAAGCACCGCTGTACAAGGGGTAAACTCCTCTTTCCATGTAGCAGCAAAGCAGGGAGGGCGCGGGTATGATACCTTGTATTGGACCCGCGAGTAGTTAATATGTTGGTATATCAGGAGGTTGGAAAACTTGTCACAAATCAACTACTTGTTGGTCCAATAAAAGATCTCATGCCATCTACTCCGGGGGTGACCAACAGGTCAGGTTTTAAGGATATCCCTGCTTCAGCACAGGTGGCTCAATCTTTCTGACTCAGACACTGATTGAGCCATTTGTGCAGAAGCAGGGATATCCTCAAAACCTGACCTGTTGGTGGCCCTTGAGGACTGGGGTGGGCCACTCCTGATCTCCTCCCAATCCCTCCTTTGTTACTACACGGAACAAAGAACCAACACGGCCCCCCACCCTTCTGTCCCGGAACCTTACATGTAATGCATTGCACACGTTAAGGCGCCTCTATAGCATGAGAGAACCACATTAAAAGGTGCAACTCATTAAACATGCAATCTAAAACTCGGCCTTGTATTGTATGTCTTTATTTATATAGCGCCATTAATGTACATAGCGCTTCACAGTAGATGTGGTAATCAAATAAATAACAGATAATATAAATAACAGATCACGGGAATAAGTGCTTTAGACATAAACGTAACATTAAGGAAGAGGAGTCCCTGCCCCGAGGAGCTTACAGTCTAATTGGTAGGTAGGGAGAACGTACAGAGACAGTAGGAGGGAGTTCTGGTAAGTGCGTGTGCAGGGGGCCAAGCTTTATGTATCATGTGTCCAGAATGTTCACAGTGCTATTCGTATGCTTCTTTAAGCAAGTGTGTCTTAAGGTGGGTCTTACAGGTGGATAGAGAGGGTGCTAGTCTTACACCGACGCGCTTATATTTGACACAAAGACCTGTCTGTTTTGGTTTCTCTGGAAATGAAGAAGAATTTGCTCTTCGTCAGGCGTGTGTCCGAGGCCCGGACTCACAGAAGGATTCATATGACTGGGAGCCAGTGCGTGCTGAAGCGGAGCCTCCTTTTGTGGATGTGAGCACTTGCCAATCAAGTGTCCATTCAGCCACTAGCCCTCCCTATTCCTGTTGGAGCCAATTAATATGGAGGAGGAGCGGTGAGGCTTTGCCTGAGCCAACTCTTGTTCAACACAGTGATCACACGCCCACACGGGAGAAGCCAGAGGAAATGACACCCCTCCCGAGTCTCGGCTCACTACGTTTACTAACTTTTAAATAAATGATCTAAAGATACCTGACCCGTCTCTACTTTTTGTAAGAAAAAGTGTCAATTGCACAGATATATCTTAACCGTGACAGTCCTCTGGCACTTCTGGTCATGTGATCGCCCTAGGAGCCAGCACATGTCCCGCGCCTGGGCCCCAGACCACTTCCGATCAGGCTGGCCACTTAGCCCCCAGGAAACAAGCAATTTCCCATGATGCACCAGGTACGTCCCGAGGGCCTCTGACCTACCAAGGACATGGTAGCGCGCTGTAGGCGCTGAACATGTCACAGTTAGGCCTGGGACATAGTGCCTTTAAAACGTGCGGAGGCGCGCTGAGGCTCAGGGAAAGCGGGGCTTTCCCTGGCCTTACACAGCGCGCCATCAGGGGTGGGGGCGGGGGCGGGACGTGGGCGGGCCAGTGACGTCACGGAGCTGGTTCGCCCTCATTGGGCGAACCGCTCACGTGACCGGCCCTGCGCTCCGGCAAGCAGGGAAATTTCAAAACGCCGTCAGACACACGCTTCCCCAAGCGTGCTGACGCGTGCGCGAGCCCCTGCTAAAGCCGCTCTCATTGCGGCTGCAGGGGCTCAGTGCCGAGCAGCAGCACGGGTCAGCGCCATGTCCCAGGCCTTATTGGTTTGGACCCAGTAAGTAGTACGTACATCTTTACAGGGTAAGTTCCCCCCAGTCCCCTCAAAACGAGCTCTCTTGAAAGAGATTTCAATGCCTATAAAGGAGACCAGACGTATCTTGATATTATTTGACGTTAGCTGGCAAACACGTGAGCTGAGACTGGGGAGGGGATTGATTTCCTCTGGCCGCTCCCTTCTGTCTGATGTCCCCCGCCCCGACCCCCCATCTCTCTCCTCCACCCCTTATCTTCACTGGTTCCCTGATAAAGACAGTGTAGGCTAACGGTAAAGAACCCCCCCCCCCCCCCCCCCACACACACCACCCCAACCCACACCCCCCCCCCCCCCCCCAAGTAAATAATGGATTTTTTTTTTTGTACTTCTCACCTTGCATCATTTAAATGGAAGGAGCCTGTCCTGGTTTTCTTCCACACACTCACAATTTGCAGAGCTAGACACCCTGCCTGCTGTACGGAGATGCACGCGGATGGAGGACGGAGAGAATTAGCAGTGACCCAGCCCCCATCTCTCTGGGGCCTCGCTGCATATTGATCCTCATACATTATTCCAAATGCATCATATTACACCGCTGCCAGGGAGTCACCCTTTAATAATTAAAAGGTGAAAAAAGGGAATAGTGATTTCTGTGTATTAGGTCCCATGCAGTGGGTGAAAGAAGAAAAAAAGCATTGGAACAACTTCCCGGTGTAATCGGCTTCCCTAGGAAGATATAATCCCCTGAAAGAAACTGTATTACTTATTTTTATATCTTGTTAACAAAAAAATATTTAGCTTTTTCCCCCAGGAACACCCAATTCAAGCATATCCGCTGCTGATGTTTATCCATCTGGCTAATGATGGGTTTCATAATTACTTTCCGGGTCAACCTTTACATTTTGGGTGTCCCATGACGGAGCTACCACGTGGTAAAGGTCTGGGATGCCAGGGGCGCCCTGACATGGGAGCATGGGCTCATATTCTGGGGGGCGGGGGGGGAACATCCGTTCAGATCCAGTGAATGCGAAGAGGGGGGAACGGGGACTCCCCTTCCGTTCCTATCACAGTGACGACACGATCGTGTGGGGGAGCAATCATGACGTGCCGATGGTTCGGTGCCATGGGGCCCACCGGCACTCAAGGGTTAAAGAAAGGTGTCAAAATGCAGGCGCGTGTATACTTTTAAATGGGCGAGCCGCCTAGTTTACACATGGGTGGCTTTATTATGAGAAGAGCTGGCAATCTAACGCTGGTATCACATTATCTCACGGAGATAACATGACTTGCCCAAGCTCACAAGAAGTATCCACTGGGATCCACCCACTTCAGTGACAGTGACATTACCACTGAGCTTCTTCAGCCCATTGGAACAGACCACTCTTAGGCCTTGGATATAGCACAGGCGCCCGACGGAGCGCATGACATCACGCGCGCCTGTACTAGGAGCGATCCGTAGCTTGTAGGATTGTGCGACGGGGGGCAGGTGGGGGGGGGCGTGGCGAGGGCGTGACCATGACGTCACGTGAGCGGTTCGCCCTCATTGGCTAAACCGCGCACGTGACCCGTCCGTCGCGCGGCAAATTCAAACAAATGTTGTCTCGCAAATTATTGGTCGCGCTCGTGCTCGCGGGTCGCTCTATGGCCGCTCGCATTGCCTTCCGGCATTTTAATTTTGGCGCTCACGCCGTCGCTGTTACTATGGACGCGGAGTTAGACATACAACACAGGATAAAGGACGTTACCGGCTAGGACTTTACAACTCAATACGGAGACGCGGCCGGCTCTGTAACATTACTCCCTAGGCCATTAACATTGTAATTCACAACCCTCTGGGGAACAAAACACTCAGAGATCACATCACACCCTAAAAATAGCGAGCCGCTTTTACCTTTGCAGGATCCTGCTTATTATCCTAGTAATCCCTTCCCCTTCTATATCACTGACAGCGTACGCAGAGCTGTATTGTAGACTTTTACAGGTACAGTAATGACCGGTCGTATGGAGCTTACAATCTAAAGTTCGTGCTGGAGACACGGCGATTAAGTGACGTGCCCAAGGTCAGCGGACACTGGGATTCAGCACTGGCTTCGCCCACTCCAAAGGCCAGTTACAGTGCCACGGAGCTACTCCCAATTCTTTTGGTGATTTGAAGGGTTGAAGATGAAAACCCCCTTCATGTGACATATTTGCCTCCCTTTGGCTAATGACGGCAACAGAATTAGTTTGCACAAAAAGCGTCTAAAGGAAAGAAAAGTTTGGATCGGCCGCTGGTTCCCTTTGGTCCAAGGATGGACTGATCCTTTAACAAGCCTTTTAATGCGGTCCTGGTTTATCCTGACCTATCTGTGCAGACTGGGACCCGTCCCGCGTTAACCAGACTATTCGGTAGTTTTATACCCAAAGTTGACGATTAACCTCGTCAGAGGCCCCATTGACGTACCAGGCATATTATGGGTAAAAGGTCATTTTCCAGGGGCTGATCGAATCAGAAGTGGAGACCACTCTACACTCTACTTCCATTTATCTCAGGAGGTCATGTGATCACATGATCTCACACGAGAATGGCGGAGATCCAGTGGCACCTTAAAGGCATCCGGGAGACTGATACACACCCCGTGCCTTCCCGTCTGTGTCTCAAGTAACCACACCATGGACCTCCAATAAACACATATCAGATAGGTCCTATCTGATAGGAGATGTAGCCAGTGATTGCTGCGGTCAGAACTTGGTGGGTTCGATTCCCACCAGGACCCATGTGATCATTTCCTCTCTCCCTTGTTTCTGTACCATACCGCCCTTCCCCCTGTTCTCGATCATATTTTCCTTTTCCCTATAAAACCTCCCCCTCTCCATCCTTTCTTCCAAGCTGCCCATGTCGAGGACCATTAAGCTCTCATTCTGCACAATCTTTTAATTTATTTATGTCCTTCTGGAGAGATGAAAGGTTATGTTTCAAAGTGTCCCGGATACCAAACCGGGTCAATAAGTGTTTCCAAAACCCCCCCCCAGCAAATGGATCACAAAAAAACCCCATAAAAAGCAATAGGGGTTTTGTTTGTGCTATTTTTCCCCTGAGTTATGACACCGGAAGACTTTAATACTTAATCCCCATAGTCTCCATGTGAGGTTTTACCAATCATCTAGAAATTGACATCGCCACCTCCCCTTTTCTCCTGCCCCATGCTACCCAGCATCCTACTGCCTTCCGCTATTGCAGGGGTAGCCAAATCCAGTCCTCAAGGGCCACCAACAGATCAGGATTTAAGGCTATCCCTGCTTCAGCGCAGGTGGCTCAATCAGTGGCACAGTCTTTGAGCCACCGATTGATTCACCTGTGCTGAAGCAGGGATATCCTTGAAACCTGACCCGCTGGTGGCCCTTGAGGATGGGAATTGGTCACCCCTTCCCTATTGCCACGTCACTAGGTCTATTAATAAGACAGCAGTGGGCTGTAGCAGTAGCCGAGTGGTAATATCACTCCCTTTGGGGTAATCCGGGTTCGGATTCCAGTGGCGGCCCCTGTTGACCTTGGTCAAGTTACTTCATCTTCATCTCAATGTGTCTCAGGAACCAAAGTTCGATTGTAAGCTCTCCAGGGCAGTGACTCGTTGTGCCTGCAAAATTCTATGCGCAGCGTGGTGTACACGGTCAGCGCCATATAAGAATATATTACATAAAATGCCATTAAGTGGTGGTAGGATCATCACTCTACGGCTGGTCAGTACCTACCTCCTCCGCCTGCTTCCTCAGGGCCTTCTCCCGCTCGTACTGCGTCAGCAGCTGCTCGTTGTCCTCCTTCAGCAGCTCCAGCTCCACCTCGTGCTCCTGGTTCTCCGTCAGGACGGAATCCAGGTTCTCCAGAACATTGACCACCAGTGGCATCAGCTCCTTGACCACCTCCTCGTCATAGCATCGTATCAGACGCTCAAACTCCCTGTAGATGCTGTTTGCCAGCCCGGAAACCCGTTCCGACATCACTGACCCGGAGCAATAGTCATCTTGATAGACCACCCCATCGTCAATCTGTATCTCCATCATCTTGGCGGCCGGGAAATTATCCCGAGGGGGGGGGGGAGATGTTGGGGCAATGAAACAGGTGCAGGAATAAGGGGAGGCTGCCCCTTTAAGTCTTAATATTGTCTTATTTGAAGGGTCAATACTCCCTTTTAAATTATATTACTGCAATGCTAATAGTAAGAATACTGAGCGAGGAAACAGGTGCACGAGAGAGGCAGGCGCCCCTTTAAATCTTGGCACCTTATTTTATGATTAATAGCCCCCCTTTGATATGTATTATTTATACTCTGTGACAATATCTTTCAATATTATTCTAAGAATAGACCGCTTTTTATACAAAGGTAGAATATACTTTTTATAACGTTAAACCCCCTTTTTAAAATATTATATTTTATACTAGGAAGAATGACCCTTACGTTTTATTATCAAGCATATTACGTTGAAATAAATACCCCTTAAACGATATTATATTTAGGCCATTCACTGACACTGGGCAATTGTTCCATCCTATACACCAAGGTACGTTTTATATACAGTATGACTAAACAGTATTTATAATGCAATACCCCCCTGTTAAATAACCAGTTACTTGCAGAATAAACAGCTTTTTAGATAAGTATAGGACAGGCAGGTTTTCTGCTAAGCCACTATGTTTCTGTATCAATGTACAATATTTACAATGGTTTTGTACACCCCAGAATCTGACCCTACACCCCAGTGCTATCTGCGCCAGGATAATGCACCACCGCTCCTCATCTGCAATCACGGGAATTATTGCTGTGGGCTGACAGAGCCCCCCAGGCCCTGCATTTTCCCTGTGACTCCAACCTCCCCCCTTCTTAAAATAACATCTTATTTTCTATTGCCAACCAGCGACGAATTACTCAAACGCAGGCGACAGAGAAATCTAACCTGCAATTTGTCCTAAAAGATCAGTGCATTTTGATCCTGCCCCAGCAGTGTCAAGGGACCTTTAATTAGCCACTACACTTCCCCTCAATCTGAAATGTACAGCACCAAATCTACTCCTAAAGGACCAATGCATTTGTTTCCATCTCTACAAATCCCTTTACAGGGGACAGAGCCCCCCTTGCAACAGGAAGACTGAGATCTATACAGAAACAAATCGACATTTATTTATCCCCTCCCCCCCTCTTTGATATATTTGGGAAATAAGATAATGGCTTACAGGATTACTGCATCCATCCTAAAGATGGCCAGACCTTAGCCACTGAAACGGCATATTTTCCCCTACTGCTTCTGCACCTGCTTCCTCCCTCCCCCCACCCTAAATGCAAGTAGGGTTTCCAACTGGGTTGAACACACCT
This sequence comes from Ascaphus truei, assembly GCA_036426205.1. NCBI lineage: Eukaryota > Metazoa > Chordata > Amphibia > Anura > Ascaphidae > Ascaphus > Ascaphus truei. The sequence continues at coordinate 2,245,493 of CM071578.1, read as the reverse complement.
GCAATAGTCCAGATGTTGATCCTTTTTTATTGTGTTCTTCTGGTCCCCTGTTTAAATGTCAGAGGTTCCCCCCACCCCCCATCTCGATTATAAAGGTGGTTGATGGTGAGACACCTCCCAGCCTGGCTGTAAGTGTAGGAGTCAGGCTCTGCCTCCCGTTCCCAGTGCTGCCGATCTGACGTCAGGCTGTCTGCATTATGGGTAGGGGATCCAGCTGATTCACTCCCAGCATCTCCTGCAAGCTAAATCTAAGCAGCCTGCTTACTATTGGTCCCACAGTACAGAAGGGGTGGTGGCTGCTCTGCTGGTCATGTATCAGATGCCCCCTGGTGGAAGAAAATCAGATTACTCACATCATAAAATGTGTGTTAGTTTTATCTGGCAAATCTAGAGATAGATGGATAGATGGATAGATGGATAGATGGATAGATGGATAGATGGATGGATGGATGGATGGATGGATGGATGGATGGATGGATGGATGGATCTCAAAAACAAAAAACAGAAGTGCATGCTCCATAGCACAGATATTTAAGAATAATTGAAAAATTCAGAGTCAAGATGAAAACACTCAATAATATAAATGGAACAATTAAATATTACCAATGATGAGTCCTGTGAGCAAAGTCCTGCTGAATGGTGATTGGATTAAATGTCCCACTGCATTAAATGGTTAAGATGGTGCAAAGATGAAATATTTGTTGGGATATTCCCAGGCTGTGGACCACCTATTCAACATTAGTTGAAGTCACTATTCTGGGGGCCTCAATTTGTTTCCACATGGTCTGTACACCTGTGGTCGTGATTCCTTCCCACCGGCTGTCTGGTCCACAGGAGTCCCGATGAATCCGAGATAAGACATCTGCATCAATATTTTGGTTTCCTGGCCAGTTCTAAAATTGTATGTAGCCAACGCAGCTAACCAACGGTGGCCAGTGGCGTTCAACTTGGCAAAGGAAAGAGTATACATGAGCCGGTTGTGGTCAGTGTGGACCACAAATGATGCTCCGTAGAGGTAATCATGTAGATTGTCAACTACCACCCATTTTAGGTCCAGGAACTGAAGTTTGTGGACAGGGTAATTCTTTTCTGACGCAGCATTGGCCAGAATGTTCCTGATATAATACTGCTCCTAATCCCTCTAGGCTGGCATCCACAGGCAGGACGTAGGGTTTCTGTGGGTCAGCCAATTCCAGAACTGGGGCATTGGTGAGATGGGCCTGGATGGCTTTGAAGGCCTCTTCATATTTGGGAGCCATTCTGTCTCCAGATGGCTCGTTAGCTTTAAAATAGTCCAGGCTTAAATACAAGTTATAAAAAAAAAATAATCCAGGCTTCTGGCGTCCTGGACCAAGCTGTATCCACGAGCTGGGGGGTAGCCTTTTGTTAGCTGGGTCAAAGGCTGTGCTATGACTACAGCATTATCCACAATCCATTGATAGTACCCGCAGAACCCCAGAAAGGATCCTAACTCGTCAATTGCTTGGGTCTTTGCCAGGAGCAATGGCCTCCAGTTTAGATGGATCAGTGGCAACCCACTTTGATATGAGACGATACGATCCACATAGGTAACAGACGTTCTGCAGAATTGGCCCTTGTCTAGGGACAGTTTCAAGCCTATCTCCCTCAATTGATCCAGTACCTTCATCATGTTCCTCTAATATCTTCCCGAAGGCCATAACGTAATCCAGATAGACTAGTATTTCCAGCAGGTTCATGTCCCCCACCACCATTCCATCAGCCTCTGAAATGTGATGAGTGCTCCTGACACTCTTTGGGGCATACATTCGAATTGATACAACCCTAGAGAGTATATAAAGGCTGTCTTCTTCTCTCCTTCATGCATGGGGATCTGGTAGTAACCATTTTGAACGTCAAGAACAGAGAACCACTTGCTTCCTATGAGGTAGTCCAATACATCCCCTATGCGAGGCATAGTATACTGATCAGGGGTGGTCTGTTTGTTCAGGGTGCGGTAGTTGATGCACATCTTTACTGCACCACTCTTCTTTTGGGCCACCACAATTGGGGCAGCATAGCGACTTCTTGGCTCTGATATTACTGACAGTACTCCACTCTTTACCAATAGTCACCCAGGGTAACCTCCATGTGAGGGCCTATCTATCATGACTGCGGAGCCTTATTCTCAATGGAGTGTTACCTTCTCTTCTACTTTCTGTATGCTGTTGGGGGGCACTCTTACTGGCCGAAGTTCCATCCACCTGACCTCTCCTATCGGTCCGTCATTCAGGTCCCCAGTTTTCTTCTCCCCTCTTTGATAGGCTTTCAGACATAGTGGGTGAATGGTCAGCATACAACCATAATTGTCTCCGCCCACCATCTGGCTAGTTGCCCAAAGATATTGGCATTCGGAACCGATGATATCCCAAGGCTCCTCCTTACTTCAGACCTCCGGACATATTAGTGCAACCGCTTTCAGAGATCCAGACACGCCTGTGACATTTTTTGAGAATTCCAATACCACCACTACATACCCCAGGTATAGGTAGCTGGCATCACCGAGGCCCTACATGACAAGCACCTCCAATGGCTGTAATGACAGATGCTTCAGGTGTTTGTATTGCATTATATGTCTTTATTTATATAGCGCCAGTAATGTACATAGCGCTTCACAGTAGTAATACATGTGGTAATCAAATAAATAACAGATAATATAAATAACAGATCATGGGAATAAGTGCTTCAGACATAAAAGTAACATTAAGGAAGAGGAGTCCCTGCCCGAGGAGCTTACAGTCTAATTGGTAGGTAGTGAGAACGTACAGACACAGTAGGAGGGAGTTCTGGTAAGTGCGTCTGCAGGGGGCCAAACTTTATGTATCATGTGTTCAGAATATCCACAGTGCTATTCATATGCTTCTTTAAGCAAGTGTATCTTAAGGTGGGTCTTAAAGGTGGATAGAGAGGGTGCTAGTCGGGTACTGAGGGGAAGGGCATTCCACAGGTGTGGGGCAGTCAGTGAAAAAGGTTTAAGGCGGGAGAGGGCTTTAGATAGAAAGGGGTTAGAAAGAATACATCCTTGAGAAGAACGCAAGAGTCTGGATGGTGCATAACGAGAAATTAGGGCTGAGATGTAAGGAGGGGCAGAAGAGTGTAAAGCTTTAAAAGTGAGGAGAAGAATGGAGTGCGAGATGCAGAGTTTGATCGGAAGCTATGAGAAGGATTTCATGAGGGGAGATGCTGAGACAGATCTAGGAAATAGTAGAGTGATTCTGGCAGCAGTATTTAGGATAGATTGTAGGGGAGACAGGTGAGAGGCAGGAAGGCCGGACAGCAGGAGGTTACAGTAATCAAGGCGGGAGAGAATGAGGGCCTGAGTCAGAGTTTTAGCAGTCGACCAACAGAGGAAAGGGCGTATCTTAGTTATATTGCGGAGGAAAAAGCGACGGTTTTTAGACATGTTTTGAATATGAGGGGCGAATGTGAGAGAGGAGTCGAGTGTGACCCCTAGGCAGCATGCTTGGGCTACTGGGTGAATGATCGTAGTTCCAACAGTAATGTGGAATGAGGTAGTAGGGCCAGGTTTGGGAAGAAGTATGAGGAGCTCTGTTTTAGCCATGTTGAGTTTAAGGCGGCGGAGGGCCATCCAGGATGATATAGCAGAGAGACGCTCAGAAACTTTGGTCTGTACAGCAGGTGTAAGGTCAGGGGTTGTCATATCATGGCTTAAAAATATAATGGACACTTGGGATCCACTATCCAGAAGGACGTCACATCTCTTCCCTTCTATTCCTGCTTCAGCTCCTGCTGAAGGGCCGAGAAGTCTTTTAGGCAGGTGGGGTTGGTGTGATCTCTTGGCAGGGATAGCCTTTGCAGAGCCTTGCTTCACTGGAGTCCCAGTAGGCTCTTCACTGATCTTCTGTTGTCGTTTCCCTGCTGTGTGATCTTTTTATTTAGCTTCTTGATTACCTTATGTGGATTTTCAGGGTGGGTACACTGACATTTCCCATGTCTCTCTCTGCCACACCTGCAGTAGATCACTCCACTGTTTCAACTGTTGGGCCTCCCTTGAAACGTAGGTTGATCTCTAAAAACGATCATTAGCCTCCCCTCTTTCCTGGGCAGTGCTCATGCTCGTAGGTACTGGCTGGCACATAGTTTCATCCTTCACCTACCTGATCAGATCTGGATCCCGATGTAATCTCTCCCGACTATCACCCTTACTTGCTTCGGTGGATTGCACCCTGGTTGTCAATATAAGAGCAGTCCCGACACACATTTCACCCCCTGGTCGGTCGGGATCTCATTAGGGAAACCTACCCTAGCAAAAATATCAGCGCCACTACTTCCTTGTGGGCCTCTATCGTAGAGAGCACTACCACTTTTGGATACCTCATGGCAAAGTCCACCACGTGGAGGATATATCTTACCGGATTGACTGGGGATCATGGAGGTGCCCTACAATGTCCACTGCTACCCACTGGAAGGGTTCCCCAATCACCGGTAGTATTGCCCAATCACCATGTCTGCCTACTCGCTGGCAGGTGTCAAGGGCGCTGCAGAATGTTGCCACCGACTGTGCCACCCCCATCCGGTACAAAAAAATTCTGTTTCAGATGGGCATTTATGTAGGTAACTCCCTGATGGCCAGCTAGCGGGATCTTGTGGGCCAAGAGCCCTAAGCTATACCCGATATGCGGTGGGGACAATCAGTTGGCGGGTCCCTACCCAAGTTTGGACCGTAGCCTCAGGGACGTGCGCTCATGGGAAAACTCTGTGGGCCGTGGATGGGGTGTGCTGGTCGGGTTCGAGGACCTCCAGGTTGGATGATCCGACATCTGCATCTTCGCTTGATGGGCCCTGCGCTTTCCTGGATTTGAGGTACTCTTCAGGGTCGGTATAAAATCATCTTCCACCTCTGCTGCACATCGGGTGGTCGCCGGCCTCCTACACTCTCAGAACTCAGGTTGGCATCTGAGTAGGAAAACTTACTGATGAATTTGTTTCATAAGGAAGTATATGCGTATACAGATTGTATATGTAAGTATATGTGTGGGTAGAATAGCGATACAGTATATGTGTAAGTATATTTGTTTTTATTTATTTATTAAATGTTTTACCAGGAAGTTATACATTGAAAGTTACCTCTCGTTTTCAAGTATGTCCTGGATATGTGTGTGCAGCACAGGGATACAGTGCATGTGTAAATAGATGTGTGTGCACCACTGAGATACAGTGTGTGTGTGTGTGTGTGTGTGTGTGTGTGTGTGTGTGTGTGTGTGATAAAAAGGATACTTATACACTGCTAACCACCCAAACCCGCCCCCACCCACCTCTGCTGCTAACCCCCGCCCCCACCCCCCTCTGCTGGTTAACCCCGCCCTCCCCACCCTCCTCTGCTGCTAACCCCGCCCCCACCACCTCTGCTGCAACCCGCCCCACCCCCTCTGCTGCTAACCCCCGCCCCCACCCACCTCTGCTGCTAACACCCCCGCCCACCCTCCTCTGCGGCAAAACACCCCTGCCCCCACCCCTCTGACTGCTAACCCGCCCCCACACCCACTCTGCCTGCTTCGAACCCGCCGCCCACCCTCCTCTCTCTGCAAACCCGCCCCACCCGCCTCTGCTGCAAACCCCGACCCCCCCCCCCTCTAATCTAACCCCCACCCCCCCCACCCTCCTCTGCTTCAACCCCCCCCCCCCACTCTGCTGCTAACCCCGCCCCCACCCTCTGCTTCTAACCCCCCCACCCCCTCTGCGGCTAACCCCCCCCCCCAACCCCGCCCCCACCCACCGTCTGCTGCTAACCCCGCCCCACCCTCTCTGCTGCTAACCCCCCCACCCACCTCTACTGCTAACCCAACCCAACAGCACTCCACTATCCCCGCCCCCACCCCTCCGCCTCTGCATCTAACCCCAACCCCCCCCCACCCTCTCTATCTGCTAACCCCGCCCCCACCCTCCCTTCTCTAACAGCTACCCCAACCCCCAACCCCGCCCCCACCCTCTCTGCTGCTAACC
>CM071578.1:2221363-2239404 GCA_036426205.1 Ascaphus truei | reverse complement strand
ACACTGTATCCCGGTGTTACACACGCCCTCTACTCCGACACCACGGATCCGGGTTACACACGCATTACTACGTACGCCACCACACTGTATCCCGGGTACACACATCTACTTACGCACACAGGGCATGGTTACACACATATACTTAAGCACACACTGTATCCCCTGTGTTACCCACAAATAAACTTAGCACACACTGTATCACTGTGTTAACACACCCACATCGACTTCCACACAAACGGTTATCCGGCCGCTAACATTCAGCTACGTACAACAAATGTATCCCGTGTTACACAAAATTACCTTTTACACACACACTATCACTTTACACAACAAACACATCAACACCACACCACACACACACACACACACACACACACACACACACACACACACACACACACACACACACACACCACACACACACACTGTATGCCCTTGTTAACACACATCTACTTACAAACACACCAGCATCTACTTATGCACACACTGTATCCCTGTTTTACACAATCTACTTACACACACTGTCTCCCTGTGTTACACACACATCTACTTACACACACACTGATCCCTGTGTTACACACAATCTACTTACGCACACACTGTATATCCCTGTGTTACACACACATCTACTTACGCACACATTTGATCCCTGTGTTACACACATCACTTAACGAACAACTTGTATCCCTGTGTTACACACACATCTACTTACACACACACACACACACACACACACCGCACACAACACACACACACACAACACAAGCAACAACACACAATGGTTTCTGTGTTACACACACAATTACTTCACACACACCACATCTACTTATGCACACACTGTATCCCGGTGTTACACACATCTACTTACACACACACTGTATCCCTGTGTACACACACATCTACTTACGCACACACTGTATCCCTGTGTTACACACACATCTACTTACGCACACACTGTATCCCTGTGTACACACAAATCTACTTACGCACACCACATATCCCTGTGTTACACCACACATCTACTACGCACACCACTGTATCCCTGTGTTACGCACACATCTACTTACGCAACACATGTATCCCGTGTTACGCACACATCTACTTACACACACACTGTATCCCTGTGTTACGCACTCATCTACTTACACACACACTGTATCCCTGTGTTACCACACACTTACACACACACACTGTATCCCTGTGTCACACACACATCTACTTACACACACACTGTATCCCTGTGTTACACACCACATCTACTTACACACACACTATCCCTGTGTCACAACACATCTACTTACACACACAACTGTATCCCTGTGTTACACACACATCTACTTCACACCACACACTGTATCCCTGTGTTACACACACACATCTACTTACACACACACTGTATCCCTGTGTTACAACAACTCTACTTACAACACACACTGTACCCTGTGTTACACACTCATCTACTTACACACACACACACACTGTATCCCTGTGTTCACACACATCTACTTACACACACACTGTATCCTGTTGTTACACACACACATCTACTTACACACACACTGTATCCCTGTGTTAACCACCACACATCTACTTACACACACTGTCCCTGTGTTACACACACTGTATCCCTGTGTACACACACGTATCCCTGTGTTACACACATCTACTTACAACACACACTGTATCCCTGTGTTACACACTACATCTACTTACACACACTGTATCCTGTGTTACACACACATCTACTTACACACACACACAAAAACCACAAATACACACACACACACACACACACACACAACACACACACACACAACACACACCACACACACCACACCACACCACACTGATCCCTGTGTACCAACACATCTACTTACAAACACACCAATACTTACGCAACACGATCCGGTTACAACCACGCTACTTCCGACACACTATATCCCTGTGTTACACACACATCTACTTACACACACACTGTATCATCCTATGTTACACACCATCTACTTACACACACACTGTATCCCTGTGTTAAACCACACATCTACCTTACACACACACTGTATCCCTGTGTGCACACAACTGTATCCTGTGTTACACACACTGTACTCCTGTGTTACACACATCTACTCATAAAAGTATCCCTGTGTTCACACTATCTCTACTTACACCACTGTATCCCTGTGTTACACAACATCTACACACACACACACACACACACAACACACACACACACAACACACAACACACACACACACACACACACAACACACCACACACAAACACACACACACACACACACCACACACTGTTCCCTGGTACACACACAATTCTATCCCAACACGCATCTATTACGCACAACTGTCCCTGTGTACCAAACATTACTTCCTCACACACTATATCCCTGTGTTACACAGACATTACACACCACACGTATACTTGTTACACACACATCTACTTACACACACACTGTATCCCTGTGTTACACACACATCTACGTACACACACACTTATCCCTGTGTTACACACACATCTACGTACACACACACTGTATCCCTGTGATCCACTACACATACTACTCACACAAACTGTATCCCTGGTGCTACACACCACATCTACTTACACATACTCGGAGTTCCTGTGAACACACACACACACACACACACACACACACACACACACACACGCACGCACGCACGCACACACAAACACACTATCCCTGTGCTACACACACACACACACACACACACACACACACACACACCACACACACACACACACACACAACCACTGACACACATCTCACTACGACACCAACACACAACCACACACACAAACACCGTTAAGTCCCGGACAGACACCAGCAGCAGCAGCACACACACACATCTACACACGATACACACAACACAACACACACACACACTACACACACACATACACACACACACACTACCACACCATACCACAGACACACACACACACACACACACATCGAGGCCCGGGGCGAACACAACAAACTATCCTGTGCTACAGCAGAGGAGGGTGGGGGCGGGGTTAGCAGCAGAGGTGGGTGGGGGCGGGATTAGCAGCAGAGGAGGGTGGGGGCGGGCTTAGCAGCAGAGGTGGGTGGGGGCGGGGTTAGCAGCAGAGGTGGGTGGGGGCGGGCTTAGCAGCAGAGGTCGGTGGGAGCGGGGTTAGCAGCAGAGGAGATGATTGGCCTGGCAGTGGAGGGCGGGGTTAGCAGCAGAGGAGGGTGGGGATGGGGTTAGCAGCAGAGATGGTGGGGGTGGGGATGGCAGCAGAGATGGTGGGGGCGGGTTTAGCAGCAGAGATGGGTGGGGGCGGGGTTAGCAGCAGAGGAGATGATTGGTCTGGCAGCGGAGGGGCCGGGTTAGCAGCAGAGGAGATGATTGGTCTGGCAGCGGAGGGGCGGGGTTAGCAGCAGAGGAGCCCTTTTGGTAAGACCTGGAAGTCAGTGAGTACTTCTGGTGTCAGCTACCAGGACCAAAGATGGACTCTTCCTCCTCCTGCGACTGGTAAGTTTTGGACAGACAGACACAATGCTGGGAGAGACACACACACACTGGGGTGAAACAGAGAGAGAGAAACAGACACACTGACTGGGGATAATAAGAGAGAGAGAGAAACACACTGACTGGGGAGAGAGACACTGATTGGGGAGAGAGACACTGACTGGGGAGAGAGACACACTGACTGGGGAGAGAGACACACTGACTGGGGAGAAAAAGAGAGACACTGACTGGGGAGAGAGAGACACTGACTGGGGAGAGAGACACACTGACTGGGGAGAGAGACACACTGACTGGGGAGAGAGACACACTGACTGGGGAGAGAGACACACTGACTGGGGAGAGAGAGAGACACACTGACTGGGGAGAGAGAGAGACACACACTGACTGGGGAGAGAGACACACACTGACTGGGGAGAGAGACACACACTGACTGGGGAGAGAGACACACACTGACTGGGGAGAGAGACACACACTGACTGGGGAGAGAGACACACACTGACTGGGGAGAGAGACACTGACTGGGGAGAGAGACACTGACTGGGGAGAGAGACACACAGACCAGGGGGGGAGATATACATTGGGAAAAGGATTGAGGCATAGAAGCAGTACTGCAAACATGTTCTACATTTTACTGCATACTAATAGGAAGAGCTGCAGTAACGTTTGAGGGGCCCGGCCCCTTCCTGAGGCTAAAGCTACCTGTGTGGGAGGGACACAGACTGGGGGAGGGTGTGTCTGTGTGTCTGTGTGTCTCTGGAAGTATGGCAAGTGTATGTGGATGGGGAGAGAGAAATCAATAAAACAGCATAAAATGGCGACGCTATTGGACAAATACCAGTATAATATTTGTTTTTAAGTGATGTAATTTGTTTTAGAAATACATTTTTATTGTGTCCTGTTTCTACTTTTGGAAATCTGGTCACCCTATCTTTGTGGCTACTTCTGTCAGACCTGAGGCAGATTAACCCTGTGCGGTTAGGAAGCTTGTAACTTATAAACTATCTGTTGTACCAATAAAAGGTCTCGCATTACCTTCTCCTTTGTTACCTTATTAACCTTTTCAATAGAACATCTCGGAGGTTTCACAGCTCACTACAGGGTCTAAATTAGCATTTGTAAGGGCCATTCTAAAGTGACTGGCAAGCTTAACCCTGTGTTTGCCAGGAAGAACGATATAATTGTTTTTAAGGTTTACAACAAACACCTAACTTAAAAGATTACTTAAAGCTGCAGTTCAGGCTCCCGTTTTTGTATTTTTTTTTTTTAACTTCAATAGTTTCATGTGGGCAATCTCTACTTACCTAAAGAACTGCATAGCTGGCGGTCAATTCATTCTCCGTCTATTGATCGGCAAAGTTTGGCGACATCTTTAAATATGGGGAATGTAAATCGTTGCTATAGGAACAAGCATGCTTGTTAAAATAGAATACAAGAAAATTGGTCTTTCAAAGTTGTTGTTTTTTAAAACCGAAAATGCTAAAAGTATTTTTTCTTACTACAGAACTGATTTATTAAAAAAAAAAAAACACATGCAGGATATTGCATAAACTGCAGCTTTAACACCCCCCCCCCCCCCCCCCCCAAATGCTAAACCTCGTTATTTACTTTATTTATAAAATGTGTTACCAGGAAGTAATACGGTGAGAGTTACCTCTCGTTTTTCTACTCGTCTGCTAAAACTCTGACTCGCCCTCATTCTCTCCCGTCTCGATTACTGCAACCTCCTGCTGTCCGGCCTTCCTGCCTCTCACCTGTCTCCCCTACAATCTATACTAAACGCTGCTGCCAGAATCACTCTACTCTTTCCTAAATCTGTCTCCGCGTCTCCCCTCCTGAAATCCCTCTCCTGGCTTCCAATCAAATCCCGCATCTCACACTCCATTCTCCTCCTCACTTTTAAAGCTTTACACTCCTCTGCCCCTCCTTACATCTCAGCCCTAATTTCTCGCTATGCACCATCCCGACTCTTGCGGTCTTCTCAAGGATGTCTTCTTTTTACCCCCTTTGTATCTAAAGCCCTCTCCTACCTTAAACCTTTCTCACTGACTGCCCCGCACCTCTGGAATGCCCTTCCCCTCCATACCCGACTAGCACCCTCTCTATCCACCTTTAAGACCCACCTTAAGACACATTTGCTTAAAGAAGCATATGAATAACACTGTGGATAATCCTGGACACATGATACATAAAGCTTGGCCCCCTGCAGATGCACTTACTAGAATTCCCTCCTACTGTCTCTATACCTTCTCCTACCTACCAATTAGATTGTAAGCTCCTCGGAGCAGGGACTCCTCTTCCTTAATGTTACTCTTATGTCTGAAGCACTTATTCCCATGACCTGTTATTTATATTATTTGTTATTTATATGATTCCAACATGTATTACTACTGTGAAGCGCTATGCATATTTATGGTGCTATTTAAATAAAGACATACAATACATACAAGTATGTCCTGGGCACAGAGTTATGATGACAAATACATGGTGACAAATACAGTTACATTAAGTGAGCAGGGTTACACATTATATACAAGACATTGCATGCACAGTAACAAACCCAAACACCTCGTGTGCACAGATAGGTGAGATGCTGATAATTATTATAAAGAATTGTATTCCACATACTGAATATAGCAGCCAGGAACTTACTAGGTTAACAGTCAAGTACCCAAAGTCTGAGTGAAAAACTTGCCACACCCTGTGTACTGAATAATAAGAAATACTGTTTCATTTCTTGTTGCTGAATTCAAGGATGGAGTTTGCTGATGAGAGGGAGGACCGATACTGCTCAATCTGCCTGGGCATTTATACACATCCTGTAATGCTGAGTTGTGGACATAACTTCTGCCAGGACTGTATTCAGGATGAGTTCGATACCCAGGAGGAATATGAAGATTATAGCTGTCCTGAATGCGGAAAAACCTTTCATGTTCGACCTGCACTGCAGAAGAACCTGAAGCTGTGTAACATAGTGGAGCGTTTCCTTTCTACTGAGCCAGAGGAGGAGGATGGGTTTGTGATCTTCTGCACTTACTGTGACTCCTCTGTACCTGCTGCTAAAACATGTCTGCTGTGTGATGACTCCCTGTGTGATATTCACCTAAAGGAACACAGTAAGTCAGAGGAACACGTCTTAGTTGAACCAAACTCTTCCGTGGAGACCAGAAAATGTCCCATCCACAAGAAGTTGATGAAGTATTACTGCAATGAAGATGCTGCCTGTGTCTGTGTGTCCTGCTTCCTTATCGGAGAGCACAGGGGACACCAGGTGGAGCTGCTGAAGGAGCTCTTGGAGAAGAAGAATTTGGATCTTAGACAATATGTGGAAGAACTGACCTCAGAGAGAGATGATATTAAGAAAATTGTCCAGAGTCTGCGGAAACACAGGAGAAAAGTGCAAGAAAAAGCAGCCGGGGTAACAGACCGAGTCACTGCCCTGTTTAGGGACATCAGGGCACAGCTGGAAGTCCTAGAGAAGCGAGTCCTGAGTGAGATCACCAGGCAGGAAGAGCAGGTTTCTCTCCGAGTCTCTGATCTAATCCAGCAGCTGGAAATAAAGAGGGACGAGCTGTCCAGGGAGATGCATGACATTGAGCAGACGTGCAATGAAGCTGACGCTGAAGGATATGAATTAGACTTTACTGATTTTGTGGAAGAGCATGAGGACAGAGAGAGCGATTTTAAAAAGGCTCCTTCTGTACGTGATTTTGATGAGGTTCTGATCTCACTGACCTTACACAGATTAGCTGATATTGTTACAGATCTAAAAGCAAAGAGACAGTTCTATGTGCAGGAGGCTTCAGACATATTATTGGATGAAAATACAGCAGCAAATAATGTATCTGTATCAGATGACCTGAAAACGGCATCCTGCTCAGAAACAGACCAGTTACTACCGGATACAGCAGAGAGATTTCTGTATTTTCAGGTTTTAAGCACCAGGAGTTTTTCCTCAGGACGACATTACTGGGAGGTGGAGACCAGTGAATCCGGATACTGGAGATTAGGGATGTCCTATCCCAGTATAGACAGGAAACAAGATCAGTGCTGGTTTGGATATAATAATAAGTCCTGGTGTTTGTGTATGTATGATACAAATAATTCAATGATACATGGTTCAAAACGAAAACGGATATACCCCGAGTCTCCCTTGCAGAGAGTAGGCATATACCTGGACTATGAGGCTGGGCGGCTGTCCTTTTATCAGCTGTGTGACCCGATCAGACACTTGCACACCTTCACCGCCACCTTCACTGAGCCTCTTCATGCTGCATTCTATGTATACAATAATGGCTGGGTCAGAATCAGGAGCTAGGAAAACTGATCCCTGCCCAGCAGGGGAAACCCATAGAAATAGTAAATATAGTACATAGAAATAAGAATATACTGGGAGGGATTTGATTCAGTGAGCTAGTGAGACAAAAGGAAACAATAGCCAGTTCTTTTTATACCTCATAGATGCAAGCAGGTAACGCTACCAGAATGCATTACTATCATTAGTAGGACCCACATACGTATGTCCCCTGCCTATCGCTACTTGTGATTTATATTACTCTTGGACGTATGGGATACCGCTATTTGTAGCAGCAGTATAACGCTACTGGAAGGCATTACTTCTACTGAGAGGCCTTATACCTATATGTTCATTGCCTACCGTGATCTTTCTATTTTTATCTGGCTATATACGTTTCATACCACAAACGGGGACCCCGTGTTTTACACATCACAGATGTGATTAGTAGTTTTATCTACACACATTCGAGAGCTATTTACTCTGTGCTACCAGCATATGTGTCTTTATCTATTGTGTGCAGGGAGTACGCCTTTGACATCCATACATACGGACACGTAGATACATCTACATATATCTGTCCTCGTGAATTAATACTTACCTGCTGGTATTTGTTGCATAGCAAACATCCTTCTTTGGGTCTTATACATTACAGGCTTCATGTGATTCCACAGGATGTACTTCTTTGGCTATCTACCTTATTGCTACCAATGTGTACTGTACACTACAAGGTAAAATATCCGTATAGTCCACCGCAATTGGATGTTTGGATAATTATAGGAATAATATTTGTTCTCATATACACTCGAGCGCTTATTTACACGTTTGAGATTGTATACGTGTGTGTGTATATAAAATACAGACAATCCCAGCTTACCACCACACTGCCGCTCAATAACGGGGATTTTAATATCACTGCAAATAATCATCTTTCACTGTGTTTTTTTTTTTTTCTTTTGACGTAATAAAGTTTTATTATTTTATTTTAATAGTAGCCGACCCTTGGTTTTGATACCAGCCCCATGGAGACAATTTGTCTCACGGTCATACAGTCCTAATCACATCTACCTTACTAGCATCGAGTGCAATATATATATATATATATATATATATTTCAGCATGATTAGAGAGACACTGGAAAGAGACCCCCGGGACCGCCAATGAAGACTGCACTCACGGAGCACACCCCGGGATAGGTAAAACTTAACGTTTATTACAGACTAAGAACATCAAGGTAAACACCGTAAGAACATAATAAAAGAACATACAGGTGTAGACATACAATCGTGCTCGGGCTAAAAACACGACAGGGAGAGCAGCCAATAAAATACCTTAAGGCAATGATTAGGAAGGGGCAATTGAAATCATGTCTTGAGTAAATATTAAAGGCAAAACCCCCTTGTTGGTGTGATTCGACGACTTGATTAAAGTAAGCACTTTAAGCAGTGATCCAGATGGGAAAGCTGGTGGCTAGTGTTTCAAAGTGATCAAGTGGGTATCTTGTATAGTATCCAGCTGCAGCGGAAATATGGCGGAATATAGAAGCTAGGTCTGGTTTGTTTTGTTTAACCCTGTTGTTGCTGATCACAAGCTGTTTATGTTCTCAGAGTTGTGGTTAATTAATAAAAAGCCTATTTTGTTTTCTCTTAATGTCTCCTCCTAATAAAAAAAATAAATAAATTAAAAAAAAAACCTGCACACCTCCTATAGGATCCATAAGAGATGAGTCCAATAATCTTCCCTGTTCAACTCAACACTGCATGCCACTTAAAGAGGGCATGCCACTTAAAGAGGGCATGCCACTTAAAGAGGGCCTCTTTACATGCAGGCTGCTGTTCCTGCAGGAACGTGTTCCCTCATTCCCATAGATTTAATTAAAGCTTCTCTCTTTTTTAATCATTTGTACATACAGTAGTCAGTGATCAGGGCTGGCCTTACCTTTTTGGCGGGGCCCAAGACAGCATGCTGGCAGTGGGGACCCTCCTCCTGGCCTCGCCATGACAATGCGACGCGGCCGAAAGAAGGCCGCTCCGAATAAGGTAAAAGCCCCGGCGTGCACACATGCACCTCCCCTGACCCTACCTCTTACCTCCCCCAGCTAACGATGAACACACACACACCCCCTCCACCGTCCCTACTTCGGGGTGAGCAGCGGTGCGGTCCTGTGCTGGTTTGGGTACTCCCCAGCTTGGGTAAACTAACAGAGTAGGACTTTTTAAGCGGGAGATTCGAAAGTGCTCAGCCGTAAATCGCACAAGAGAGGCCTGGACGGTCTCTACCCACACAAGGGTGCAAGCCAACCCCGGATAAGTCTTGAAGTGGCACCTGGCACCTCGGTAGTTGCTCCCCCAAGTTCTCTGGTTTTGATGAGTGCAAACTGATTGTGATTTTGTGTTGGGCTTGCTAGCTCCGTACAGAATAAATAGTCCTTTATTGCACCGCTTTGTCCTGTCTGGTGCCTTGATCCCGGTGTAAAGTTCTGGTCTCCTGTGACATCCGTGTAACCGACAGACCTTCTAATGTATCTGCTTCACACCTGCAGGACTAACCAGCTGCAATTATTGCTCTGCCTTGCCCACTCATTCACCCTTACTGCTACAGTTATACTAGTTGATGGCTACTGATCACAGTGCATCGAAAAAATGATGTCATAGCTATTGTTTTTGGTATATGGAAACCTGTATATAGGACTGCTTAGATCTATATAAAGAGTAGTGTATGCATTATTATTCATGTACAGATGGTACATACATGTCATAACAGCAGCCTAGTCTATGCATACCTTAAATACATTCATTTATTAATATATTTTAATTACAGCAGTGGTTGGTGTGATGATGTATATTTGGTATATGCAAATCTGAGTGGCTGGCGCGTGGAAATAATGTGTTTTGCTGTTATTCTGTATCCAATACACACACAGCCGCAGCATCTCCTGTTTAAATTATACGTATAGCATCACTAACTTATAGTAGATATGGTGTCAGGGAAGTGTTTATGCATTTCTATGTGTACAGCACGCACAGAATGAAGAAAGATGTAGTCCGTAGCACTCCACAGAATAGAAACACCCTAATCGGTGCCGCAAGGCGGGTACAAAAAAAAATCAACAGCGGCGTTTCAGACCGCCAGGGAAAAAGGGAAAAGACTCTTTGCGGTCTTTAAATGTTGTTGATTTTTTGTTAACCTGCCTTAATGCATTGCCACACATTTTCCCATTTTTTTTTCTACTCTGGAGGGCTGCGGACTACCTCTTACCCGTATTGTATTCTGATCTGGTTTTGGTGAACATGAATTGTCCCACCTGCACCCAATATATACGCCACGGATTTTTATTCTCATTTATCACATCGGGAATGCCCTGCAATTTTCTGGTCATTAGAAAATGGTATGAAATACAGAAGAATTTACAATGCATCTGATCTCAGACGCGCTATTTGAGATGGTTGGGTATATATACACACACACACATACACACACACACACACACATACACCATTGCTGTTTTATATCTGAAATCGGTGGGGAGAGATATTGGATGTCTGCTCTTGCTCATAACCCTCGTATTATCAGCTGCTCCTGCAAAATCAGATCTGATAACAGGCAAAGCACTAAAACCTTTTGTACCGGTGGATCTTGCAGAGCCAATCGTGGGTGGCAATGGGTGACATGGGATAACAAGCACCCCCCTTTCTCCCACCAGATCTGTTTTGGATGGACATTGAGCAAAACACTCCCGCCTCCATTGCTTCCTTCCCACCCTTTCTCCTCCTCCTCCTCTGTGGCACTCGCCCTGCCCCCCTCACATGACTGGCTAGGGACAGAGGCAGCTCCACGTGAGGCCTGGGAGGAGGAGGATTACGCAGCTGCAGCAGTGAAGGGGAAAGAGAGCACGGAGAAGGTAAGACTTTCCCCCTCCGACCATCCCCTGTCCCTCCCTTTCCTGTCTCTCTTTTCTCCCCCCCCCCCCCCCCACGTCACCCTGTTACCCCACCTCATGTTACCCCCTCTACCCCTCGTACTCTGTGCAAGTGTATAGTGCCGCCTGGTTATATACCCTGCGTCTGTGTATAGTGCCGCCTGGTTATATACCCTGCGTCAGTGTATACGTGCCGACTGGTTATATACCCTGCGTCGGTGCATAGTGCCGCCTGGTTATATACCCTGCGTCGGTGTATAGTGCCGCCTGGTTATATACCCTGCGTCTGTGTATAGTGCCGGCCTGGTTTATACCCTGCGTCGGGTATAGTGCCGACTGGTTATATACCCTGCGTCGGTGTATATGGCCGCCTTGTTATATACCCTGCGGGTGATAGGCCTCTGGTTATATACCCTGCGTCGGTTGTGTATAGTGCCGCCTGGTTTATACCCTGAGATCGCTTTCTAGTGCCGGCTGGTTACATACTCTGCGTCGGTGTATAGTGCCGGGGTTATATACCCTGCGTCGTCTATGTTGTATAGTGCTACGTTGCCGCCTGGTTATATACCTGCGCGTGTGTATAGTGCCCTGGTTATATACCCTGCGTCGGTGCATAGGGCTGCTGTGGTTATATACCCTGCGTCGGTGCATAGGGCTGTCTGTGGTTATATACCCTGCATCGGTGTATAGTGCCGCCTGGTTATATACCCTGCGTCGGTGCATAGGGCTGTCTGTGGTTATATACCCTGTGTCGGTGTATAGTGCCGCCTGGTTATGTACCCTGTGTCGGTGTATACTGCCATCCGGTTATATACCCTGTGTCGGTGTATAGTGCCGCCTGGTTATATAACCTGTGTCGGTGTATACTGCCATCCGGTTATATACCCTGTGTCGGTGTATACTGCCGTCCGGTTATATACCCTGTGTCGGTGTATACTGCCGTCCGGTTATATACCCTGTGTCGGTGTATAGGGCTGTCTGTGGTTATATACCCTGTGTCGGTGTACTGTATGACAAATTATCTAGTACAGTACTATGTTTTTTTCTATATATTCTTTCTTCAGAAAAATGGTTAATTTAGTTCAATCCTTTGGCTAAAACATTTTACGCCTGCGACCCCTCCCGGTGATCCCATCCCGGCAGGTCCTACACTGCCCATTTCACACCGTCTTTTGTATTTCTTCCACTGGAAAGAGAAACGCAGAAACAAACCAATGATATATCCCACACCATGGGATGCATGAGATGTACGCGCTGCCTAAGGCCAACTTATAGTGCTGGCGACATGACTGATGACGTCACGCGTCGCCACTGGCTAAAGTTGTCATTTGATTTTTAGCGACAAGACCAGTGACGTCTCCTAAAAGGGGTAGGCCGCGCAATTTGATTGGTTTAGAGACAGTCACATGTGGCGACTGTCTCTAAAAAAATCAAATTTTCCCGGCTTCGATATTTTTGGTCGCGACATATCGCCGTCGCGCTTACTATAAGCGCTTCCGACGGAGTCAATGTATTTGTTTCGGCGCAATGTCGCGTCGCAAGGCACTATTAGCGCAGCCTAAGGATTTAAAATGTAGGAGCACTATGTGAGCTATAGGACAGTTACAACTGGTTAAAAACCAGCAGTGCCATAATGCAGGGGGGTGCAAACTTTTTTTGCCTGCGCCCCCCCCCCCCCTGCTGGCGGTCACCTCACCTCCGGCCCCCCCTAACCCCCACTGGCGTCGGCTCCGGCGTCATGATGTCACGTTGCCACAGAAACGTGACGTCACATGACCTCTGATGCCACGTTGCCATGGCGACGCGTGTGGAGCCACGGTAAGTAAAGTTTTACAGAGGTCCAGCAACTCCCCCGGAACTTAATGCAAGCGCCTCCGGGAAGCGCGTGGGGCCTCTGTAAACCGCGCCCCCCCCCCCCCACCGGGTCACGCCCACCAGTTTGTGCTCACTGCCATATTGAATATAGTGAGAGAACAAGAGTGCAACAAAATATACACTCCCAGCTTATTGCTACTTAATCGCCACCTTTCTCCCGCAGGCAGCAGGGACCTGGCCTTAGGGTGAGGCCCCACTGCACGCGCCTGCACGCCCGCCTTGCGAACTGGCGGCGCGTGCAGAGAGCTATACCACGATCTGCGGTCTGCAGGTGGCGTTCTGAGGTGGGGGGGGGGGCGTGGCCAAAACGGGCTGTGTTGGCACGGCCATGACGAGGGGGCGGGGCCACGACGCCGGCCAAACTTTTAAAAAAAAACATGCCACACACACACGCTTCTGTGACACACACGGAGCTTAGCAGACTTCTCCCCCCAACTCTCGATCTCCCCCCCTCGCTCCCCTGCCTCTCTGATTGGCTCCCTGCCACCACGTGAAGCGTCGCCGCTCGGGATCACAAACTGGTTGTAGCCCCTGCCGGCTGACGCGTCACAGTGCGCAGTGAGCCTGGGAGCGAGGGGGGACTGTGGACAGCCAGGGAGCAGGTAAGGGGCTGGTGAGAGCTGGCTGCACTGGGGACCTGGCCTTAGGAAGAACCCTGTGAGGTTAGAAAGCTTGTAATTGACCAAGTATCTGTTTCACAAATAAAAGGTCTCACATTAACTTCTCCTTCTCCACCTTTGTTACTTTAATAGCCTTTTCAAAAGAACATTGAAAAGGGAGAAGGAGCGGGTCAGTGAGTAAAGACACTGACTGGCAGTGAGATTGAAGCTGGGAAACCTGGTTCAATCCCTGTGTTGGCTCCTCGTGACCTTGGGCAAGTGACTTTATCTCCCTGTGCCTCAGGCACCAAAACCATAGATTGTAAGCTCCACGGGGCAGGGACCTGCACCTGCAAAATGTCTCTGTAAAGCACTACGTAAAACTAGCAGCGCTATACAAGGACATGCTATTAAATTAACATCTATCTGGGAGGTTTCACAGCTAACTACAGGGTCTAAATTAGCTTAACCCTGTGTTTACCACGATGAACCGTAGAATTATTTTTTGGGTTTACAACACCTAGCTGACTTAAAAGGTTACAAAATCCTGAAGGTGCTTAACCTCCATCACATGTACCCCAACACCTCATGGGAGCACAGATAGGTGAGGTGCTGATAATTCTTCTAAATAAACATATACTGCATACTACAGCCAGGAACTAACGGGGTTAACAGTCAAGTACCTAAAGCCTGTGTGACAAACTTGACATACCCTGTGTGCTAAATAATAAGAGATTTGTTTCATTTCTTGTTTCTTTCCAGCATGGCGTCTGCTGATCTGAGAGAGGAGCTTAACTGCTCCATCTGCCTGAGCATTTATACCCAGCCTATAATGCTGACATGTGGACATAACTTCTGCCAGGGCTGTATTGGGAGGGTGTTGGATTCCCAGGAAGGATCTGGAGTTTATAGCTGTCCTGACTGCAGAGCAGCGTTTCAGGAGCGTCCTGCACTGCAAAGGAACCTGAAGCTGTGTAACATAGTGGAGCGTTTCCTTTCTACTCAGCCAGAGCAGGAGGAGGCTGTGATCTTCTGCACTTACTGTGACTCCTCTGTACCTGCTGCTAAAACCTGTCTCCAGTGTGAAACCTCCCTGTGTGATAAGCACCTAATGAAACACAACAAATCAGTGAAACATGTCTTAATTGAACCAATCACTTCATTAGAGAACAGAAAATGCTCCATCCACAAGAAGCTCCAAGAGTATTACTGCTCTGAGGATGCTGTCTGTGTCTGTGTGTCCTGCTGCCTGGTCGGAGAGCACAGGGGACACCAGGTGGAGCTGCTGAATGAGGCCTCTGAGAAGAAGAAGGAGAAACTAAGAAATCTTCTGGATAAACTGACCTCCGTGAGACAGGAGACTGTGAAGAGAGCCCAGAGTCTGCAGGAACAGAAGAGAGAAGCGCAAGAAAATGCACCTGGGGAAACAGACCGAGTCACTGCCCTGTTTAGGGACATCAGGGAACAGCTGGAAGTCCTAGAGAAGCAACTCCTGAGTGAGATCACCAGGCAAGAAGAGCAGGTTTCTCTCCGAGTCTCTGATCTAATCCAGCAGCTGGAAATAAAGAGGGAAAAGCTGTCCAGGAAGATGCTTCACATTGAGGAGCTCTGCAACATCCCTGACCCATTATCTGTTTTACAAGAATGTGAATCAGACAATGCTGACTTTTGTGAGCAGGGAGAAACTGATACTGGAGATAATGAGGACAAAACAAGAGATTATAAAAAGGCCGATGCTGTAGGGGATTTGTATGAGGTTCTGATCTCACTGACTTTACAGAGATTAACTGATTTTGTGACTGATCTAAAAGCAAAGAGAGGGTTCTATGTGGAAACTTCAGACATATTGCTGGATGTGAATACAGCCGGTGATTATGTAATTGTATCGGATGACTTGAAAACGGCCTCTTGGTCAGGAACAAACCAGACACGACCAGATTCACAAGAGAGATTTATGTTGTCTCAAGTTTTAAGCACCAGGAGTTTTTCCTCAGGACAACATTATTGGGAAGTGGAGACCAGTGAATCAGGGTACTGGAAGGTAGGAATTTCCTATCCCAGTATAGAAAGGAAAGGAGATCTGTCCTGGATCGGATATAATAAGAAATCCTGGTGTTTGCGCATGTCTGATAAAAGTTATTTAGTGATACATGACACAAAACAAAAAATATTATATCCCGAGTCTTTGTTGCAGAGATTAGGAATATACCTGGACTATGAGGCTGGGCGGCTGTCCTTTTATCAGCTGTGTGACCCGATCAGACACTTGCACACCTTCACCGCCACCTTCACTGAGCCTCTGCATGCTGCGTTATGTGTATATAATGGCTGGGTCAGAATTAGGAGCTAGGGACTGCCCAGAGGAGGAAACCCATAAAAATAGTATATATAATATAGTACATAGAAATAATATTATACTAGGAAGGGATTCAGTGAGCTAGGGAGAGGAAATTAAAATATATTGCCAGTTTTTACACTTCTCACATGTTAATCAGTTAACCAAAGTGGCCCCTTCAACACTTTGCAATGCAATGTATAGATCTTACACACCTGACCTCGTATAGACGTAATATAGAAGCATATCCCAATTACATACATATGTGTAACCCCTTTGGGATTACTATGGCCTTAAGGGGTTAACTGTGTGGGCCTACACAGAGTAACACCCCATTCCCATCGCATGGTGCTGGGTGACTAGGTGGAATCACAGCCCTGCCTTTTTCTGCCTAGTGACATCATGGCAGGGTATATATAGAAGGGGAATGCTTCTAGGAGGCTAGGTTCCTGAGAGGTGTAAGTGGAGGAGCCTCAGGTGGAAATAGGTTCCCAGTAAGGGGATAGATGATGTACATAAATATATCCCTGTTGTTTTGTAGTCAGGGAAGTGCCCCACTGGGGTAAGGACCATAGCCACGATAGAATTGAAGACAACAGGCTCCTAAAGGGGAGGCCTATGTTCCTTAGGGGCTACCCCGACCATAGCCCTAGGTCTCAGTTGGATAAGAATCCCACTATACAGTACGTGGATAATGATCCCCCATGCTACCACAGCCCCAGAGTGTTACAGGTGAGGTGCGCAGGACAGTGTGCAGGGGTGACGATCCGCCAGATGTAGTGAGTAAGGGTAGCCCAAGCTGGGACCCAATGTGAGAGAGGGCAACCTAACGCTTTAGCGCTGCGATGCATGAAACGCGTTGGAGGTTGCCCACCGTGTGTTTTTTTTTTTTTCCCATTTGTTGCGATGTGATCAGTTGAGCAATAAATATTGTTGTATAGCGATCCAGTTTGCCATCCTTCCATGCTGCATACACGCCTAGCCTGCACGGACCAGCACCCTGACAATGTGCCGCATCCTGAGCAGGCAATATCACAGACGCCTATGTAACCTCCCTAAGAGCCGGGCTGAGACCCGGGCGAGAAACTTTAAGGTAACGGAGTCAGCAGGGACGACCACAGGTTCTCACTCCTCCCCCACAAAGGGAGCATTGCCACCGAGAACCAAACTGAACTAAAAAAGCCGTGGTTTATGTTAGGCAAAGACTTGTGAAGAGTGGTACTGATGGCGCCTTTAAATAAATTAAAGCTTGTAATGTCAATTTAGGAGTCATCCAGTGTTTAAAGACAGCGTACAGCCCATTCACTTAAGTGGGATATAAAGGGCCCTGAAGAATAGCACTACTTGGTAAATATGGGCTATCATTTTTCTTTTATGAAAAAACTGTTAACTAGGCAATTGGTGTCATGAGAAAAATGTCAATACTGGTCAGATTTATGTGAACTATTTTCAAATAGAAGCAATCCATGCAACACAAAAAATAAATAAAAAA
>CM071578.1:2209448-2221331 GCA_036426205.1 Ascaphus truei | reverse complement strand
AGTAGCCTTTTATCACCTTTATTCAAACCAATTACCCAAGCTGCCGATTGATTAGTACTCCCATGATCAATCAAGCAAAGATCCAGCTTCCTGGGTTCACTAAATGAAGCTTTGATTGAAACCTAAAAGGTGGCCAGCCAGTGTAACGCAAGCAGCTACAATTATTCTTATATACCATGGTAACATTATCTATTATTACACCTTGCAGCTTAACTGCTGGGACCATTGTTATAATTTGCTGTCCAACCAGAAGTTTTGCAAAGATCTTGCACTGCTCAGGAAATGGGCTAAAACCTGCTAATGAAAGCAAAGGATGCCCAGTATATGAGAAACTCATTACAATGTCATGTAACGTATTTATTTTTGGTAAGCATTATCTGTTTTACACAGGGGAGAAAAAAAACAAAAAAAAGGTGGTGTAAGATATTGCATGGATTGCTTCTTTAAACCAGTATGAGGTGCAGCTGTCAATATTTTTTCTAAGATTAATTCACACACTCCGCTGTAAAAATCAGCCAATAGAAATGTAGGTACAGGACAGTGATGATCACAGTAAAACGCAAAATACTTCTATTTCTCCAGTTCTTTTTTTATTTTATTTTTTTAAAAGGAGTGTAAGCACCTTGTTTAATAATACTGTACACTTTCTTGTACCTACAGTGAACCATTAAGATAAATTACAGGGGAGAGCTTCAGAACTAGACAGGTCTCTTCCCCCGGTTTTGGCGTGCAGTTTACCTACAGATACTGCTATCTGTTTAATTTGGTGCCATGTGCCCACAATATGTTGCAGGCCCTTACGAGAAAGGGGTTATCCTGCTAAGGACAATTATCCATCCAAGCTGGTTTGAGCACTGCAGCTCCCTGCTAACTCCGTTACACTGGGGCAGTTAATAGAAGGTGACGCTGGATTTGCCCCCAGTGGGTTCAGGACCCTGTTGGGCCCACGCCCCGGGTCACACAAGTGGGGCTCGTGGGCAGTCGGCGCAGGATCGGTGTGCCACAACTCGCTGCTCCTTGACAACAGGCTTCTTCTCTGGTGCTGTAGCCGGGGCTCAGCTTTCTTTGAAAGACAAAACGTGGACCACTTAACAGATTGCAGCTCCAATGTACTGAAGCGCTGGGGAATTTAAACACAGATGTACAAGGAACATAGGGCACAAACGGGTTTAGCAAATCAAACTCATTTATTGACAACACGTTGGGCTCAATAAATGAGTTTGATTTGCTAAACCCGTTGTGCTCTATGTTCCTTTGTTTCATCGTTCAGGACTGATCGCAGGCTTTCGTGCAAACACTGGAGCACCGGCAACTGTATCATTTTTTTCTTTTTTGAGGTGTGCAGCATTTCTCTTATTTGTCTGGAATTACACAGATGTGACATGTGTTAAAACCCGCGCACAGCTCAGATGGTTCTATACATGCAGAGGCAGCACAAAGACTGCAAGCAGAACCTCTTCGGAAGCAGAGCTATCAATCTGTGGTTAAAAGGACCGTCTGAACAGAGATGCGAAGTGAGGCGGAGATGGGCGTTGTTGCATACGTACTTGGTGCACATTTCTGAGCATCGCCTGCTCCATGTAAAGTGATGTTGTCCTTAAGATACAAGGGAGAGCAGTCAGCTACCGTGGTGGTTACTTGGTGACGGACACAGAGAAGTGCTGCACTTCCCCCCGACCCTCTGCAGCTGTCGGAATACTGTAGCTATGCGTGGGCGTGGCTGTATTCCGGTGTGGGCGGAGTTATACATTGGTCCAGCCTGTGCATGTGATAATGTGGGAGGAGTTCTGATTTTGGGGCGTGGCTGTATCCGGTGTGGGCGTGTCTCTGCCGCTGGATACTGTAGTCTATGCCTGCTCTGGGCGGGGCTGCGTGTCCATGTGGGAGGGGTTATGTGTTTGGTGCGTGGCTGTTTCGTGACAAGAAATCAGAGTAAAGAAGTGTGTGTGTGTGTCATTGTGTACTGGTGTAAGCTGTGTGTGTGTCATTGTGTGACTGCTGCAAGCTGTGTGTGTGTCATTGTGTGACTGCTGTAAGGCTGTGTGTGTGTCAGTGTGTGGCTGCTGTAAGGCTTTGTGTGTGTCAGTGTGTGACGCGGTAAGGCTGTGTGTGTGTCCAGTGTGTGACTGCGTAAGGCTGTGTTGTTGACTGCTGTAAGGCGTGTGTGTGTCGTGTGTGACTCTGTACGGCTGTTTGTGTGTCAGTGTGTGACTGCTGTAAGGCTGTGTGTGTCATTGTGTGACTGCTGTAAGGCTGTGTGGTGTCCGCATAAGGCGAAGTACTATCATTAAGTGTTGGGTTGTGTGCTTGTAGTAAGCTGTAGCTATAATTGAGTGAGCGCTGTGTGTGTGTGTGTGTGTGTACTGGTATCACACACCCTGCTTTGTGTGATGTAGTACAGCTGCTTGTGGGCAGTGCTGGTATCACACACCCTGTGTGTTGTTCAGCAGTGCTTGTCTGACTCTGTACTGTCGTGTGTGTCTGTGCGGTATCAAATCAAATCAGCTTTATTGCATGACGAAAGAACATTTCAGTGTTGCCAAAGCGTGGATAATAGGGGGTGGGTGATAATAAATTACACGAATACTAGGGCTAGGGTATAATGATTGCACGGTATATGGGTACAAGTTTTGTACAGGGGTGTAGGGGTTATGGACGTCTCTCAGCTTGTGGCAGGTGCTGATATAGTGTGCAGCCAGTTCTGCTGTGGTTTCATCTTCTCCCAGAGAGCGCTATTTTTTGGTTCTCTCTGTATTATAAAGTTCTGGATAACAGCAGTGGATTTCTCTAGGTGGGCACTCCTCACTTCAGAGTATTGTGTGCAACGCAACAGGAAGTGAGTTTCATCCCTCTACCTCTCCTAGCTCAAATCTTGGCACAGTCTCATCTCCCGGGCTTCCAGTTATCTTCTGTGCCTTCCTGTTTCATTTCGAGCTTGGCACTTATTCTGTACTGGCTCAGGGTCTGTCTCCTGTTTGGGTCTTTACCTTCATAGGTAGGGTGCCAGAGTGTATTCTCTCTGTATTGCTGTGGTAGGTCTCCAGCTTCTTTAGCGTTGGATTCATTTCCCACAGTTGTCACATACTGCTTCTTCATTTGCGTTGGCGATTGAGTTGATTTCTTTTTTTGGCAGTTGTTAATCTGTGTAGGTTTTTGTCCTTGGAGTGAGAGGACAAGTTGTTTGATGGCACAGGGTTTTGTGAGGCAGTACTGGCTTCGCATTGCACTGTAGCAGTAAGACTGTGGTGGCTGGGTTTAGGTGTGAGCCCAGAATGTCAGTGCTCTCTTCTGTACCGTGAGCAGTAGAGGAAGCGGCCCAGCTCAGCCCGGCATGCATTGTTTGATGTACTCCTGTGTACTTGGAAAGGTATTTGCAGAATTCCAGAATGCGGTATTTTCTGTTGGGCTGGTATCCCATTTTTGTGGAGTCCTGGGTATGTTACAGGGCCCCACACCTCGCTGGCCATACAGAAGATGGGTGTGATGTGCTGTTGAATATTTTCTCCCAGATTCTTATTGTTGGTTTGAGGTGGTAATCTGTTTCCTTATTTCTTAAATGCTCTGGCGGGCCTTCTCAGTGTATTTATGGCCAGGTTGAATTTCCCTGATTGAGCTATTGTTAGACCAAGTACGTGATTCTCGTTGTCTGTTCCAGTGCATTGTCGTCCAGTGTGAATTGCGATATGGTTGGATGTGTTTTAGATTTTTTCTGGAATACCATTATTCTGGTTTTTTCTAGGTTCACAGAGAGTGCCCAGGCTGGCTGAATTTTCTATTATTGGCCAGTTGGAGGCCTTGCTTCCTGTTGGAGACAGGCAAGAGGCAGGTCGTCTGCGTATAGTAGAGACTTAATCTCAGGTCCAGCCAAGTTGAGGCCCGTGCTGAGGAGGATTCTAGGGCTCTGCGACGCATTGAGGTAGATGTTTAAAAGTGTGGGACTCAGGCTGCAGCCCTGTCACCTCCGCACGCCTTGATGGAAGAAGTCTGTCCTTTGTTATTAACTTTCACGCAGCATTTGTTTTCAGTACATACTTTTGATTGTGTCGCATGTTCCTCCCCCCTATTCCGCTCTCTAGTATTTTTAGCAATAGGCCTGGATGTCATTGGAGTCGAAGGCTTTTTTGAAGTCCACAAGCAGCAAGATTTTGCCCTTGTTGGTGTTGTGGACGTGCTTATTAATCAGTGCTGTGTAAGGTATAGATGTGATCTGTGGTGCTGTGGTTTGGCAGGAAGCCTGTCTGGCTCTTACGCATACAACTCTGCTCTGTAAGGAAGGTGGGATTCTGCTGTTCAAGATACTGTTGAACAGTTTCCCCAGGGTGCTGCCTGACACAGATTCCTCTGTAATTGGATGGTCCATCCTATCTCCTTTCTTGTGGATAGGGGTTATCAGTCCTTCGTTCCACAGTTCAGGGGAAGTAGCCATGGGTGAGGACCAGGTTGAACATTTCAGATGGATTGCTATATTCAGCATCTCTGTGTAGATGCCTCTGGTCCGCTGCTTTCTTGGTTTTTATGTATTTTCTTTTTCTTTTATTCCTGGCATTGTGATTGGTATGATCCAGGGGTTTTGGTTGATCTTTATAGTGTTCTCCAGTGATGTTTGTTTGGTGAGTATTGTGTTTTGTTCTTGCGGCAGGTTTTCTTCTGGGATTTCTTTGGTATATGTCCTCGAGTGTTTTTCCAGATGTTGCCATTCTTGAATGGCCAGGTGTCTGTATTCTGCTTTGTATCCAGATTTTCCAGTTTGCCGAAATATTTTCATCTAATCTTCTTCAATTCTTTCAAATTTTTTTGGCAATGGGTTGTGTTTTTTCTTCCTTAGGGTGTGCCTTAGTGCTTTAGGTGTTGGTGGTACCTCATTCGTAGTTCTGTATTATTTGGGTCTCTGTGTTTTTGGTTTGATGTTTTCGCAGGGCTTTTCTAAGGGTGTTGCATTCCTTATCAAACCATTTTTCTTTGATTTTGTCATTTGTTGTTGGTCTTTAGGGCTACGTTTTTTTCAGGTTTGATGTCTTTGCTATTAGATGGAATATTTGTTGAGGTTTTCTTACGGCCAGGTTTACGCGTGTTTGTTCTGCTCGTAGTTTGTGTCCTGGAAGCTTTTGATAGGTTTCCAACTTCTGAGCTTTTTGTTTGATTGTTTTCTGTGTATGTCGCGAGGCTCTGTTTTGTCCTTTGTAGGTGGATTTCAGGCTATGAAGGTTGGAGAGGGTTTTTTGTGTGTGCTTGGTTGGTCTGGTGTCTCTTAATAAAGCAGGGTTTGATTGTGGTTCGATAGGGGTTATGCTGGGTAACTATGAACGCACTGATCGCTTGTGGTCTATGTCGGTTATTGCGTATTCCATACGCTGCTGCCCAGCACAGAGCATATGTGTATCTACCCAAGAGTCTCCTCTTGTCCTTACATTGATAATTGTACAGTCCGACCGCGACACAGGTTTAGGAGCTCTTTACCATTTTTGTTTGTTGCACTGTCATAGCTGGTTCTTTGACGTGTCACAGAGCTAGACAAGTGTCATTTCAAATATGTATTTATTTCCTCTGAAGATATGAAATCCTGTTCTCTGCCTGTTCTGGCGTTCAGGTCCTCACATATCACACTTTGCCGGGTCTGAAAGTGATTGCCTCTGTACTGCAGGGTCTCGAAGATGTCTGATTGTATATGGGGAGTCGGAGGGGGGGATGTATGCGCTCACATAGGTATGTGTCATATAGATGGGTGAACATGGAGCCTTTTATTTGTAGCCATTTTCAAATAGAAGCAATCCATGCAACACAAAAAATAAATAAAAAAGTAGCCTTTTATCACCTTTATTCAAAACCAATTACCCAAGCTGCCGATTGATTAGTACTCCCATGATCAATCAGCAAAGATCCAGCTTCCCTGGGTTCACTAAATGAAGCTTTGATTGAAACCTAAAAGGTGGCCAGCCAGTGTAACGCAGCAGCTACAATGTATTCTTATATTACCATGGTAACATTATCTATTATTACACCTTGCAGCTTAAACTGCTGGGACCATTGTTATAATTTGCTGCCAACCAGGAAAGTTTGCAAAGATCTTGCACTGCTCAGGAAATGGGCTAAAACCTGCTATAGAAAGCAAAGGATGCCCAGTATATTGAAACTCATTACAAATGGCATGTAACGTATTTATTTTTGGTAAGCATTAATCGTTTACTACAGGGGAGAAAAAAAAACAAAAAAAAAGGTGGTGTAAGATATTGCATGGATTGCTTCTTTAAACCAGTATGAGGTGGCAGCTGTCAATATTGTTTCCTAAGATTAATTCACACACTCCGCCTGTAAAAATCAGCCAAATAGAAATGTAGGTACAGGACAGTGATGATCACAGTAAAAACGTTCAAAAATACTTCTATTTCTCCAGTTCTTTTTTTATTTTATTTTTTTAAAAGGAGTGTAAGCACCTTGTTTTAATATACTGTACACATTTCTTGTACCTACAGTGAACCATTAAAGATGAAATTACAGGGGAGAGCTTCAGAAACTAGACAGGTCTCTTCCCCCGGTTTGGCGTGCAGTTTTACCCTACAGATGACTGCTATCTGTTTAATTTGGTGCCATGTGCCCCACAATATGTTGCAGGCCTCTTACAGAGAAAGGGGTTATCCTGCTAAGGACAAGTATACATCCAAGCTGGTTTGAGCACTGCAGCTCCCTGCTAACTCCGTTACACTGGGGCAGTTAATAGAAGGTGACGCTGGATTTGCCCCCAGGTGGGTTCAGGACCCTGTTGGGCCCACGCCCCGCGGTCACACAAGTGGGGCTCGTGGGCAGTCGGCGCAGGATCTGGTGCCACAACTCGCTGCTCCTTGACAACAGGCTTCTTCTCTTGGTGCTGTAGCCGGGGGCTCAGCTTTCTTTGAAAGACAAAACGTGGACCACTTAACAGATTGCAGCTCCAATGTACTGAAGCGCTGGGGAATTACACAGATGTACAAGGAACATAGGGCACAACGGGTTTAGCAAATCAAACTCATTTATTGACAACACGTGTTGGCTCAATAAATGAGTTTGATTTGCTAAACCCGTTGTGCTCTATGTTCCTTTGTTCATCGTTCAGGACTGATCGCAGGCTTTCGTGCAAACACTGGAGCACCGGCAACTGTATCATTATTTTTCTTTTTTTGAGGTGTGCAGCATTTCTCTTATATTGTCTGGAATTACACAGATGTGACATGTTGTTAAAACCCCGCACAGCTCAGATGTTCTATACATGCAGAGGCAGCACAAAGACTGCAGCAGAACCTCTTCGGAAGCAGAGCTATCAATCTGTGTTAAAAGGACCGTCTGAACAGAGATGCGAAGTGAGGCGGGATGGGCGGTTAGCATACGTACTTGGTGCACATTTCTGAGCATCGCCTGCTCCATGTAAAGTGATGTTGTCCTGTAAGATACAAGGGAGAGCAGTTCAGCGACCGTGGTGGTTACTTGGTGACGGACACAGAGAAGTGCTGCACTTCCCCCCGACCCTCTGCAGCTGTCGGAATACTGTAGCTATGCGTGGGCGTGGCTGTATTCCGGTGTGGGCGGAGTTATACATTGGTCGCAGCCTGTGCAATGTGATAATGTGGGAGGAGTTCTGATTTTGGGCGTGGCTGTATTCCGGTGTGGGCGTGGCTTTCTGCACCGCTGGAATACTGTAGCTATGCCTCTCTGGGCGGGGCTGCGTGTCCATGTGGGAGGGGTTATGTGTTGGTGGGCGTGGCTGTTTCGTGACAAGAAATCAGAGTAAAGAAGTGTGTGTGTGTGTCATTGTGTGACTGGTGTAAGGCTGTGTGTGTGTCATTGTGTGACTGCTGCAAGGCTGTGTGTGTGTCATTGTGTGACTGCTGTAAGGCTGTGTGTGTGTCAGTGTGTGGCTGCTGTAAGGCTGTGTGTGTGGTCGTGTGTGACTGTGTAAGGCTGTGTGTGTGTCAGTGTGTGACTGCTGTAAGGCTGTGTGTGTCATTGTGTGACTGCTGTAAGGCTGTGTGTGTCAGCATAAGGCGAAGTACTATCATTAAGTGTTGGGTTGTGTGCTTGTAGTAAAGCTGTGAGCTATATGAGTGAGCGCTGTGTGTGTGTGTGTGTGTGTACTGGTATCACACACCCTGCTTTGTGTGACTGTAGTACAGCTGCTTGTGGCAGTGCTGGTATCACACACCCTGTGTGTTAGTTCAGCAGTGCTTTGTCTGACTCTGTACTGTCTGTGTGTGTCTGTGCAGGTATCAAATCAAATCAGCTTTATTGGCATGACGAAAGAACATTTCAGTGTTGCCAAAGCGTGGATAATAGGGGGTGGGTGATAATAATTACACGAATACTAGGGGCTAGGGTATAATGATTGCACGGTATATGGGTAACAGTTTTGTACAGGGGTGTAGGGGTTAGTGGACGTCTCTCAGCTTGTGGCAGGTGCTGATATAGTGTGCAGCCAGTTCTGCTGTGGTTTCATCTTCTCCCAGGAGGATCGCTATTTTTTGGTTCTCTTCTGTATTATTAAAGTTCTGGATAACAGCAGTGAGTTTCTCTAGGTGGGCACTCCTCACTTCAGAGTATTGTGTGCAACGCAACAGGAAGTGAGTTTCATCCTCTACCTCTCCTAGCTCAAATCTTTGGCACAGTCTCATCTCCCGGGGCTTCCAGTTCTTTCTGTGCCTGCCTGTTTCTATTTCTAGGCTGTGGGCACTTATTCTGTACTGGCTCAGGGTCTGTCTCTGTTTTGGGTCTTTTACCTTCAGTAGGTAGGGTGCCAGAGTGTATTCTCTCTGTAGGCTGTGGTAGGTCTCCAGCTTCTTTGAGCGTTGGATATCATTTTCCCACATTGTCACATACTGCTTCTTCATTTCGTTGGCGATTGAGTTGATTTCTTTTTTTGGCAGGTTGTTAATCTGTGTAGGGTTTTGTCCTTGGAGTGAGAGGACAAGTTGTTTGATGGCACAGGGTTTTGTGAGGAAGTCCTGGCTTCGCATTGCACTGTAGCAGTAAGACTGTGGGTGGCTGGGGTTTAGGTGAGCCCAGAATGTCAGTGCTCTCTTCTGTACCGTGAGCAGTAGAGGAAAGCGGCCCAGCTCAGCCCGGCATGCATTGTTTGATGTACTCCTGTGTACTTGGAGAAGGTATTTGCAGAATTCCAGATGCAGTATTTCTGTTGGGCTGGTATCCCATTTTGTGGAGTCTGGGTATGTTACAGGGCCCCACACCTCGCTGCCATACAGAAGGATGGGTGTGATGATGCTGTTGAATATTTTCTCCCAGATTCTTATTGGTGGTTTGAGGTGGTACATCTGTTTCCTTATTTCTTAAAATGCTCTGCGGGCCTTCTTCAGTGTATTTATGGCCAGGTTGAATTTCCCTGATGAGCTGATTGTTAGACCAAGGTACGTGTAGCTCGTTGTCTGTTCCAGTGCATTGTCGTCCAGTGTGAATTGCGATATGGTTGGATGTGTTTTAGATTTTTTTCTGGAATACCATTATTCTGGTTTTTTCTAGGTTCACAGAGAGTGCCCAGGTCTGGCTGAATTTTTCTAGTATTGCCAGTTGGAGGCCTTGCTCTGTTGGAGACAGCAAGAGCAGGTCGTCTGCGTATAGTAGAGACTTAATCTCAGGTCCAGCCAAGTTGAGCCCAGGTGCTGAGGAGGATTCTAGGGCTGCTGCGAGCTCATTGATGTAGATGTTAAAAAGTGTGGGACTCAGGCTGCAGCCCTGTCTAACTCCACGGCCTTGATGGAAGAAGTCTGTCCTTTTGTTATTAACTTTCACGCAGCATTTGTTTTCAGAGTACATACTTTTGATTGTGTCGCATGTTCTCCCCCCTATTCCGCTCTCTAGTATTTGTAGCAATAGGCCTGGATGTCAGATGGAGTCGAAGGCTTTTTTGAAGTCCACAAAGCAAGCAAAGATTTTGCCCTTGTTGGTGTTGTGGACGTGCTTATTAATCAGGCTGTGTAAGGTATAGATGTGATCTGTGGTGCTGTGGTTTGGCAGGAAGCCTGTCTGGCTCTTACTCAGTACACTCTGCTCTGTAAGGAAGGTGAGGATTCTGCTGTTCAAGATACTGTTGAACAGTTTCCCCAGGGTGCTGCTGACACAGATTCCTCTGTAATTGGATGGGTCCATCCTATCTCCTTTCTTGTGGATAGGGGTTATCAGTCCTTCGTTCCACAGTTCAGGGAAGTAGCCAGTGGTGAGGACCAGGTTGAACATTTTCAGATGGATTGCTATACTTCAGCATCTCTTGTAGAATGCCATCTGGTCCGCTGGCTTTCTTGGTTTTTATTAGTTTTCTTTTTTCTTTTATTTCCTGGATTGTGATTGGTATGTCCAGGGGGTTTTGGTTATCTTTTATAGTGTTCTCCAGTGATGTTTGTTTGGTGAGGATTTGTTTTTGTTCTTGCGTCAGGTTTTCTTCTGGGATTTCTTGGTAGAGGTCCTCGAAGTAGTTTTTCCAGATGTTGCCATTCTGAATGGCCAGGTGTCTGTTATTCTGCTTTGTATCCAGATGTTTCCAAGTTTGCCAGAAAGTATTTTCATCTAATGCTTCTTCAATTCTTTCAAATTTTTTGGCAATGTGGTTGTGTTTTTTCTTCCTTAGGGTGTGCCTGTAGTGCTTTAGGTGTTGGTGGTACCTCATTCGTAGTTCTGTATTATTTGGGTCTCTGTGTTTTTGGTTTGATGTTGTTCGCAGGCTTTTTCTAAGGGTGTTGCATTCCTTATCAAACCATTTTTCTTTGATTTTGTCATTTGTTGTTGGTCTGTTAGGGCTAGTTTTTTTCAGGTTTGATGTCTTTGCTATTAGATGGAATATTTTGTTGAGGTTTCTTACGGCCAGGTTTACGCCGTGTTTGTTCTGCTCGTAGTTTGTGTCCTGGAAGCTTTTGAGTAGGTTTCCAACTTCTGAGCTGTTGATTGTTTCTGTGTATGTCGCGAGGCTCTGTTTTGTCCATTTGTAGGTGGATTTCAGGCTATGAAGGTTGGAGAGGGTTTTTTGTGTTGTGCTTGGTTGGTCTGGTCTCTTAATAAAGAGCAGGGTTTGATTGTGGTCTGATAGGGGTGATGCTGGTGTAACTATGAAAGCACTGATCGCTTGTGGGTCTATGTCGGTTATTGCGTAGTCCACTACGCTGCTGCCCAGCACAGAGCTATATGTGTATCTACCCAAAGAGTCTCCTCTTGTCCGTACATTGATAATGTACAGTCCCAGACCGCGACACAGGTTTAGGAGCTCTTTACCATTTTTGTTTGTTGCACTGTCATAGCTGGTTCTTTGACGTGTCACAGAGCTATGACAAGTGTCATTTCCAAAGATGTATTTATTTCCATCTGAAGATATGAAATCCTGTTCTCTGCCTGTTCTGGCGTTCAGGTCTCCACATATCAGCACTTTGCCCAGGGTCTGAAAGTGGATTGCCTCTGTCTGCAGGGTCTCGAAGATGTCTGGATTGTAGTATGGGGAGTCGGAGGGGGGGATGTATGCTGCACATAGGTATGTGTCATATAGATGGGTGAACATGGAGCCTTTTATTTGTAGCCACAAGTGGGTATCTCCTCTCTTAATTGGGTTTATTTGGCTGTTAAGCTCCTCTTTGTACCATATAATGATTCCTCCTGAATGACGGCCTCGTTTTACACCTTTCTGTTTTTGGCCTGGGACTAGGAGCACACTATAACCCATAGGTATGAGAGATATCTCCTCCGATTGGATCCATGTTTCGTGGAGAATAAAAATGTCTATGCTCGTCAACTTGTTTTTGAAGTCTGGATCTTGTGGTTTAGAACCAAATGCTGACGCATTCAGGCCCTGAATGTTCCAGCTGCTAATTTTAAAAGATCCCATCTTGGATTTTGTATAGCTTATATATCTTGTCTTATGCCTTC
>CM071578.1:2107538-2209337 GCA_036426205.1 Ascaphus truei | reverse complement strand
TCACAGAAGAAGCCATGCCTGCCCCTGCTGAGAGAGGTCAGTATACACGGGGTAGTGGGGTGATCATACAAAGGGGGACCCCAATACCAGGGCGTCCTCTCCCTTAACACGTGACGCTGGGAATACCAGTCACGTGATCTGGATTTAAATTCCCCAGCTAGAGGAAGCACGTGTGCTGGGATCTGCTTCCGGCTCCGCTTATCCCTATGTTGTATTATTAGGTGCCGGCTGTAACGATTTAACCCCACAAAGTGTTTGACCTATGTAACCCATCTAATGCATCTGTCTAACACTA
This sequence comes from Ascaphus truei, assembly GCA_036426205.1. NCBI lineage: Eukaryota > Metazoa > Chordata > Amphibia > Anura > Ascaphidae > Ascaphus > Ascaphus truei. The sequence continues at coordinate 2,209,042 of CM071578.1, read as the reverse complement.
AGGCACAAGTCTACCATCATCTAAAATATACACATTTTCCCTAACTTGTTTTAAGGATCAAGAAGTATCCAGTGATGATAAATTATATTAATGTGGCTGGAATACAAACTGGGAGAGAGGGAGAAAATAATGCTGCACCCCATTTCTGTATTCAAAGCTCAATGCTTTATTGTAGTTCAGATATACATGAATTGCGCTTAGAGATCCTGCATCTTTTTTCATAAGAAATAGCTGGGGACAGCAATGGATTTTTACAAAGGTTTGTTCTCCAACATATGGGTTATGTTGACATAATATATACACATTTTTTCTTCATGATATCTCTTCTCTGCAAATTCCCAATTTGACTCCTGAGTCTCCCGCATCCCAGGTTCTTCTTAAACTGACTTTACAGTATGTTTGCACAATCAATGCCCCCCCCCCTCCCTTATCTTTATTGGCTTTCTGATAAGGGTAAAACTCTCTACATACTACCCCATTTATAGGCCCTTAAGAGATGCAATTTGTAATGAATTCCTATACAAACAAAAGCAGCCAGATCGTTTGCTTTTAGCATGGCTATATTAGTTTAAGGAAGGCAAAGACATTGTAAACTATTGAACACAATGTTTTTTTTATCGCTGGCTGTGGAATTGCACCTTGACCCCCCCCCCCCCCCCCCCCGCCCCCGCCCCCGCCCCCGCCCGGCTGCCAAAAGGGCTTGCATCGCAATTAATCCCAAGGGGTTAATTAATCGTTTCCATGTTATTTCTGTACACATTAGTCCAGTAAAGAGATGTAAAATAAGGAAGGCTTTTATAAGAGGATCCCCTTCTGATGTCAGAGCCTGTGCGGTGTTAATGACGGTCTTCCTGTGTATTTTGATGACTAGCCATTTGGTTAAAATATCATCAGGACAAAGGCCAAACGGCATGTGACATTTTGAAATATTCGGCATTTTCGAAGCTTTTATGGTCTTGTGAAACGTTAACCCTCCCAGTGCTGACTAGTGATTTTTACTCCAAATGAAAGTGGGTGGCAGGGTTACAGGCGGGAGACTTGCTGGTCTTTACATCACTTTATCTTTATGACGTTTGTCTGTCTCCTGGTCACGTTGGTTAGTGACAATTCTACATCTAGCAGATCGAATAACTTATAGACGAAGCAATTTAGAGACCCACACAAATGTTATTTATTTGATCTGCGAAATAGTTTTGTGTATATGTAGCCCTGTTTCCTAGTGAATACAGTCCGCTACCATATGCTGTATAACCTGTAGGCTCGCAGGGCCTGAGCCTCTGCCACGGAGAGCCTGGGGCACGTGTAATATGTGTAACCTTATACTTGGTGCAGCGCCTCCACCTGCGATGGCTCCCACCAGAGGGGGAGTGGTTCCTCGCAGGACACTTGTGTAACGGGTGTTCCACCCCACCCGATCGCATATACATATTTATGAATGTAAGGGGGAACCTATATGTTACCAGGTGTGGTGCGTTATACCTGTCAGGCTCACAGGAGGTCTGAGCCTCCGCCAGTGAGAGCCTGGGGTGAATCCTCTGGGTCGTTCTTGGTTTCAGCGCCTCCACCTGTGTAGGGTTCTAGGGATATATAGAAGTTTGCCTACACAGGACCCACATATACAATAACCACGTACTCAGGAATATATATATAACCAGTTTACTGTAACGCAGAATATATATGCAGGCAATACCATACTCTTATACCGTACCCTACTAACACTCCCCCCCTAGGGGTTATCTCCACCATGTAACTCAGTCCTCTCAGTGTCTCTTACTCCACTAGGAGTATATTCGCCCACCACCGTGTATCCCCACACCGTGTCCACAGCCTACCCCCTTTTGTCCCGTGGTCAGCGCTGCCACTATGTGAATAGATCATGTTAGGATGGTATAGGTTGGTGCACTTAGGAAGGTACCTGCCGAGCGCTCCTGCACTCGGGCCAGCAAACAACTTCGCAAAGGATCAGTCGCTTGGTGATGCTTCCTGATCCCGGGTCTCCTCGCACGGGGTCAGCCAGGGGCGATCCCAAACTGGATATAGTCTCTGTCTCTGTGGCGTAGGCCTGAGCCCAAGCCTCCGTTCCGGGAGCGCAGCGTCCGCTGTGTCCCTATCTACCACTAACACTAAAGGGATAGTCCCTAACTTAGGGCCAGTCCCTAAGCACCACAAGCTGGGGGAGTTCAGGACCTATCTGGGGCCTAGGGGTGTTCTGGCCTATTGCAGTGGGTCACTGACCCCTGCACTCACCTCCTTCCCCTAGCTCTCCTGGTCCAGAACTAACGTGCTCCTCGCGCGTGAAATGTATCTAATTCCCTGCAAGCAGGGAGCTCCTGCAGCCCTATTGGCTCCCTGGCGTCACATGGGGTCCCCTAAGGCTCATGGGATCTGTAGTCCCTGGCTATCACCTTCCCTGGTAGGCTAGGGCTTCGCGCGCTTATCCTGCGCATGCGCGAACTCTGCCGGGCCGCCGGGACTTACTGCGCATGCGCGATATATAACACGATGGCGGCGCCCTGCTCGGGAACCGCCGGGAACCGCAGGAACGCCTACCCGCTCCCTGCACTGGCCCCCACCCTCCAGAAATGCCGGCGGGTCTATCGAGTGATCCCCGGCAGCGGAGAAAACGAGGGGGGGCGGTCGCGGGGCAGCAACACGCAGAGGGGACCTGGCTACATCTGTATATCACTTCACACGCACTCAGCATATAAAACAACAAATGACTTTACTATAGAGCATAGATAACAACGTATATCAGCAGGTGTCCCTCTCTAGAGGAGACACTTTCTACTGCGTCTCACAGGACGCTCCCACCTCCACTGGGTGATCCCACCCCGTGTCCAACAACCCCAACAATATGTCCCCCACCCTCAAGTGAGATAATGGATACATGTATGGGTGACTGCGCAGCCACTATGTCCCGTGTGATTATAGTATGAGTCGTTGGTGCACTTGGGGATGGTTACCTGCCGGGCACTCCTGTACCCGGGCCTGCCAAGGATCTTCACAAAGGATCAGAGGTGACTGGATTCAGCAGGAGCCGTCCGGGGCGATCCCGTCCAGATGGCTGCGGCACAGTAGAGGGGTCTGAGCCCAGACCTCTGTAAGATATATTGTCTCTTTAGTTTGTCTCTGAACGCACACAATGAGGGGAACTGGAACCTGCCTGGGGCCAATCCCTAACTCCGCTACAGGGACTCAGGGCCTAACTGGGCCGGGGTATAAGGCCTAGGTAGGGGCTGCGTGCCTCCCTACACCTAGAGCTCCGTCTCCTTCCTCCTCCCGCTAGCTCTGAGCAACGTGCGCCTCGTGCGACCCTATCTCCAGATATCCCAACCACCCGGTTGGTTCCCTGGCGTCACATGGTCTCGCGGTGGCTGCTGGGACTCGTAGTCCCCTACGCTCCACCCTATAGGAACTATTCCTCCTTCGCGGGCTTTGGCAGCTATGCCCGCACATGCGCGACCTCTGCTCCCTAGCCAGCGCCGCAACCTTCTGCGCCTGCGCCAGCATCAATATGGCGGCGCCCTGACGTCGCGGAACCTCCGATGTACCGGAGCGTTCCCTGCCCTGCTGCAACCTTCCCATTCGATAATAACATTTGCGAGAGAGGGGAGCCCGGCTACATATATATGTAAGTATGTCTATTCTTACCCATGCCTCAGAGATTTGGGGGTTCTTTTTAAAGCAGCAAACATCCTGCCCCCCCTCTCCCCCCCCCTATATGAGGTAAACACATATTGGCCCAGATCCCCAAAAGTGTGCTAAGATTTAGCATGTCTGTACTCGCCTTCCTATGAATGGGATATGAGGCATGTTAAAGCTTGACACCTTGTGTGGTTCTGGGCCATAATGTTGGTATCTTGCTCCCTGAGCACGTTTTATTTTAACTTTTTTGGTAACCTTTAGATTGCACTGGGCTCTGGGGAGAGCTCCATTTTAACCTCCCGCACACTTAATATTTCAATTGTTTTATATTTTGTGAACGTAGCATAAGAGTATAAAAATAAAATCAGTGCTGGAGCAGGCAAGAAGAGCTCTCTTAATGTAAGAAAAAAAAAACACATAGCTATCAGTGCGTACTGCGGCTTTAGATAGAAGCAACAATTGAAGAGTAGAGCAAAGGTGCACTGCTACTGGAAGAAATCCAGTAGCAGTGCACCTTTGCTCTACTCTCCAATTGTTGCTTCTACACTTCAGGATTGCACGCAGAGGAACCACTATCCATTATTGGCGTTCTGGACTTCAGTATACCCCCAAGGGCAGGTAATGGGCAATAGCCCTTATACTATTACCTTTGACCCTATATTTCGGATGTTTATACTTTAAGAGGGGTGTCAATTTTTGACCACTTCTGCGGTAGCCGGGCTGACTGCCCCCCCCCCTTAAATCTACATTATCTATATGACCTTATGGACAATTCATACGGTTCCTATTTTGAATGATCTTCTCAATTACCAAAGATGATTTTGTGTACACACTGATATTGAGCGTCATTCTTTACACTACTCCTGCTTTAGATAGGAGACTGTGGCGCAGTATCTGTGTATGTATTGTCCCTTGCCACAAGTTTAACAAATCTTGCCTGTTGCATCCGCAGAGTATTACCGATTTGTGGTGCTTTTCTTCAACTGCCTGCTCTCCTTTGGCTCTTTCTTCTGCTTCGATATGCCCAGCGTCCTGCAGGATCAGTTTCAAGGCGTGAGTATCCAGACCCTGATTGAAACAAATTACTTTATTTATGTCCCTTTTTAACGTGTGTGTGTGTGTGTGTGTGTGTGTGTGTGTGTGTTCACAGAAGAAGCCATGCCTGCCCCTGCTGAGAGAGGTCAGTATACAGGGGGCAGTGGGGTGATCATACAAAGGGGGACCCCAATACCAGGGCGTCCTCTCCCTTAACACGTGACGCTGGGAATACCAGTCACGTGATCTGGATTTAAATGCCCCAGCTAGAGGAAGCACGTGTGCTGGGATCTGCTTCCGGCTCCGCTTATCCCTATGTTGTATTATTAGGTGCCGGCTGTGACGATTTAACCCCACAAAGTGTTTGACCTATGTAACCCATCTAATGCATCTGTCTAACACTAAGGCACAAGTCTACCATCATCTAAAATATACACATTTTCCCTAACTTGTTTTAAGGATCAAGAAGTATCTAGTGATGATAAATTATATTAATGTGGCTGGAATACAAACTGGGAGAGAGGGAGAAAATAATGCTGCACCCCATTTCTGTATTCAAAGCTCAATGATTTATTGTAGTTCAGATATAAATGAATTGTGCTTAGAGATCCTGCATCTTTTTTCATAAGAAATAGCTGGGGACAGCAATGGATTTTTACAAAGGTTTGTTCTCCAGCATATGGGTTATGTTGACATAATATATACACATTTTTTCTTCATGATATCTCTTCTCTGCAAATTCCCAATTTGACTCCTGAGTCTCCCGCATCCCAGGTTCTTCTTAAACTGACGTTACAGTATGTTTGCACAGGCAATGCCCTCCCCCCTTATCTTTATTGGCTTTCTGATGAGGGTAAAACTCTCCACACACTACCCCATTTATAGGCCCTTAAGAGATGCAATTTGTAATGAATTCCTATACAAACAAAAGCAGCCAGATCTTTTGCTTTTAGCATGGCTATATTCGTTTAAGGAAGGCAAAGACATTGTAAACTATTGAACACAATGTTTTTTTTATCGCTGGCTGTGGGATTGCACCTAGAACCCCCCCCCCCCCCCCCAGCTGCCAAAAGGGCTTGCATCGCAATTAATCCCAAGGGGTTAATTAATCGTTTCCATGTTATTTCTGTACACATTAGTCCAGTAAAGAGATGTAAAATAAGGAAGGCTTTTATAAGAGGATCCCCTTCTGATGTCAGAGCCTGTGCGGTGTTAATGACGGTCTTCATGTGTATTTTGATGACTGGCCATTTGGTTAAAATATCATCAGGACAAAGGCCAAACGGCATGTGAAATTTTGACTTATTCGGCATTTTCGAAGCTTTTATGGTCTTGTGAAACGTTAACCCTCCCAGTGCTGACTAGTGATTTTTACTCCAAATGAAAGTGGGTGGCAGGGTTACAGGCGGGAGACTTGCTGGTCTTTACATCACTTATCTTTATGACGTTTGTCTGTCTCCTGGTCATGTTGGTTAGTGACAATTCTACATCTAGCAGATCGAATAACTTATAGACGAAGCAATTTAGAGACCCACACAAATGTTATTTATTTGATCTGCGAAATAGATTTGTGTATATATGCAAGTATGTCTATTCTTACCCCTGCCTCAGAGATTTGGGGGTTATTTTTAAAGCAGCAAACATCCTGCCCCCCTCCCCCCCTCCTATATGAGGTAAACACACATTGGCCCAGATCCCCAAAAGTGTGCTAAGATTTAGCATGTCTGTACTCGCCTTCATATGAATGGGAGATGAGGCATGTTAAAGCTTGGCACCCATGTGTGGTTCTGGGCTATAATGTTGGTATCTTGCTCCATGAGCATGTTTTACTTGAACTTTTTTTAGTAACCTTTAGATTGCACTGGGCTCTGGAGAGAGCTCCATTTTAACCTCCCGCACACTTAATATTTCAATTGTTTTATATTTCGTGAACGTAGCATAAGGGTATAAAAATTAAATAAATGCTGGAACAGGCAAGAAGTGATCTCTTAATGTAAGAAAAAAAAACACATAGCTATCAGTGCGTACTGCTGCTTTAGATAGGAGACTGTGGCACAGTATCTGTGTATGTATTGTCCCTTGCCACAAGTTTAACAAATCTTGCCTGTTGCATCCGCAGAGTATTACCGATTTGTGGTGCTTTTCTTCAACTGCCTGCTCACCTTTGGCTCTTACTTCTGCTTCGATATGCCCAGCGTCCTGCAGGATCAGTTTCAAGGCGTGAGTATCCAGACCCTGCTTGAAACAAATTACTTTATTTATGTCCCTTTTTAACACACGTGTGTACGCACACACACACGTACAGAGACGGAATTGTAGACAAATACATATTTCACAACAATACCTGGAAGGGCCTACCTTTCTTCTGTATTTGCATATTTGCAGCTGGTAAGAGCATCCCGCAACGATCCAGATGTTTACAGCCAACAGCCCGTGTCTACTAAATAAATTAGTGTGTGTACAGACACACAGACACACAGACACACAGACACAGACACACACACACACACACACACACACACACACACACACACACACACACACATACATATACACGTGGACATACGTACACGGCTGTATTTGCTTAATCTTCTGACCCTGGTTTGTCTGCAGAACTTGACCTGCTCCAATGGGAGCCATCCCAACAGCACAGACACGAACAGCAGTGTGGGCTGTGTGGAAGGGCTGGGGATGAGCCCGGAGCAGTACAACCTGCTATATGCAATCTACGCCTGGACGTGAGTATGTTTAGTGTCTCGCTGGATACATATGACGCGCTCGTATACGGCGCCCTCTGCTTCTGACTTCTTTTCATGCCTTTTGTTTGGAATATTTTTTGCAGTGATCAGGGGAATCAAACAGGTCAAATGTCTGGCAAGGGCACATTTTAACCCTTTCGTGCACCTGCTGCTTTTTAACCACTGCACAAATCCACTAACACACACACACACACACACACACTGGTGAATACAATGCTATGCACAGGTTTGTGCATGCTCATTAGCAAATACACAGACCCACACGTGCCTATATACTGTTACTAGCGTGTATGTTTTATACACAAATACACTTTAATCCAGTTGTGGTTGAAGTAGCTTAAAAGGCATCTGATCTCAAGTAATCACACACACACACACACACACGTCAAGATGTATAGTGGTATTTGTGCTAGTAGGTTCAACCATATTCTGAAACCTTGTACAAAATACTCTATAGGTGGAAAGGTACTTGCCAGCATGCAATTAAGGCTGGCATGGCACGTAAGGCCTCTCCCCCAAATATGAAAGTCTGGACAGCGTGCACGTTAAACATCAGTCTAGCTGCCTACAACTGCCGGACTCTGAAGTAAAGATTTCAATAGGATATTGTTGGCCTCCGTGAAGTAAAAATGGGGGAAGGGGAAAGGGGAAGGGACGGGTAGGGAATTCCACTATGGCTGCAGTCGCTAAGAAAACTGGGTGCTGGGGCTAATGTAGGATATGTACCATGTAAGAGAACAGGGGAAAAGAGGCTCATACTGTAGCACTCCTAGTGTTTGAAATGGTGAGATATTTCAAATCAAACTTTAATAGTGGCAGTATTATAAAATAACGTTGGACAAACTAACTATAACACAACAAATAAGGGTCAGAAGCTGGTCTGATCAACTCCTCCTGAGCTGGTATATGGAGAAGCAGTCGACCTGCATGGTAACTAGGTATGCTGCAAATAAGCACTAACCCTACTGAGCTGGTATATGGAGAAGCAGGCGACCTGCCTGGTAACTATATGCTGCAAATAAGCACTAACCCTACTGAGCTGGTATAAGGAGAAGCAGGCGACCTGACTGGTAACTATGTATGCTGCAAATAAGCACTAACCCTACTGTACTTGTATGTTTTCGATATATAGCGCCATTAATGTACATAGCGCTTCACTGTAGTAATACACGTGGTAATCAATATAAAAAACAGTCATATAAATAACAGATCATGGAAATAAGTGCTTTAGACATATAAACGTAACATTAAGGAAGAGAAGTCCCTGCACGAGGAGTCTTACAGTCTAATTGGTAGGTCGGGAGCGAAGTATACAGAGACAGTAGGAGGGAGTTATGGTTAAGTGGTCTGCAGGGGGCAAGCATTTATGTATCATTGTTCAGAATATTCCACAGTGCTATTTATATGCTTCTTTAAGCAAGTGTGTCTAAGATGGTCTTAAAGGTGGATAGAGGAGGTGCTAGTGTCGGGTACTGAGGGAAGGGATTCCAGAGGTGGTGGGGCAGTCCAGTCAGTGGAAAAAGGTTTTTTAGCGGGAGGAGGAGAGAGGGTCTTTAGATACAAAGGGGAGGTTGTGGTGAGTGAAGAGAAGAAGACATCCTTGAGAAGAACGCGGGGAGAGAGTCTGGATGGTCCATAACGAGAAATTTAGGAAAATTAGGGCTGAGATGTAAGGAGGGCGAAGAGGTTAAAGCTTTTTAAAAAGTTGAGAGGAAGAAGTGAGTGTGAGATGCGGGTGATTTGATCGGAAGCCAGGAGAGGGATTTCAGGAGGGGAGAAAGCGGGAAAACAGAATTAGGAAATAGTAGAGTGATTTGTTGCTGGCAGCAGCGTTTAGGATAGATGTAGGGGAGAACAGGTGAGAGGCCAGGAAGGCCGGACAGCAGGTAGGTTACAGAATCAGACGGGAGAGGAATGAGGGCCCCTGTAGTCAGAGTTTAGCAGGCAGCAGGAGGAGGAAAGGGCGATCTTTTGTGATATTGCGGAGGGAAAAAAAGCGACATGTTTTAGATATGTTTTGAAAGAGAGAGTCCAGCAGAAGCACATGGGGAGAATGTTGTAAGTAAATCCCAATGGCGTACCAGAGAGGTGAGGGTATAAAACAACTCTTAATGTAATGAGTGAGGGTATATAACAACTCTTAATGTAATGAGTGAGGGTATATAACAACTCTTAATGTAATGAGTGAGGTTTAAATGTCCTCAGGTGTCAAACTAATGACCGAAAACCAGTTCCGAGCTCTGCTAGTAATGAAACCCTTCATTCATTATAATGGACTGTGCTAATTGTAGGCTAGCAGAGGAACCTCAAGGATTAACCTAGGACTAGTGTAATACTCAATGCCCCATGTTAGGTTAAAGTGAGAGAACATTTCCCATAGTAAGGGAACACATTGTATGGCTGTGTTGTTACAAATATTGTATGAACCTCACCAGCTGTATGTGACAACAACCCACAGTGAATCAACGTAATGTTATATGGTTCCTATAAGGCTAATAAGCCTATTGGGGTAAATCAGCTAGTAGCACGGGGTAGCAGCATGAACTGAATGGCATGTTAGTTTAACATTGTAAATGCTGAAGGGTTAAGTACCCCAGAATACATGCCATCACAGGGTTAATCTAAGTACTGACCCTGATAATGACACTACGGTGTGTGAGTGAGCCTATAGAAGAGCAGCCCCAGTCTCACTCCCTGCTCTACACTATATAGAAGAGCACCCCCCCTCCTTCCCTGGGGAGTGGCTAGTAAGCCAGCCTATTCTCGTCATAGGCCCCCCCTTACTTCAGTGAGATGTAACTATAACTTTATTTTTCATACCTGCTGAACAATGTAACTTTACACACTGAGCATTATAACAGATCCCCGTCAGGAATCCTGCCCACACTGCCCACCTTTTACAGGGACTTACAGTGAGGTTATGGCCAGGAAAATGTTAGTCCAAGGAGACCTGGCTACACTGACATGTAGGAGAAATGGGATTTCTCGTGTATCGCTGAGCATAGTGTCACGTGCTTCAGGCACAGCGCTGTTATCGTGCGTCTTGACGTGGCAGTGTATAGGTTGGCTAATTGTCCCTCTCTCCTCCCTCAGCAATGCCCTGGTGGTGATAATCGCTGGATTTCTAATCGACAAACTAGGAAACAGATGTAAGTTTTATTTATTTTTTACTGGGCATATTTGGGCAACATCCCCCTTTGTGTGTTAAAGGGGCAATCCCTCATAGGGGTCATATCTCTCTGCCATTTTTCTTTACCAAAACATAACATCTATTTGTGTATTTTTAATCGTTTTAAAGCTAATTTTACCACTTTTCTTTGATTTTAAAGCGGAGTTAATTATTATAATTTTAGATGTAACTTAATTATTCTTGGGGGTCCAGCATCTTTACTTTTTCCCTTCAAAACACCACTGGCTGGGCATGACTTCCGGCGCCGGCTGGGTTCCCCCCGGTGCTGCCGGGCCTGGGATGAGCTGACCTGGCAAACCACCCCTCCCCCTCCCCTGCCCCCAAGAGATCAACACATCCTCTGAACTGTTTTATATCTTTATTTGTTCTCGCTGCTCTCTGCAGTCGGTCTGTTCCTGTTTTCCTTCCTGACTGTCCTGGGCTCGTCCATATTCGCCCTGGGCTCCCACTTCAAAGGCACGCCGTACCTGCTGCCGCTCATGCTGACGGGGCGCCTGTTATTCGGGTCTGGAAATGGATCACTGACAAGTAAGATGCCAAGTATTTGGGCTCGGCCCTTAAAAATACTCCCCCGTGCCATTGCTGTAATATAACAGTGCCTGCACCGCGCCCTCGGGCCTGGAATGCGCAGAACACGTTTTTGTGAGGGGTATTTTGGGCGCCCATCACATTGATCTAACTCTGAGTTCCTGCCTCATGCCAGTCGTCCAGAATCGGATCACCTCCTTCTGGTTCAAAGGGAAGGAGCTGGCCCTGGCTTTCGGGTTGACCCTCTCCTTCTCCCGGTTGGGCAGTGTGCTGAATTTCTTCCTCACCAAGCCGTTTGAGGATCATTATGGAATGCAGTGGACTCTGTGGGGAGGTAAGTCTCTACCGGGACTGTTGATAAATCTTTTGAGTCTCTCTCTCCTCTCTATCCCCCTCATCCCCCAGGATTGCATCTGGAAATATGCTGTTGAGAACTGTAGCTATTAATAAGAAATGACTCGGGCTTATTAGCATGACTGTGACAGAGTGAATGAACGTCACCAGCCATATGCCTGGAAAACCTATGTTTAGGCTTGCAGTGCAGCAGTGACGAGGTTAAGTTGAGAAAGGCTGCTTAATTAGTCTGACCCCAGCTGTATAATCAAGGTGTTAAAACCCCAGGCTGTACACACATGCAGGAGAGCTGGTGAGGAGACAGAACTGAAAGTGCTGAAGAGATTACTGCTGTAAGGTCTGTGTTGCAAAGTACATGTGTGATGAACTGTCTGTCTCCTGCATACTAAAGAGAAGCTATTTTGTTCTGTCTGCTAAAAAGAAGCTATTTTGTTTTGTCTGCTGAAGAAGCTATTTTCTTTTGTTTGCTGATGAGAAGCTATTTGTTTTTGGTTTGCTGTATGGTTTTTTAAGGCTCAAATAAATAAGCCTTATCCAAAGAACCCGCATGTGTGGTTGCATGTACCCTGCAACAATGACATATATTAGTATGACTAGCATAATACAGTGGTGAGAATCAGCACGTCCAAGAGGGCTAGCAAGGTAATGATACGGTGCAGTGAACCCAGAGAGACCACTAAATCCCTTAGGATATATGGACAAAATATAGAAGGGAACCCACACATTCAAAAAGGGAACCAAAGAGGTTCTGTAAATCCAAAGGATATTTTACAGAGATAAAGTATAAAAGACACCATACAAAGTGAATACAAATATACAGATAAGTGAGATCAAAGACAAAAATAAGGCTAAGGAAAAGACCAAATTAAATGCAAGAAATCCTTGGCTTAGCTCACTATAATGGCTGCAGGACACGGCATAAAAAGGGCAATAAATGGAACTGGTAAATATAACAGGCGGGTCACACTGGGGCAGGCGAGCCCAGAAAATGGAAGAAACAACAAAAATGGGATGAAGAGGAACACAAATCAAAAGCTGGGGAGAGGGGAGGGGTGGTGACAAAGGGGAGGGTGAATAACAAAAAATAAAATGTATGATTTGGGGGGGGGGGCAATATTTCTGGAATGGTCCCATATTCAGGCCCATTCCCAATGGTTCTAAGCCACCGCGGTACTTCCCTTTAATGGATTGCCAGTGTGCACCCCCCCAAAAAACAAATGTTACCATATGGCAGTGTTCAAGCCAAAGTGCAGCAGTATCCGCAAAGGAGAACGTCCTGTTCAGGAAGAAATGCTGCCTGTAAGTAATGAGAGTCAGTATTAAGGAACAGGTCCCATATCCGTGCATTCAAAAACCATTGTGGTAGTTAGAAAATATACACGGTATAAATGGTCCTGTACTGTTTGCACCCTGATAAAGCGCCACGAGAGGCGCGAAACACGTTGCAGTACTAATCGCTCCAGATCTGAGGTTCGTTATGTGCCACTAAAATAGTTTTTATCTCCTAAGCAGCCCAGCCCTTCTTCCTGCGCCGCCCTGGTTCTGTTTTTCTTTGCCGGCTATAATGATACACTGTGGCACAAAATGTTTCTCATGAGCCCATAACCACAGCAATACCACTTGTACAATGATATACGTATATTAAAGTGGAGTCTTATTTAAAGTTACTGTATTGCCATCCATCACTTTGGGCACACTCTGCCTCCTATTAAATCACTGATACAATCGGACACTGCTGGGATCCATTATACAGGCAGTGTGGGGTGAATATAGGATTTGTTTGCAGTTGATCTCTCATTTACACTCTCATGGTTACTATTTCAATCATTTCCCATTCCTACTAGGTTGCTACAAACATGAATTCAGATTGCCTAAACGCACACTATTGGCAGTTATACACTCCTACGCCCTCACATTGTTTTAACCACGTCTCCTCACTGCAGCTGTTTTTATTCTTTAGTTCACGTTAATAGTTTTACCCTACGGGTCAATAAAATAGTTTTTATAGCTAGTTATTAGTAGCACTTTATAACTCCAAGTGCCTGCTACCAATTCATTATCAGATCCCACAAGTTGGTATTAGTCCTCATTAGCCTAATTTTGCTACTGGTTTGGCTTGAACGCTAGACATACTGTTTATCTGCCTCTATAGACTATTAATATGGTTTTCATCTAATTTGATGTTGTTGGCCTATATCGCCACCTTCCTTACTTTTTTTAGAGTGTGCACCAACAAAGGATCCCGGCTCTCTCTGTCTCTCTTTTTCTCTCTCTTTCTTCCCTAGCGAATTGCTTTTTCATCCTCAGGTGGCACCTCAATTCTAGAAAGTTTTACACTACATTCATAGTTGGAGCGAAGCTTCCCTCCCCCCCTTCCCTATTCAGCTACCATCTATCAATATAGGACATTACCATCAGCAAACATAGTTTCTGTTTGAATCTCCTCTTTTACAAGAGGATGGAAGATCTAAGTGGTCTTCTCCTCCCCGCGTGTAGGGACTCTCCTGTGTGTCCTGGGCTTCTTCTCAGCCATTACAGTTAGCTCCCTGGATAAAGTTGGCATGAAGCAGCTGGGACTGGATGGGGCCATCCTGGAAGGGGCTAAGAAAGTGGTGAGTGGATGTTGGCACTGCAGGGCATTGCTGGGCAGACGAGATGTTGAGAAGCTCAATAATAAATGTCCTCTCTTTGGTCTTGAAGCGAATCCAGGACGTGCGACACTTACCTCTGCGATACTGGCTGCTGGTCCTCACCATCATGTTCTTCTATAACGGGATCTTCCCTTTCGTGGCAGACGCCAGGTAAGGGCTCCAGCCACCTCCGTCCATCGCAGCGTCTTTGTGCTGTGAATTCGCCTGCGGACCAGTTCAGCTCCATTCATGTGAATGGGACTACAATCTTCTCCAGAGCAGGTAATCGGCTTCACAGTTCGTTTAAACCAGGGCCTGTGTTTCGGCCCATGTATGAAGCTGCAGAGCCAGCGGCTGACCAGGCCCCCAGGCAAGGGCGTAGCTATAGCTCTTGGGGCCTGCTCTGCAAGTTTCGGTCGCGCATGCGCAAAATTTTGCTTTGGGGCCACCCCATGTTTAGCTACACCACTGCCCTCAGGGCACCGCTACCATGGAGTGGGTTGCTGGCTTTGCACTTTCACTAACCCACTCTTGAAAGTATGCATTAAACCGAAGCTTAAGCAATAGTATTTGGCAACAAATAAGCCATATCAATATGATCCGGACCACTCTTTTATTTGTAATAATAGTCACTGAAGGAGTAAAACATGTCTTAAGTGAGATTCCCACCGTCTGCTCCCCGTGTGACCTTGGGCACAAGTCACTTTATCGCCCGGTGCCTCGGGCACCTCGATTGTAAGCTCTTCCGAGCAGCGTCTTGCGCCAGCGCTATATAAGAAATATAATTATTATTGTGCAGTAGAAGCTCCGCAATGTGTCCGTCTGCTTTCTATCTGATTGTCACGTTCTCTCCCCCCCAGCAAGTTCATCCAGGATAAATACCCAGGATACGACCAGCAGACCGCGGCCTATATCGCCGGGGCCGTTTACGACAGCTCCCTGGTTCTGTCTGCGGCCGTCGGAATTTTAATCGTAAGCCCATTCTCCTGGCTCCATCTCTTACTTAACCACTTCAGTGCCACTGCCTGTGCGCTCCAGAAAGGGGATCAATGTATTTTCCCACCTCCCCCCCTCAAAGTTAAAAAATAAATAATTTAAAAAAAAAGGAGAGTTCTTGGGGTTGCATGCAGCGTGTTGGGAGGGTTGTAGACGTTAGAGACACTGGGGGGGTAGATGGAAGGTAGGCCTGGGCAGCATGTAGGGACATGGCAAGAGAGTATAGATGAGTTGGGAGCGCTCAGCAGAGAAGTGTAGTGAACACAGAGTTTATTAGGGAGCCAACCGAGCGTTTACAGGGGATTATTGGAGGCAGAGAAGAGCGGCTGCATTCGCTGCAGCGTGCAGTTATACCACCCCTGCCGTGTCTTCCTCCCAGGATTATGTCGGGATGAGGGGAGTTCTCGCTGTCCTCTGTGCCGTGATGACGCTGCCTGTGTTCGCTCTCCTGGCTTTTACCTTCCTGCCGCCCCTGATTTCCACCGTGTGGCTGGGCATCACATACTCTTTTGCTGCGGTAAAGTATACAGATCCACCCCGTTTAATATAGTTCTCAAGGATCCATCTTCTCTGTACGTACTCACCTGCCCTGCAGGGGGTGTAGTGCTGCCCTGCAGGGGGTGTAGTGCTGCCCTGCAGGGGGTGTGTAGTGCCTGCCATGCAGGTGGTTGTAGTGCTGCCTCAGGGGGTTTTCTGTTGTAGGGTGTAAAAGTGCTGCCTAAGCTGGGGTGTAGTGCTGCCTGCCAAGGTGGTGTAGTGCCCCTGCCCTGCAGGGGGAGTAGCGGGCCCTCAGTGTATGCTGCTCAGGGTGTCTAGTTGCTGACACATACAATGTTCAGTGACAAATCCAGATGTTAACTGACATACAATATATACTGATTTCCTCAGGTGTAAGCACCTGTTGAAAGCTACAGTGATTACAGGGTTGAATGCATGGTTGGTTTTCTTAGTTGGTTAGTTATCGGACAGTTTGGATTTATTACTTTGCAAATAATAGTTATATTGGGAATCCAGTATTAGTTAAATTACCATGAGCAGATTAAGATTATGGTCGCAGAATCGGAGAGTCAGATCTTTTTTTGAATAATCACATCTGAGATCAGGATCAAAAAACCGCAATTTTAATATGTACACATCTGTCGTGTGTGTCTCCCAGTGTTCTGTGTGCGGTATGCTCACAGATGTAACCAAAGTTTTCTGTAACCGTGGGCGCGTTGCGGCGCCGTTGGGCCTGGGTTTTGAACAGGCTGTGAGCGAGAGCCGTGTCACTGGATTTGCCTTATGTTTGGCTACATCTGGAGGAGGCTTCATTACCCCCATTAACGCGGTAAATATCTCACGCGTTGAGGAGAGAACACCCACTTTACCATTTGGTTTCAATAGCGATTGCGGTAAACGCACCGTAACATTAATGGCAGTAATGATGCCCGATACATCTGCAGACCGTTGGAAAGCTCGAGGACCTTTCAGTCAAGTTGTTGGATGTTTGAATTTCCAAACGTTTTGCCAAACTATGTCTCCTCCTCTATTAAACAGGATGTGTCTTCGCTGGGAAGTCTGTTAAAGTATGACCAAGTTTCCGTGTTTAGGATCTAGCATGGTACTTAATCACTTTTAAGTTCGATATCGATAGAGAAATGTGTACGCCCACAACAAATTAGTGTCTGCATGTGGTGTTGAACCCACGGCGCTGTGTACATCAGACAAGTGCTTTACACAAGGATCATATGAAGTTGTTCTCTGTGCTTACAGGCAACGATGTGGCCCCTCATCCTCTGTGGTGCAAAAGGCTACTCTGGGGACAGCCCATGGGACTCCAATTGCTACAGATGGTAGGGATTGGGCTTTCAAACCATGATTGTGTGGTAGATCTTTAGAATACATGGTGGAACGAGTTCCAGGTGAGTCTTGCACACCGCCAGCTGCTGTTATTTGTCCAAGAGCAATCCTCCTAGGACAAAAGTGACATGTGCAAGTCAAGGGATGTGTGGTTGTGTGTTTGGTGTGTGTGGTGTGTGTGTGTGGGTGTGTGTGTTCTAATGCTCCTCATTGGGGACGTTTTCCTCATGTCTCTCCTCTCTCACCTTGTGGGTAAATTCTCATCTCCGATCACTCTTCACTCAATCCACGCGTACACTATCTCAACTATCTCTTGTACCGCGTAACATCACTTGAATAACGAGATGGAACTCTCTCAAATGTATTACTTTGCTGGTAAAAATTATTTAATAAATAATATTATATAATATTGTCTCTTATCATATCCCACTGGTTGTCCTATAACCCTACATAAACACTTCTTGTAGTGGGGATTTAGGAATGAGGTAAGTTTGCCATTAGTAGCAGTAGATGTAGCGCGTCCTTTTCGGGACTGGGCTTTTTGGTACCGCTGCGGCGTCCGGGGTGGGCGGCATGCCGCTACTTACTGGCCACTCTGATGAGTTTTGTCCTCTCCGAGGGCATGTTCCCGGAGGTTCCACCCTATCCCTTGCACAGCTCACTTACACGGGTGAGCGATTAGCGCCTGAGGGGATGCAAAGAGATGAGTTTAATCCTCAAGAGCGACGCGTCACAGTGGTGTGTGGAGTGAGCCAATGAGAAGAGGAAGAGGGGAGCTTTGAGCGGGGTCGGGAAGGAAACAGCTGATGACCGACCAAGGGACCCCGTCCTCCACCCTGCCTCCCACATCCACTCTGTCAGACTGCTAGATGAGAGGGAGGGGGGAGGCGGGGAGAGAAACCATGGAAGGTTTTGTTGGGCCCCGCCCCCGACATCATGCCAGAGCAAACACAAGCGTTTGGCCAGATGGTGCCCCCGCTCTAGCTCCACCCTAGAGACTCGTCAGAGAAGCGGTCAAGTGCCTATACACGAGCCGCAGCTGTCTGTCAGTGAGGTTGCGCGTGGTCTGGATTAGGACAGCTGGCTTGGCTTGAGTTGGTCTGTACACCTTTTTGGGCAGTTGAGTGAGTTGGAGAACCTCGGGAAGGATAAGGGAAGTACCAGTTAATGTAAACGTTGTGGGAAAGGCTTGTCCCGAAATATCTCAGTGTGTTGATTTGTGGTGGGTGTGGCATGTGGTTGTGTGTGTGTGTGTGTGCGTGGTGTATGTGTGTGTGTGTGTGTGTGTGTGTGGTGTGTGGATATAAGTAAAGGGTTTTTTTTTCTACATTTGTTGTTCTGTCTTTCTGAGAATGTTCTTTTTCTCCAGATATTGGAGTGCTTGGGACTACACACAGTTCCTCTGGAACCCCAATACTACTAGTCATTTACATCGTTACTAGTGGTGCTGTCCTTGTACCCTTTTTATATATTCTTACGTCGTGGTTATTAGTACCTTGGTCACTAGGAGGGACTGCCCTTTAATACAAGTGCACCCGCTTGAAAGAGACTTTTACATGCAGTTTCTCTGTACAGTGAAGGGAGATCCCGTGCTTGGGCTGGCAAGAAATGATGATTCATGCTGGCGAAAATACCATCGCCTATCATCACCTCTGTGACCCTGAACATTGTGGACAAGAGAAGGTATCACAGGAGATGTACGACTGTTTCACTGGGGGAACTTGCAGACCGTTCTATGGTTGGGCAGTTTAGCAGGCCAACATAGAGGTTTCCTATGATTCTAGCAAACGAAAGTACGTTCCCTAATTGCCCTCAATCCCCAATCATCTGTAGAGATTAATCAAACCTAGCGTGTCATTTATTTACCAATACACTGTGATCCGGTTACTGTGAAGTTTGAACGACATCACTGGACATACTTACTGAAACGTTACTCTCATGAGAGGTATTTGTTGGTAGAGCCAAACGAAACCTGGGGAGCCTATATAAGGCCGCCAGGATCCCTATTCACTAAGACTATTAAGCTTCGTTCATTTGAACTAGTCATCAATAAGGCGGCGATATGCCGATCGGGACAATATGCAAAAAAGTCAATACCTTCAATGGATAGTTCTCGTGCCAATAGTGCTCCGAGCAAACATATAGCTGTTTCATAAAGAACCCCTAAATCTTCCTAAGAAAGGGAAAGACGGCGTCATCAAAGCACTATTGGATAGCAGCAGAGGTATCAACATATTTCGGCTTCTGCTCCCATTCACGAAAGGTTTTTTTTAAAATGGATTTAAAATCTAGCCACAGTACCACTACTTTTTTTGGTATGGTAATTCCAGCGCATCTTCTACATGTCCAGCGATGTGTGGACTCGATTCTCTTAGTTGGTCATATTCTTAATGTAAGCCAATGGGAGGGGCATCAGGCACAATGTTTTTTTCGACAAATCCCAGGGAGTGGCATGACAAATGACAAAGCGTAAGTCGCATCAAACCAAGAGGCGGAGAGGAATCGGACAGAATTCCCATACACCATCAGGAAGATAGACGCTTAAACTAGGGTTGTGTTTTAACTTCTGGGTGTCTAAATCAGGCCAATTATCACCCATTGTAATCTGCAATTTGTCCCCAACCCTATCTCTCCTAAAAGTATCAGACATTGTGGATCAATTACTAAAGTCTCATGGTGCAAATCTGGGTAGTAGAACCAGTGAACACAGGCCCACACCCCTCTTAACAAAGAAAAGAATCTCCATAATTAATTGAACGTATTTCCTTATAAATCTATTGCAATCTTTTGTCGGTTTTGCAGATAGCAGACCTAGTGGACCCGTGTGTCTTCATTCTTAAACCTTGTGGGTTTGGGTTACGGAGAACCGAGTTGGCGCGGACCTATTTTATGTCTGAAATAGGCTTGCTTCTACACATGTATTTGTATGGCCTATGTGCAGGGTTTTTAAACCAGGGTTTGCGGACATCCCCAAATTGCATCCCCGCGTGTCACTGTTCAAATCATTTGAAATGTATAATTAATACGACGTTTATAAAATGCACTATCCAGACGCATTACATGCGGCAGTCGTCTCTTGTACTTAGGAGACGCCCCCCTAATAGCGTCTGAGATCAGATCCATGTGTAAGGGGAACGCAAATACCCGTCTCTAATTAGCGCGTCTGAGATAGATACATTGTTAAGGAACCCCTAACTCCTTCTCTAATAGAGGTTGATGATCAGTTATTGCTTGTAAGGACCCCAAAACCCTCATCCATATGCACGTAATGCTGAGATCAGATGCATTGTCTCATGAGTTAAGCGTGTTGGGGTGCCTAAGAAGAACATAATTATGAGGTTTCGTTAACCCAGACAAGACGTGTGTGAGAAGCCATATGCATCTTCCTATAGAGTAGTTAAACATTAGATTTTTTACTGAATAATATAAACATTATACTAGACTCGGTGAAGTAGGTGGCTTGCAAATATCTTGCTCATTTCTCAAATATTCTGTCAGCGGTACTTCTCTGCAAATGGTACAGAGCAGTAGAGAAAGCCTGGACGGTAACGATTGATTGTCGCATCTACCAGCATATATGATGTGGAGGTATTTAAGTAAACCAATATGATGGTATGTCTTTTCTATGATGTTGTAAAAAGTCGTTTCTCTTAGAAATGTAAAAATATTCAGAAATATAGCAGCAGATCATTTTCAAATTCAGTAGCCTCTACTACTGCATGATGTTTTGTTTTTTGTTTTGTTCAGGAAAACTATGGAATTTGCAGGAAGGAAATGTCCTGGCAAAGAGGATGTTACTATATTTAAAGTATAAAAACATCCCGAAGCTGTACGGAGCAACCATGTTTGCATAGCTGCAAAGCCTCTTAAAATGAGGACTTCCAAGCCCCTAGCCACAATATTGCAGCCATCTGTTAAGATGGCAAAGCTTGTAAGGAGAGCAAATTGTGGATAAGTTAGGATCCAGTTGATATTTTGCTTCCCTCTCTTTTGGATTATTGCAGGTGTATATTTTTTGTTTTAGTGGAGGAGAGTTGGTTCCTATAAGTCAAGTCTTGTATGCACATGAACTTTGCCAGATTGGCGACATAATCTCCTTATCGTTACACGGTGTGAGAAAACATATGAGGAAACGGAAGTTTTTAAAACTGCTCTTAATGTGTAGTTTGTGACACCTAAAACATGATAGTAATATGATATGATGTTGCTAATAATGGCCTACAACAAAATCTTACAGTCTCCAGAATCAACATGTACTGAATTTCATCTGTTGTAAGGGTCACATGTATTGTTTATATTGCGGCATTTTTAGAATCGCACTTTCTTTTAAAGTGCTCCATCCTAAATGCGGGCAGTGTTCAGCGCGAATCATAGTATTTATTAAGCAGGGGGTTATAAGCGTACGCCCTGATCGCCTATTTAATGCAGTTCTGTGAAATCACTGCGCTTATCACGATTTATTGCTTAATTACCGCCGCGTAGGAGTGCTGTATCTTTTTATGTTTTTAAAGATCCGAATACGTGTGCCAACTTAGGACTCTGGCCTCACTGTAGATGCACTTTGTCTCCCTATGGCTCCGGAGGACGTGAGACGCTTTGAAAAATGGCCAGGCCCCACAATCATTACCGGGCTACAGTAAATCCCTCGTAGAAGTATTGCTCTTCATAATAACCGGGTTCATCTGTGCTACTGTTAGCAGACACGTCCTCCCCCCCCCAGCTGTTTAGAAAGGAGAACTTCAAATTTTTGTTAAGGATCACTTCTTTTAGTCAACGCGAAAGGATTTGTATCGAACATACATTATTTATAACACCATTTTTCTAAACAAGATGGTTAACACACTCCTATTCTGCGACGAAACAAAATCACGCTTGTGCAAAAGTGGGTGTGAAATGTACCACTTCGTGAATTGTTGGAGACCAGGGAGAGAAACCTAGATGTCCAGAATAGACTCCAACCAAACCCTTGCTGTTATTATACACAGGTTTCAGGAAGTGAGCATATTGAAGGAGTAGGAAGAGCCAGCAATTCAGCAATACCTCTGCGGCAGTTGCTGGCAATGCAGTCAGTATCCTATATGATTGTTGCAGTTTCAGATTTTAGAGTGTGGAACCCATGTTGAAAAACATTTGTTTAGGTGGTACACTGGGCAATAATACTAGGTTCCCTGAATCTCGAGGTCTATTGTGGGTTATAATAGGATAAATACGAAAGAAGTTACATGCTCCTTGATCTCAGAGCACACTTATTACATGAGGGTTGGTGGTTCAAGACAGAATTTCAAATATTATGGAGTTTCGTTAAGACACTTTCTGACCCTAGGGTTTCTTTCAATGAATAACTTTTTTATAGAAAGGGTGTGCAGTGGTTTGTTTGGGGTTTGTTGATTAACTACTGACTCTGTGCCTCCTCTGTGAAAATTAAACATTTTGTTATGTGCGGATTGAAAAATAAAGGCGAAACCGTTAAGCATCTTGCATTGTGATCTCCAATACACATTTTAAAAGTAAAGTTTTGGTGATTTTGTTTTTAGTATGACCATGTATATGGGTGTTTTATATTCGGTCTCTGGTGATCAGAAAATAAAAAACCATGTGTATATTTGCTTTTTGAAGGGCCCATAGGCTTCCTTTAACAAGAGCATTCTTTGGTTATTTCTGTAGTGAAAAGACACTGAAAAAAAAAAACAGGAAAATACTTCATTAACACTAATATACATTTGGGTTATTGGAGGTTGCATGGTAACATGAATAATGTATTTCGATTCTAATGAACGAAAAGGGATCGTCCTGGCTTGTTAAATTCGACGACAAGACGTGCTTGATTGTAGTCCACAGTGTGAGCCCCATGACTTGATAAATTTACCAGTATATTAAACGAGTTAATACTTAATAACATGGACCAATGATGATGTTTAAGGCTCGATATGAATAGTTGTGGACTTTGTACCCCCAAACGCTGATTAGTCTTATACAACAAATAGTCATTGAAAAGGAGCAAGTTTTTTTCGCCCCCACCACAATCAGTCCAAGATAGCTTTAACTTACAACCGCCACATTTTGCTAAAAGATTACGCTGCTCAGTAAGTAAAAGTTCTTAAACCTTTGCGGTCCTTCTCGCAGCCAATCAGTGGTCAAGAGAGTGTCGAAATATACAGTTGTGCATGAAGGGCTGATTGTGAGGTGAATGTAATGAGCTTTTTAGTAGTATGTTAGGTAGATGTAGGTATCGTTTTCCCCCGTCTCTTTAAGCGCGGTTTTCTGTACAGACTTGTTCGTAAATAAGTGCCACGGTCTGATGTATTTTCAAATAGAAGCAATCCATGCAACACAAAAAATAAATAAAAAAAGTAGCCTTTTATCACCTTTATTCAAAACCAATTACCCAAGCTGCCGATTGATTAGTACTCCCATGATCAATCAGCAAAGATCCAGCTTCCCTGGGTTCACTAAATGAAGCTTTGATTGAAACCTGAAAGGTGGCCAGTCAGTGTAACGCAGCAGCTACAATGTATTCTTATATTACCATGGTAACATTATCTATTGTTACACCTTGCAGCTTAAACTGCTGGGACCATTGTTATAATTTGTTGCCAACCAGGAACGTTTGCAAAGATCTTGCACTGCTCAGGAAATGGGCTAAAACCTGCTATAGAAAGCAAAGGATGCCCAATATATTGAAACTCATTACAAATGGCATGTAACGTATTTATTTTTGGTAAGCATTAATCGTTTACTACAGGGGAGAGAAAAAAAAAGTGGTGTAAGATATTGCATGGATTGCTTCTTTAAACCAGTATGAGGTGGCAGCTGTCAATATTGTTTCCGAAGATTCATTCACACACTCCGCCTGTAAAAATCAGCCAAATAGAAATGTAGGACGGACGTGATGATCACAAGTAAAAACGTAAACAAGACTTCTATTCATCCAGTTCTTTTTTATTTTTTTAAAAGGAGTGTAAGCACCTTGTTTTAATATACACGTTTCTTGTACCTACAGTGAACCATTAAAGATTCATTAAAGATGAAATTACAGGGGAGAGCTTCAGAAACTAGACAGGTCTCTTCCCCCGGTTTGGCGTGCAGTTTAACCCTACAGATGACTGCTATCTGTTTAATTTGGTGCCATGTGCTCCACAATATGTTGCAGGCCTCTTACAGAGAAAGGGGTTATCCTGCTAAGGACAAGTATACATCCAAGCTGGTTTGAGCACTGCAGCTCCCTGCTAACTCCGTTACACTGGGGCAGTTAATAGAAGGTGACGCTGGATTTGCCCCCGGGTGGGTTCAGGACCCTGTTGTGTGACCGCGGGCGTGGGCCCAAGTGGGGCTCGTGGGCAGTCAGCGCAGGATCTGGTGCCACAACTCGCTGCTCCTTGACAACAGGCTTCTTCTCTTCTCTTGGTGCTGCAGCCGGGGGCTCAGCTTTCTCTGAAAGACAAAACGTGGACCACTTAACAGATTGCAGCTCCAATGTACTGAAGCGCTGAGGAATTACACAGATGTGACATGTTGTTAAAACACCACACAGCTCAGATGTTCTATACATGCAGAGGCCAGCACAAAGACTGCAGCAGAACCTCTTTGGAAGCAGAGCTATCAATCTGTGTTAAAAGGACCGTCTGAACAGAGATGCGAAGTGAGGCGGGATGGGCGATTATCATACGTACTTGGTGCACATTTCTGAGCATCGCCTGCTCCATGTAAAGTGATATTGTCCTGTAAGATACAAAGGAGAGCAGTTCAGCGACCGTTGTGGTTACTTGGTGACCGACACAGAAAAGTGCTGCACTTCACCCCGACCCTCTGCACCTAATGTCGGAGCAGTATTCAGCACATGTTGCTCCACTGCCCAGCAATTGCAGTGTAACTGCCATACACACGAGAACACAAATAACAGTGTAATACAAGCATTAAAAACAAAAATTTAACCCTTGTGGTGCTGAAGTATTGATGGCACACTCCCAGGATTGCTGCCACTTGAAATACCGGAGCCCTACCTCAAGTGATCACGACCGGCCCTTACGATCAAGATTGAGTGGTGCCCCCTCCACTGCTGTTCTAATCTACCCCTATAAAAACGAGCAATAATCACGTGACCCCTGAACGTTACAAGGGCCTATTAAAAAGGGGTGCGCAAACTTCCTGCGCTGAGCCCTTATTTGACGCTGTGTCTTCATGGCAACAGGCGTCAAGTCACATGGCCCTGCGGCGACAGCCGACGCCACGTTGTCAAGGAGATGAGTGAACACGGAAG
Source organism: Ascaphus truei (assembly GCA_036426205.1). Taxonomy (NCBI): domain Eukaryota; kingdom Metazoa; phylum Chordata; class Amphibia; order Anura; family Ascaphidae; genus Ascaphus; species Ascaphus truei. The sequence goes on along the minus strand of CM071578.1, from coordinate 2,183,809 downwards.
CCGGGAAAGTGCGTCGCCATGCCCACTCCCTAAAAAAAGTCTTGCGCTCCCCAGTTTGTGTTCCGCTGGCCTCTTAAAGCTCAAGGATTGTCCTGCTCTATTTAGCCTATTAAACATGCCACTGTCCTTGGTTCACTTTCGTCCTAAGCAGGGCAGTGCCTTTTAAACTGGGCAGTTGAACAACCAATGAGGGCATCACTTTTACCAAGTATTGTGTGAAGATGTTAAGGTTGCAGAATGCAAGTGAGCGCTTGGCAAGTGAGCGCTTGGCAAGTGAGCGCTTGGCAAGTGAGCGCTTGGCAAGTGAGCGCTTGGCAAGTGAGCGCTTGGCAAGTGAGCGCTTGGCAAGTGAGCGCTTGGCAAGTGACTCCCGATTTTGTACCTTCGGTTTGTTCGGATGCGCTTTGGTTGTGGCCAGAGACTGCGCTTCGCCGAAGATGTTGTTGCCCTTCCCCGCTGCTGCCTTCGTGCGCTGCGCCATCTGCTTTGGGTCCGAATCCTGAAGTGCAGCGCTGGGCTTTCCACCTGAATGAAGCAGAGCATAAACTGATCAGAAACAAAGGAGCTACCTGGTGCGGTGATCACCCATCATGTATTGGCAGATCCACATCTGGGTTTACTGCAAGTTGTGCTCAAATCTTTATATGACAACGATAGTAACAAAATCAATTACGGCAACTATATTTATTGCAATAAATATCTGTTCAGTAACAAAAACACCCAGCATTATGTTCTTCCTCACCACCCCGGTTTCCTCAGAAACAGACCCCATAAAGAACAAAGATGTTGCCCCAGAACCCCACTTGCAAAAGCAAAGTACGTTATGGTGAGGAGTATTATGGTTTTGAAGCCTAGCCAAATTGCTGTTCCTTCTCCCTGCCCCCCCTTTTCGTATTTGTATCCAACCCCCTCCCCCCCCCCCAATAACCCATTTAACCAAGCTGTATGTACTTTATATTTCTCCCTTGCTACCCAATAATTAAAAAAAAATAAGTTAAAAAATAAATAAATAAATAACACCCAGCATTAACAGTTTTAACTCATTTGAAAAAAACTTAGAATACAATGTTAGTAGATACTTTGTAAAACATTTTTGACACTATTTACATAACATAATATTTCCCCCCACTTTTTTTTTATTTATTTTTTTAAATCACCTACTTTTTCTATTTACACCAACTTCTCCATAATCCTGAACATGCAACACATTGCTGGCCGCCAACAAGTATTCCTGCTTGAGTGTTTATTTTAATAATATACTGTTCACCACCTATACCACAAACACGTCTGTCCTTACCTGGGGAGTAGTTTAAACACATTGCACACACCAAGAAAACTCCTGTGAAAGCAGTGTTTGCAAGAGCCACAAAACACTTCTACCCTCTGTGCTAGCTCCTGAATGCCTGGGTGCTTGTTGGCATTCCACAGATTCAGACAGAAACCTCCAGATGTGCCACTAAAATACTTGCCATCTACCCTACTAGTACAAATGGAAGCAGCTCCACTGAGCCTGTACTGGAGGGTTGTTTCAACCATAGTATTTGCATGTGATAGATCAGCAGGCTTGTGGGATTGTGAAAGACACTGGTATGGCTAGTGTGGAACTGCCAGAGCTCTACATACATGATTAACCCCTTCAGTACCCGAAGATCTTAAGTAATAGGACCATCTTTAATAAAACTAGCCTAACCCCTTCTCTGCAGGAAGTGGACAGCAACACATTGCCCTGCTAGGGACGGTGGGTCTCGGTGACAACCACAACATGTCTATATCTGGTTGTCAAACAGGCCACTTTGGCGAATATTGAAGTAGTGACTTGGAGGTAAGAACACTGCCTTTAAAGTGGTTAGAATTGCAGCGCTTCTCCCTGTGACCTCACCCGCAAATATTCCATTTCAAGCTCTTTGGGTCAGGGACTCCTTATGCCGGCAAAATTCTGTGTACAGCATGGGGTACACAGTCACTTTAAACCAGGTTTCTATTAAGATTTTTTGTTAATGCATGTACATGCATTTTAGTATTGGCAGTACGGACTGTTTTAGGTAGCGTCTAACCCAATCACAACCAAACTACAGCGCAAAAGTGTTACACTAGTGATTAATGAAACCAATGTGACCATTACAGACAAATCAAGAAACCAGGAGTCCTATTACAGTGATGGGGCTTTAACCCATGATCTGCCAGACTTCTACAGCTCTGTCCAAGTGTACATAAATCAGAACTCCCGTACCAATTGTATACAGCCATGTTAAAGCATCTATCTGTACTTGGATCAGTTTGTGTTCACGTCTTTCCTGTGAATTATCGCAAGGACACTTGTTTAAGGAAGGATTGTGCTTTGCTTCAGCCCTCACTCCTATACTGTATGTACCTGTCTGAAGCCACATTGAACAAAAAGATGCTGTACTGGGGAAACGCTGTAAATGTCAATTGGGCAGCAGCCACTGGCACAGTTTCCTCTGCTTAGAAACGAGTCGGGCATAAAAGTATGACGAGCTACACACACTGCTCTCAGTAACGTTTAAAAAGGGCTGTGCCAGGGTGAGCGCTTGTTCTAAATTAAGTGTGGCGTGAATTGCTTACTCTGGTTGAGTTTCAAGTGGATTTCTTAGCCCCTTTGTTACGAATGGGTCCTGCAACATACTGCAAAGCAAGCGTCATTTGGCAGCAAGGGGGTTAATTTATAGGTCCAGACCTTTTTTTTTTTTAATCAGGCAATGTGACCACTTGATGAAGACAACTGGAAAATACAATTGTGCTTCCTGAATATAAATAGAAGCTGGGGTCAAGAACAGACCAGATATTTTATTCTCTTTGCTCCACATTTGACCTGGTCTTCTGACAAAACAGCTTTAAAGCATCAGGGTGCATTCAAACTGGTAGGACAGTGTTGATGAGCAGATAAGAAATGCAGAGCACATGCATGAAATGACAGGAGTCACCTGGGTGTACCTCCCACGGTATAGAAGTTCACACACAAAATTCTACCAAATGTATCTCCATGTTCATTACTGTTCCCATACCCACTAATGCTTTGCCTCAAGATTTTGGGGGATTGCAATGCAATTTTGTGGGTCGTCAAGTTGGTTGTGAATCTGTGGCTACAGTGGAAGCACTGTGTGCTGTGTGATTATGTTGTATGGTGGGTTTGGAGACTGACGTTAGTGTGTTTCTTACGCCTTGTTGATTTCATGGAAGAATTCTTCTACTTCATGGTCTGTGTGAATGGATGGTGCAGCATATACTTCATTAACTTGAAGCTTGTACTGTACATCATTGACAGCTGAATGATGATTCTGGCTAATCTTTATGATTAACTTTCATACTCCACAATGATTTTCCACCTCTTGTGAACGATGAAGCCTACTCCACGGTTTCTTCTATTTTCTGTACTTCTGTAATACGTTTGGTGTCTGCTTTTGAGCTCAATGCGGCCTTCCTCTTACTTTCCTACAATATCCGATTTACTCCTTTTAAGCTAGTCTTCCAGTGCTGTTTCCTTGGTATTAGTCCTGGTCTCCCGTGACGGCCATGTCCCAGAGCACTCAAAAGGGTTAAATAATGGGACTAAACTCACAGCATACAGAATACAGGTTTCTATTTGCACAACAACACTGCCACCATAAGATAATCACAGAGAAGTCTCTTCCTCAGAAGAACGCCATGGCATCACGGTACGGAGATCTGCTCACTCACCTGGAGGGTTGGATTTTTGTGGTGCGCTTTGAGCCTCTACTGGCGACCCAAATATGTTGGAGGACATCTTGTGTGGCCGACTGGGGGCTGTGGGTTCATCCGAGCTCCCGAAGACGCAGCTAGACCCTCCTCCGGGGGGCTTTAACACTCTGGAAACAAGAGCGTAAAAGTGGGTGTTAAAACCGAAAGTCCCACTAAAGAGTTTTTTTTTTTTTTTTTTTTTAGTAGATTAAAAGAATTAGTTGAACAATAAATTTCCATGGGAACCAAAAACAGATTTTCCCTTTAAGACAAAATGCTTTATTTTTGGCCTGCTGACTGCCTCCAACACTTACACTGCATTGCAATGTGTTTATGGCTTCTCTAGAATCAAAGTGGTTTAGCAATAATCAGCAGGCTTCGTTTCAGTACTGAAGGGCGGTGGTGATGTAGATAACATGCCTTTCAGTATGACAGCAATGTGATGAGCTGGAAGTAAAGTCATGATCTAAAAGTACCATTAGATATTAAAAGCAATGTCCGAAAGGGAAATCTGCCTGCGGGGGCAGATCAGTTGACACCCTGATTGTGGTCCAGGCACAAAGCCATGTAAATAAGAGGAATACATTGGATTTAGAGTGTGTACATCATGAAGATGCAATCATACTTATCATTGGCGTTCCAGTAAATGGGAAGTACTGAGCCTCTTCGTAAAAGGTTTAAGTAGTTTTGTAAACTCTGGCTCAAACCCATATCAAGTAGCACAGGACATACAAATAAGAGGCAGCTCAGCTGTCTAGACAGGCAACTGCACGGCTAGTGATAATTTAGGGATCAAGGTGAATCGCATGTTACCTACAAACAAAACTTCATTCTATATTTGAGATGCAGGAATGCCAATAAAGCATTACACCGATAGTCACCTCAATGTTTAAGGCCCCTATTAAACAGTCTTCTGCTGGCAAACGCCTTATAACCCATTGACTTGAACGGGCTGTAAAGTTTCCGTTAGCATCTGATGGCAGAAGACTTCTTCGTACATATATGGGCGTTGATGGCTTACCGATTTTGGTACTAAACCAACATAGGTAGTTTGTGTTGGATATTCCATGTAGGATTCTAAACAAATGACATTTGATCTAGGTCTGATTTAGATTGTAATCTCTTCGGGGTAGGGACTCCTTTTCCTCATATTACTTATGTCTAAAGCACTTATTCTCATTATGTGTTATAATATTATGTCACGTGTATTACTGCTGTGAGGCACTATACATGGATGAAGCTATATAAATAAAGACACACAATGTTCAAACATTGTTTTTAAAAATGGTTATGTCATTGAAAATATCCTCTCAGTAAGAGTACGGCTAATATAGAATATCCACGAGTATCTGCAGGTCTTCCACTGGTCCCAATGCCTGCCCCAGCCCCACCATTTCCCTACAGCGGTTAAGCTGCAGACAAGGATTCAGGGCAGTGACATACAAATGAGCACCCAGTAGACACGTTACGTTCTGCTTCAAACATTTCAGAGATCTTTTTATGCTCCTCACATTAAGATATTAGAGACTACATTTGTAAAGCCAATAACCAAGAATATAAGAAAAATGGTAGGTTATGTTTGAAAGCTTTCACTTTTCTCAAACACTGGTAAGTGACCATATTTAACCCAAATTATAGTGGGGGAGATCACAATAATAAATAAATAATAAAAAAAAATAAAAAAACACTGGAAGTTGTGTGCTAGAAGTGGGGTAAACTAGATCCTCAAACCTTATGTGAAATCTGGCTCACAAAATACAACAGGGTCTTTAAACCCGGGGAATTGATGTGAGCCCCAGGGCATTTTGACATATCCACGCTTGCTGACTGTTCACAATTGCTTCCTCATTGAGATGTTTCTATCCCCAGGTCACTGCTTGGTAACCAAGTATAAGAGAAAAAATAAAAAAAAGTGGTCACTCCTGTATGTAGAATTCAAGTTTTAAAGCAGCAGTCTGCACTGATTGGAGGTTTTATTTTAAGGGGTTGATTCTTGCCCTAACATAGCTGCCTAAAGGATATCATGTCAACCCCAGAAATTAAAGGAAAATAAAGGGGTGGGGGGTGAAAAGGGTCTTACAACAAGTAAGATACAAACATACAAGTAAAAACGAATTGAGAGAGGGAGGATTGCTGCAATACAACTAGATTGTTTTCCTGTGTGGGCCCTGTTTGTCGCTCTTGTAGTCAGGAGATAAAAATAAACACATTTGCAATGCATCAACTACAGATAGGCACATAATAGGGCAGTAAGTAATAAACAAGTCGGGTCATTTAACAAGCAAAGAAAGAAAATTGCACAGAAGCGCACAAGAGATGGGGTTAATAAAAGTATTTTAATAAAACACACACATAAATAGCTGAGAGGATCCAACCCCTTCTCAACTCAGGAAGTAAAATGCCCAGAAAATAAAACCATACATATGGTCTCTTAACATAAATTGTCTAGGGAAAATACATCACATACAACAGAAAAACACAATCAGTGTAGAATTAAACAAAGAAAGTACTAACAGCCCAAGGGGATTTGAATGAAAACCGCCATAGAGTCCTCTGAAGTGGGAGCATCTGGGGAGACGCTCCATGCACGAGCAGCACAGGGATTTTTTCCTACAATTACATCTGCAGCACGAGCGCTGAATATCCTATTCCTGCTTTCATTTAACAAGCAGTTAACCTTTTGGATTCAGGTCTCCACGGAATGGGCTGTTTGGGGCCATGACCAGAACACCACCGGCGTTCCACCACTGGGCAGCTCGCTGCGATGTCCCTTCTGCTGCACACTAGATTCAAGCCAAGCCAGGTCTGCCGCTCCTACAACTGCATGTTAAATGTCCCGTGCAGGGCTGCTACACTGCCTAGACAGGCCGCTTGGACATTTAAAGATGGCGCGCTGAAGTGGCCTGTCTAGTCAGTGTAGCGGTCCCCTGTGGGACATTTAAACATGCAGTTGTCGGAACAGCAGAACCTGGCTTGTCGTTGCAGGAGCAGACATTGCTGCAAAACGTCCTAGACCCGTTCTCCATGCCATTGAAAACATTAAAAAAAAAAAAAAAAAAAAAAAAAATAGTGAGCAGATCTAATTTTACTTTCAGCTTTATACCATTTCGTTCTTATATTGGCTAGCCAAGGGGTTCTGGAGTCCAGTCCTCAGGCGCCCCCCCCCCCCCCCATCCCCAAACAAAGTCAGGTTAAGGATATCCCAGCTATGCACAGGTGGCTCAGTCCTCGACAGGGTTATCCTGAAAACCTGACCTGTTGGTGGATCTTGAGGACTGGAGATGAGACTCCCTTGGCTAGCCCAAGGTCACAAGGAGTGAACACTGGGATTCAAAGAGAATTATAAAAAGGCAGCAATACCACCATTAAGCCTACTCCTTCAGTTTGTTATATCCATTTGTTTCATTTTGCACTAGGAATTTCTGATCTAAAAAAGGCCAATTATGTTGAAAAGATGATCAAAAGGTTTTTTGTGCCCCTTGAAGCAGTAAAAAAAAAAAAAAAGGGGAATAGTTGGTTGTATGACATGAAGGGGACCAACAGAGTCCAAAGGTGGAGATAAAAGGGGTAGTATTGTCTAGGACGAAGGTGAACTAAGGACTGTGGCATGTTTAAGAAGATAGATGTAGCCTTAAAAACATTTAATTGGTATAGAAATGTTAAGGATTCTGTATATTTGATGATAGGACGGTCAGTCTTCAGAGCAACAGATAAGTCGTTCTTTATATTTTTACAAAGCTATCACTGCCAGCATTCAAACAGCTGATATGCCACTTTTCTGGGAACACAGAATTCAAGCATATCTTTTTTTTTTTTTTTTACACTATACAAATAAGTAAGACTTACTTTACCCTTTGGGTGTCCCAGGACTGACTACATCACACGCTTTCTGATAGTTTTGTAGGGGAGAGCGCGCAGAACATGATCTGGCTGGACAAGGATGACTGCTCTTCAGTGATGTTGCGGGCATGTAGTCACTTTGTGCCAAACGGGCTTAACTCTCCTGATCACACCCCTCAGTGTTGACAAAGGAAACCAGAAACAGAAGCTCTGGCTCTCTGATCTTTTATAGTCAGGAAATACAGGTCGTGATCCTTCTGGCTCCTCAGCACAGAATCAAGCCCAGCAGAGCCCCATGAAACTATTAATGTTTTGCTGATCCCTGGGAGTAAGGCAGGATTTTCTCTCAAATTCAATCTATAAACTCAACTACATTCAGATCGTTTTAATAGAGAGGAAAAAAAATAAGTTTTCAACTTTGTGACACTTTGGGCTTCAATATCTAACCCTTTGCATTTGGTTTGGGCGATGTATGAATTTGTATGGCTCATCCATGATTCACGAACACGCTAGTAGTGATTGTTATAAATATGCTCAAACAAGTTATTAGCAGAAATTAATGGCCAATCTTAGCACATTGGAACACAGGGCCAGATTAAAAAGCATGTCAAGACTTTGCACAATGTTATTGCTTCTAAATTGCAGATACTAATGTTGCAGTCCCAACATTGACAAAATAAATCGAATGACACTGATGCACATAACACAGACACAACTAGTGCCACAAGAACAGGAAGATACATGGATCTTCATATACCCAGATCCTAAGCAAACTTAATTTCTCCTCATTGCTCTCAACCCCCCTTTATCCTGTTCAACAGGATACCACATGTATTTGTAGAAAGATAGATCACACTTTCTTAATCATGTAAACAAAATCTCTCCTCCCCACTTCTCTATTTGCTCTTGTACTATATTAAAAAAAAAATATTCTGCCTGCAATGTCTTATAGTATAAACTGCCTCCCTATGGTGCACTATTTTGTAAATTAGCCATTTTTGACCAAATTCCACAAATTTGCAATTTTGTGTTTGCCCAGTGAAGCAGTTCAGGCTCACGCCTTCCTATCTTTATTTACTCTGATCAAGCCATGCATCCCCCCCCGACACCGGCCGAACAAGCACGAACAGCTGGTCATGAATTTGTGTTTTTTTTTTTTTTTTTAATTATTTATAGTGGATGCAGTGGAGCATTAATTAGGAAAGACATCAGGTGTTTTTGTTATATTGTGAACTGGACTGTGGATGCATAAACCAATTTTCAAAAATAAAATGCAGTATCAAAGGAAAATTAAATATGAATTATATATACAATTCAGAATAATCCCAGAACTTCAATATGCTTGAATAGGAATGTAGGCAGACTAGCACACCCTATTCCCCCCACAAGAGATAGCTGAAGCCTGCTACGTTTGTATATACATCCTTAATGCTGTATATGGCAACAGATCTTCGTGGGTATTTCTTGAATACACAGACTGAGTCCTCATTTCTAAGCCATAGTGTGTATAAACAGAAAATAATCACATGAATGTTTGCAAAGGAAGACTAGTCTAAACCAACAAAGGAAGGGGCCCCATCGGATTTCAGAACGCAGTCCTCATATTAATGCGCTTGGTTCAGCACCAGAGAAATCTGCATTAAACCACATGGCCATTCAAACCCCATTTACAAATGAAGGTGCCAAATTTGTTACATCCATGTAGCATCATAAGGTGCAATAAATTGAAGGCACTCACCCATGTAACAATGGCCTGTACAATTTTAGCAGTGGATGTTAACAATTTCGGTCAGAAGTGTCTCAAAACAAACAAGATCAATTATGTTTTTCATTTATAAAATGTTTTAGTAGGAAATCTGTATATAGAGGGAGGGCTCAAGTCGGATTTCACAAAGTAAAATGCATTTTCCTCGACAAAGGCTGCTGTGCCAGACGAAACTTTGTCCTTCTGTGGCCAATACAGGCAGTCTCCCTTTTACAATGCTTCGCTTTACAACGAATGGCTTATCCAACGCTATGCAATGCATACCTACGTTCATTTTTACAACGCCAAACCGGGTTATCCAACGCTCTTACAACGCTTTGCAAAGTTGTTTGTGTAGACTATGCTATGCATATATAATACGGTATTAACACTATATAATTTATGTGTGCGCTGCGTATCTTATTGCCTGCATAAAATATTTGGTGCATTTTAGTGTTAAAAATGCCTTCAGGAACGGAACCTTTCATTTAAACAGTGTTCCTATGGGAAAACATGTTTCGCTATCCAACGCCATTTTGATTAACGCATTGTGTCGGATAACCGAGGACTATGATGCGGGTTCTGTAGCCGCGCCGGAGGGGGCAGAGCGGGGGGAGTGCCTACCCACCTACGCTTTTGGCTTCATGGGATGGGGGAAGCATCATAGGGACAGCGACGCTCCTTTGAAGCGCCAGTTATTACCTGATTTTGGCGCTAAAACGGAAAACACAGGTAGGGTATATAAGAACTGTATCTGAGCTATTTGTTATACTCCTTGACAAAGAACTACTGTTCGAAACGCGTAGGAGGTTGCTCTCCTCCGTTTGTTGGATGTTTTCACATCAATAAACATTTATTTTTGTAATCCTGGGACCCACTTCATTGGACTGTGCGCCAGTTTCCTCTTTTCTCTACAGCTATCCATATCTACTTGGCTGCACGTCTACCAGGAATCCAAAGGAGCAGTGCAATATATAAGTACTTTCAACACTTTGAGGGGGACCATCCCCATTGGAGGTATTATGGGGGGTTCATTGCTTGCCCCTACCTGAGGGATCTTTTGGCCCCACAGAGGATGTTATGTCTTATTAGCCCGAGTTCCTTTCTCCATTTGTGTGATCAAACACTGGAGCGCAGTTGTCACTATAAATTTTACATGGATGACCGAGGACTGCCTGTACATAGTTTATTTTGTGAAATTCAACATAGTGTGCCCTCTCCCTCTATATACTTTTCGATTACTTTGACAGGAGCAGGTCTGACCTGGGTTTTGGCGCACCGGTTTTTGTACTCTTCGTGTGGTGTGTGGCATGTATTTTATTTTTCTTACCAGGAGAGAATACAGGGTTAGGCTGCGTCCCCCGCTCATGCTTGCGAGTGGCGATGTCACCAACTCTACAAGCATGAGCGTTCAGGTGTCCGGCAACTTTTTCTGTCAGAACGAGTTGGGGCGTGGCCAAAACACTGACAGGCACGATTGTCTGAGGTCATGTGACCCCTCAGCACACCTGAAAGTCAATTTAATTTGGCTCGACAAGCACGCGTGCGGCCGGACAAATTAAAATGGATTGTGCTGACCGTGGACGCAGCCCTAGGGTTTCGTGAAACATTGCATTTTAATTCTGTAACAATTGCTTAGGTTCTACTGCTCAAATCTACACAATAATTTTGCAGTGTATATGGCCCCCTGGCAGAGAAAGTGTGTACAAGTTTTAAGAATTATAACCGAGATAGCTGAAGAGATATAGATATATTGTGGTGATTACCTAGTCTAGTCTCAAACCTGCTTAGCCATTACAACCAACCTCACGCTGATGATACCCATCAAGGTTGAAACATGTCTGTGAATGGGTTTAATGGCTTTGCATCTCATCCCAGCCTCTGTCTAAAAGCTGTGTTTAAAACAGCATGCATTGGCTTGAGGATTTGCTTGTGTAATACGAGCTTGAGACAAAAGGTGGCACTGAGTGCTCATTTGCATGTCATTTCCCAGAATCCCTTGCTGCAGTGGAAGCGCTGTATGCTGGGCGATAATGGGGAAAGACAGGGTTGCAGACCTGTCTAAGACATGCAAATGAGCATACAGTAATATTTACAGTATACACACACATTTTTTTAAAAAGTGTACTATTAGTATTGATCTTTGAATTGCCTCACACGGCATTTAAAAAAATAATGTAATAAGTATTATATAATACTAGAGAACTGATTTAGACAAAACAAATTGACAAATATCAAATTGTAATAGTTTTGCACTAAAATTGACAGTGCTCCTGCCAAAACAAAGGACACTGAACTCAGAGGCCATGTATATCTCAATGTCACATAACCAAGCCAGTGATGGCAAATACGGGCCAATTTTTTTTTAATTTTAATTTTATAAAAAAGGTGCAATCAAAAACAGCACCAGATTAAAAACTAGTGGATTTGACAGGTTCAGGAAGGTAAAACAAGTAACATTATTTTGGTGTATTCCTGGCAATTTTACCTCAAGTTTTAAGGTAGGTTTTACTGCCTTATCGCTCCTTAGTCCTGCATTCAGTATTTCTAGCTTGTTATTTGACATGCACACTGACTAGAAGCAAATAAGATTGACACCACCCTCCCAACACAGAGGATTCTGAAAAGGGTAAGTGAAAACCATGGATATTTTAAGAGACCTACAAAAAATATTTAAAAAAAAAAAAAAAAAAAAAAAAAAACCACGAGTCAATATAGTTGTAACCTATTAAATAGATCACTCATTAGTTCAAGTTGGCCCTACAGTATATGGGGCTGAGCAATTAAAGCAATGACTATATCCCTCTTCTTGCTGAAGGAGCAGCTCAGTGATTAAAGACACTGGCTCTGAATATAATGACGCTGACTTTGAAGCAGGGGAGTCTGGTTTAAAGCTGCAGTTCAGTCTTTTTTTTTTTTTTTTACTTCAATAGTTTCATGTGTGCAATCTCTAATTACCTAAAGAACTGTATAGCTGCAGGTCAATTCGTTCTCCATGTATTGATAGGCGAAATTTGGTGACATAATTAGAGCTGGCATATGTTTATATTCTGCCTCTGTCACTCAGTGGAAGCTCATGAATATTCATGAGCAATCCTGCACTGACATGTGCTAGAGGGAGAGCAGGGCTGACAAAGGGGTGTGCCAGGGCTTGTGACAGGACATGAAGGGGCAGTGCCTTAGCAAATGGCTGTTCAAATAGAATACAAGAAAATTGGTCTTTCAAAGTTGTTGTTTTTAAAACAGAAAATGCTAAAAGTATTTTTTCTTACTACAGAACTGATTTATTAAAAAAAAACACACATGCAGGATATTGACTGAACTGCAGCTTTAAATCCCGTTGTGACCTTGGGCAAGTCTCCATCTCCCTGTGCTTCAGGCATAAAAATAAAAAACATGTTTGCAAGCTCTATGGGAAAGGGGCTCATTGTGCCTGCAAAAAAAGTATCTCATTTGTATTCTGTGAAAAATGAAGGTTTGCATCTTCCTCAGGTCCATTGCATTAATGCACATCAGTCAAACATTTACCGGTTTGTAAAGTAAGGACTACGACATTGTTAGTCAATTTTTTTTAATATATGTATATTTATTGGTAGGTTGAAGGACTGAAGCAGTATTATGAAAAACAGTTACATATATAGGTTGTGAAAACCCTTAAAAAGTGTTGGTCAACCATGGAAACCATGTATTGTTTTGAGGGGGACAATTATTTACATCTGTGTAGTTGGCCCCATCACTGCCATACATGCAGCGTAAACCATAGACACGTCAATGCCATTAGTTCAGAGGACTGTTTTTAGATCATGCATATAACAGTGCTAACCATGAAATGGGTTCAAACACCTCATGGTGCACTATCTATTAATGGTTAACCCCTACCTGGCAATGCATTGCTAACCCCACTGGCAGCTCGGGGGTTAAAGGAGCAGGCATCCAGCAAAAACCAGCAATGAAGCTGCCCAGACTAAACTGGGATCAGAGTGAGCACTTACAATCCAAGTTAATATGTAACAGACCCAGCAGTCTAAAAATCTTGTAAAGTCTCCAAAAATGCCTAACCGCAAACATTTCAATTCCTGTGCAACTTAAAGCTGTTCGTTTGAACAATATTTGGCATATTTGCACACCCTGTCAGAGCGATAAAGGTAAGGTGGAGAGAGGGGCTTTACCTATGAAAACTCTACAGTGCATTAAGACAAAAAAGGGAAAAAACAGAGGAAATCAAACCTCTGCCAAGTCTTAGGCCTGGGACATAGTAAGCGCTTAGGTGCTGCCGCTCGCTCTCGCTTGCTGCCGCTCGCTCTACCAGGAGCCTTTTGCTGTCCTGACAGAGGAGACAGCAAGCGCTTGGGAGGCAGGTATCACTCTGTGTGTTTGTGTGTCACTTTGAAGTGGTCTGTGTGTGTGTGTCACTGGGGAACGTGTGTGTGTGTGTGTGTGTGTATTATATAATATTTTAAAAATTAAAAAAAAAGACATGTGAGAATAAATTATTTAACAACATTGTGCAACTTTGATAAATATATTCACGCACGCACGCGCACACACACACAGGAGACAGGGATCGGGGCAGACGGGAGACAGGGATCGGGGCAGACGGGAGACAGGGATCGGGGCAGACGGGAGACAGGGATCGGGGCAGACGGGAGACAGGATCCGGGAACAGACGGGGAGACAGACGGGATCGGGGCGACGGGAGACGGGATCGGCGCGACGGAGACAGTGGATCGGGGCGACGGGGAGAGGGATCGGGGCAGACGGGAGACAGGGATCGGGACAGACGGGAGACAGGGATCGGGACAGACGGGAGACAGGGATCGGGGCAGACGGGGGACAGACCGCCAGGGGGCGGGCGCGTCACTGGCCGGGGCGGACCAGTGACGTCATGGAGCTGGTTCGCCCTCATTGGGCGAACCGGTCACGTGAGCGGCCTATCGCACCGGCAAGCGGGGGAATATTAAATTCCCCTAAGACCTGCGCTTCCGCAAGCGCGCGGAAGCGGAGGTGAGCCCCTACTAAAGCCGCTCAAATTGCGGCTGTAGGGGCTCAGTGCTGAGCGGGAGCGCGCGTCAGCACGCTTCCGCCAGCAAGCAGTAAACATGGCCGAGGCCTTAGTCACCATGTTTAAAGACATACACACTTATAGGTTATCGGATTGATAAATAAGGCATCACCTAGAATGAGCCCCTTCAACAAGTCACTGATACTTTGGTCCTAGGAAGGACTGCCGCTTTGTGCTTCAGTGCTTCAGCTTGGTCACACCCAGCTGTCCCCTGGCGAGATGCTCAGGGAAGTCTGTGCCTCCTGAAGTGCGACAGGCTTTGCAGAACAAAAAGCAGTGTGTAACAAGACACGGGTCCAACAATTCCTCATGTTTGTTCCTTCAGATTCCAGCATGTCAAGTACAGAAACGATTAGAGCTTCAAAAGTTAACTCTTTCGCTGCAGTTTTCTAAACCATCTGGATAGGATGGCACACAGAAAACAAGCAGATTTAGAAGATGACTGATACACCCATGGCAATCGGCTTCTGTCCTAAACAATGAGATAGATCATTCTCACTGGGTGTGACCCGCTTGCTTTTGAAAGTCTCATTTCTACATTATTTGTTCAGAATATAAGTTTATGCAATCTTTTCCTGATACTTTAGTGAGTCATTTGTGTACCTTTGAAGATGCAATTCCATATAGCCGACAAAAAAAAAAAAAAAATACCCACACATTTTAACACAGATTATTCCAATACGCATCCCCAAACTAATTTAACAATGGAAAAAAATTTGTAAGCTCTGGGGGAGAGGGACCATGTCCCAATGTTACATTTGTTTTGATGCACTTAACCCCCATCTGCATTATATTCCATTTATTAAAATTGCATTGTAATGTTGAAGTGCTGCGTACGTGGCACTAAAAAAATAAAAAATACATATACCTTTGGCTTGTTTGTTAAACACTGACAGAAAAGGGGAAGATGAAATCAAATTCCTCCTAAGTCTCAGCTCATCAGGTTTACAAAGCAACTTTAGAAAATGAATAATAACCCAGATTTCACCCAGAGGCAACTCCTTAAACATGACACTCATCTTAGGAGTGACTAACCCCCTGAAACATGCCACCGCCATTAGTACACTGTTTATTTATTTATTTATAAAATATTTTACCAGGAAGTAATACATTGAGAGTTACCTCTCGTTTTCAAGTATGTCCTGGGCACAGAGTAAAACAAATAATACATGGTTACAAATACTGTGGTCCTAACAGGCTCTTCCCCTTTGTGTTAAATGTCCTACAAAGCGTTCAACTTATTTTTAAATTTCCGTAGAGACAGACATCAGATCACCTTCCAAGTAAAATTTTCACTTCTTTGACGTGTGAAAAGTGAATACATTTTTATTTTTAACTTTCTGGCAACAATGGTTTCATATTCACTTTTCAAAAAGAGTCAAGAAAAGACAACTGACATGAAATTCAATAAACATGTATTAGTGTCATTGGCTTCTTTAGAGATACAAAATCAACCTTAAAATAGCCATCTTATTAATTTGCCACAAGATACAAATTAGTATGCATTGCTTATCAGGTACACTGGATTTAAGCACAACAGCCATTTGTCTTCAACTGTGATGCCATGCTTAATCAAAAAGATAGCTTGGCTCTGTTCCTGTGTTTGCCAGTTATTAAAATTGTTACTTGCCATACATCTTACCAACCAGAGCACCAGAAAATTGTAGTTAACCTTTTGTTCACCAAGGAACAAGAAACGCAATCCATTACACAGGTCCTTCGTTAAATTTTGTCCAAGGCAGCACTGCTCCTTTAAATATGCAGACGCATAAGGCAGTCCACATCTGATTCAGAATAGACTGTCTGCACTAATATGATTACTTGAAGAATCCAGCCGAGCAATAGGATACTCTAGAGACACGTGGAGTTACAAACATCATTAAATGCTACAGACGTCCCCATGACAGGTCTGACCTCACGCCTTCTGTGTCTCCCACCACAGGACATGGTGTTTCACAAGGAAACTCACATCAGCCCCCTAAAATCAGAGCAAAATGATGTGCTTGAAACTCTGGTTTCTGTGAGTAAGCACGAACACTTTGCAGGAGCTTTCAAGTGATAAAACGTTATCACACAATTAGTTCCTTCAAAAGAGGAGAGTGGTTTTCAATGCAGTGCAGATCCAACAGATAAAATTGATTCATATACTTAATTTATATGGACTTCATTTTTAAAGAGAAAGGCACTTTATCAAAATGCGAATTCATGCACTTGTAATATCCTGTCTGAACTACTGTAACCCTGCCAAGTCTCCACCTCCAATCCATCCTAAATGCTGCTGCTAGGCTGTACCTGAAAAGCAACCATTGCACATCTGCTGCTTCACTGCGAAAACCCCTACACTGGCTGCCTATACACAGCAAAAGCATATTGAAGGTTCTAGTTCTCACCTTGAAAGCTCTCCATGGCATAGCCCTGCTCTACATTTCCAATTTAATCTCCAAGTACTCTCCCACAGCCTCCGCTCAGGTTATGAGCTACTGCTCTCCTCCCTCATTACCTGCTCTCATTCCCACCTCCAACATATCCCCCATCTGTGGAACACCTTACCTGGGACCTTCAAACATTTTTCCTTTAAATCTCATGTCTTTCAAGAGACCTACCAAGCATCCGTCTAACAAGCCTATGGTTAATACCATGAAAGACCATATACCCCATCTATGCTTGTATCATGACTTTCATTGCTTTTAGATTATAAGCGTCTTGGAGCAGGGACCTCCTTACCTATTTTATTATATTTTAAATGTTATATATTTAACGTTTTGTTCTTATTCCTATATTGTACTGCACAGCAGAATGTGTTAGCAGCTTATAAAAGATACATTTCATAGTTAACAGTGACCATTTGCCATTTCATGTGGTACTTTAAAACTATATAATACAATTAGGATTTTATCTAAATAAAATGTGCATCAAGTGTGAACTTTATAGATTACAGTCTATATACATAGACAGCTTCCCTATTGTATATTATACACAGCAAAGTATATTGGGGGTAATAAGCAATCACATTCAAATTGTACAAACTTCACTCCCTAGTGGTCCTAATTTCCTTGTTTGAAAGTGGTCAACCATAGCCCTATCCACACAAACCTGCCCATCAATACAGATACACCATTTTGTTTGAGGGAGACCCACAATTTTATTTAAAGCTAGCATAACACACATTGTAATGTATAAAAACAGCAGAACCATAATCTCGATGTTACACAAACCCATGTGTCATTAAGGCAGATATAAAAAAAAAAAAAAAAAAAAGAACGATTCCTGCGCTCCTACCAATTAGTTGGAGAGCAGGAATCATTCTTTTTATATATGTACAGCCTATCTTTTTACCAGCAGCAAACTTCTATAGGGAGGAACGCGGTAATATGTACAGTCTCCCATTAATGTAGCTTAAACTGCATAACTAGGAGGGGGGAACTGCAGAATTCAAATATATACTCCGAGATCCTGATAAAGTTTATTTTCTTTCAAAACAAAGATATGAAAAACCTACCAGAACGATTAGGTTCCTGTTAACACATTGGTTGTATTACTGACAAAAATAAATTTAAAAAAAATTTGTTGCCACTATAAGTATCTAAGAACCAATGTTTACCTGTATGAGAGAGATATAGACAAGATATACTGTACAGATTTTTATCTGGGGCGCTTACAATTGTTTTTCTTTTTAGATCTGCATAACTAATTGAAAGCCACAAACAGAAGAAATTCCCATGTACATGAAGCAGCGAGTTAGATTGATGTAGAGCAGTTTGCAGAACCAGTAACGTGCAGACAATGCAGAGCTCGGTGCACAAAGTACATATAGGGCATGGATAGTTTACTTATCTGCACTGCTAATGCAGACCTGAACACGGTACCCACCGTGCAACACTGCAGATATCCTGCCAAGCAATGCAGCGCAATTTACATGCACAGCCATACAGGTCTGCACACAATGCTCGGTGCAGCTCACACGCCTACATACAAATGGATGCAAAGCTACGCAGCACCATGTACACACAGAGCCAGCCCAGAGCACATTACAGGCACAGCTGCATAGGCCTGCGCACCTGACAGCGCTATGTGAGCACGTCCATACATCTGTCACACGTCAACCCAGGGCGTTCACGCCGATCAGGGCACCCATTGCACGGAAACCTGTCAACGAGCGTTTCCATGTTCTGATCGGCACTATCGCAGTTAACGGAATAACCCCACGAACGCAGAACAATGAATGGGCCTGAGCAGGTGACAACACATCGGCACCGAAACCCGCCGCCCTACGCACATCTCTATGTGTCCATACATTGCACAACGCATGCACGGCCCGCTGCACTGCCAGTGGGGCGGAGGGGGGGGGGGGTATAGGAACACGCAGGAGCAATGCGCTGCGGGACCGTCTGGCAGCCAAAGGGGTTCCCCACCCATTCACCCGGAGACCCCATTCACCCGGAGACCCATAACGCAGAGTAATATACGCGGGGCAGCTACTGCGCTAATTTACACAGCCGTGCGCAGATATATCGTGATATCAACGCAGCGCCGCCTGTGCAGCGCCCCAACACGCACACCTACACGGCACAGCACACGGGGTATATACAGCACCCGGGGTATATACAGCACCCGGGGTATATACAGCACCCGGGGTATATACAGCACCCGGGGTATATACAGCGCGCTGCCAGGCCCTACAGGATGTGACAGCCCCTCGGGGCACCTCAGCTGTAGCCCGGGCCTCGCTATAAAGACCCCCACCCCCCTGGGGCCGGACCTCACCTGGAACTCATCTTCGCGTCGCGCTCCAGGCCCTGGAAGGTGTTGGTTGAAGTCATGTCCGTTAATAATAAAAACCGCCAACCACCAGAGAACGAACGTGCGAGAGCGAGGAGACCGCGAGGACAAGTGCGCAGGCTGCAACCGTCAGGAAAGCACTACTACAGCGCGCTGGCGCGGGCTGGCGGGTTATTGGTTGCGGTGGATGCCTGTCAGAACGTTCAGCCAATCAGAGCAGCGAGGGAGAAACCCCCGCCCATCTCATGCCATCCCCCTCTCAGCTACATGTTGGCAAGAGAGTGTCAATCCTTAGTACCCTGCTCCTATTGGACAAACATGGGAAGGGCGTTGGCGAGGGGGACGTGACTTCCCCGCCCCCTGGAGGAAAAGCCGGACGCCGATTGGTTAAAAATGGACAACATACCTGCCCATGAATGAGCTTGTGATGATGACGTAATGCAGGAGACAGGGTGATTTCATAATGCCTCATACCTGATCTCTCACTGCAGGAAGTTGCAGCAATAATAATTATAATAATAATGTAGCACACCCCACCCCCTGGCAGATAAGGTGTCTAAGGTGTGTGAAACAAACAGATATTGCGCTCGTAAGTGATAAATAAGGAATAAGTGATATTGTGATCAAAATAAATATAACCTTAGGTTAGGGAGGTTTTATGCTGCTGTTCTTAGGGGATGGCTCAGCAATCCAACTAGTACAGAAAAAAACAGCGCAAAAAAACCTCATGTGTAGTACTTAAAATAAATTTATGGAATAAAAGGTGATTATTGCACGTACATCAATAAAAGTATATATCAGCAAGACATGTTATGGACATGTTACCACTCGCGGGAACAGCTGGGTGCGGGCTGATGTATATCTGGATCGTCCTCCGGTCTTTGGCATACAGCTCAGCAGGAGGTATATGTCTCGTTGGGGAATCTCCCCGCAGCAGCCGTCTGCTCGGAAATGATGATCTCCGGTCTCTGGTAGGCCGCTCGGCGGGAAGTTCAAACCTCCTTGAGGGATCTCCCTGCAGCAGCCGTCAGCTCAGACGCGATGTTCTCCCAACCAGTTCCGGATTAGTCCGCGATAGCTCTGACGTCATCAGACGGCGCCCGTCTATCACTCGCGTCTCTCCGCATTCAATAGTGGAAGGAGGGGAAGTCCCATAAACCGTATAGGAGATATATTGCGGTACAATATAGCCGCAATGGGATACTGAAAAGGAAAATGAAGGAACGCCATGGCCACCTCACTCCAGCACTCACCGGGCATGCACAACTATGCGCAAGATGGTGGCGCCCTGCAAGGGGAGCCGCCGGAGCCTCCGGCAATCCACTCGCCGCTCCACCACCCCCACAGTACCTCTCGCACCTCGCTGGGGTGCGTGCACGCAACCGGAGGTAAGGGGGGTCCAGGGGGAAGCCTGCTATACTAATAACATTTTTTTTTTTCAACTTACATATTTTTTATTAGTTATTTAAATAAATGGGGAAACAAAAAAATGAGAGGGGAGGGGAAAACAATCGCAACATATTTCCATCAACATATTAGCAAGTATCACGGACATCAAATCTATCCAATATTATTGCACTTTCGTACACTTATTGCGGGGGCTGGCTGGGAATATTGCGGGGCTCAGTGCAGACATGTGGTTCTGGGGCCTTTACCTTCTCCTTCGCCATCTCTACCTGCAGGGTCCCTCAACATGCCGCCGTGACATCAAACTGCGTCACATTGCCATGACAACGGGACGTCAGGTAACGTCGCAGCGCCAAGATGATGGACCCTGCTGGGACTGATGGCGTAGGAGACGGTAAGAGAGTCACAGAGCGATTGCCCCGCGCTCTCCCCTGGCAATCAGTTTAATTGTAGTGGGGAAGAGCGCGGGGCCTCTGTAACCGTGGGGCTCGGTGCAGTGGCACAGATGGCACTGCCATCACGCCGGCCCTGAATTGTATGTAGCGTTAACAGAGTGTTTGAAATGTGGCGAACCAAAAGACAGAGTGGGGGATGGGTACAGAACATAGAGTGGGTGGAGACACAATCGCTAAACAGAGGGGGGAAGAGCGCCAATTATCTTTCGAATGCAGACCAACCCCTATCCAAGTAGCATGCACCTTTCCAGGAGATCTTTACTTTTGTCCTCATTGTCTCTAGTTCCCTCTGGTCAAAGTAATAAAGTTAAAACACCCAACTGGGTTCCCAGCACTCTAAAGTAAGAAAGATATGGACAAGAGGTATAAGCCAACTATATTTGTATTGAAAAATCCAAACACCACAGGATACACTGTAGTGTAGACCAGGGGTGCGCAAACTGGGGGGTGCAAGATTTTTCAGGGGGGGCGCAGTGGCTACAGAGTTTCCGCGCTCTTCCCGAAGGGCCAAGGCATTTAAATGAATGCCGAGGGATCACGTGAGGCCTCTGCAATTTCCCTTACCTTGTCTTCTGCGACGCGTCGCCATGGCAATGTGGCGTCAAATGACGCCGCGGGGTCACGTGACCCTGCGGCGTCATATGACACCAGAGGCAAGGTAAGGAGGGGGGCGCGAGCAGGAGTGAAAGTTTGCGCACCCCTGGTGTAGACCACAAGGCGTGACAGAAAGTCTATGATGACCCTTCAAAAATTTGAACGCAAAATGACAATGAAACTCAATGCAAGAACAAATGTATATAGAAAATCATGAATAAAATGTGCAAGGGAGAGGGAGGGGAAAAGGGGAAGGAAAAAGGGAGTGAAAGGGAAAACAACAAGGGAATGAGGTGTGAAGCTAAATAAAGGGGGCAACGTTTTGGGGAAATTGTATAATACACAATGACAAGAGTAACTTGACATTACTCTTGTCATTGTGTATTATACAATTTAATCTTTCATAGAGAGTAGTGTGTGAAAGGTTGAAGGGAAGTACCATAGACCCTCCAGCTCTGTGGGAACGGGCCAGAAGTGGCTCACTCCCCGAAATGTTGCCCCCCTTATTTTACTTCACACCTCATTCCCTTGTTGTTTTCCCTTTCCCCCCCTTTTTCCCTTCCCCTTATTCACAATTTTGTATATACACTTGTTCTTGCATTGTGTATCATTGTCATTGTGCGTTCAATTTTTGACAGGTCATCGTAGACTTTGTCACGCCTTGTTGTCTACACTGCAGTGTATCCTGCGGTGTTTGGATTTTTCAATACAGATATTATTTGGCTTATGTTTTCTATCCATGGAGCCTATATCTGGGCAAATCTATGGGCCAGTCATTAACCCATGCTGTGAGTTTCTCCATGAATAATATTTTCAATATTTTGCCTAAGATTGCTGTAATTGTAGGTATGGGGCCTCGCCCTGCCGCTGCAACCACACCTCTCGTTGTCGAAACAATGTGATTTATCATCGTGTTTTAAAAAAAGGTGGTATCGTCAGCTTTTTTATGTAATAGCGCTACACACGGCGAAGGCTCTACCGGGATATTTAACATCGTGGCTATACGATCAAACACCTCGTTCCAAAGAGTTTTAATGACCGGACATTGCCACCACATGTAGAACGTCATGCATCGAGAAGGGTGCGTTGTTGAGAAGGTCGTATGCTGAATAGCGTTAAGAGAAAATGCGTTAACTGGGCATATCGAAGGAACTCCTTGTCTGAAATTTGGTGGGACTCCTTTAAAGAGCGGAATGATTTTTTATCCTGGGCCCATTCATTAGCTATTGCGCTCTCGAGAGGTTATTTCTAGACCACCATATGAATGGTTCCTTCTGCAGATCTGGGGGGAAATCTGGGTTGTCCAAAATCGGAAGCGTAACCGCGTAGCCCATTGTTATCCTTCTCTCCATGACCCCCTTATCCCACAATGTTAGAGAATGTATAAAAAGCAGGTAATGTTAGGGTCAGTGATTGCCTTGTTTTCCTCTTTAACCCCATTGTAGTATCTATACCCAAGGGGCTTGCGTACTGACTTTTAATCTCCACCCACCTATTTGGAGGAGCGCTGAGCATGCCAAGCTGCACGTTGCGCCATCTGAGCTGTATAATAATATGTTTGGAGGCAGGGTACTGCCAATCCTCCTGTTTGGGCATATCAATATTTTATTTGAGATTCTAGGGCGCTTTCCTTTTTATATAAAGTTAAACATACTTTTTTGCAGACTATTTATATCCTTCATTTTAATAGGTATGGGTAAGGCTCTGAATAAGTATACAATTTGAGGGAGAAGTGTAATTTTTAGGGCATAGATTCTGCCAATCCAGGAGATAGAGTACCGTGACCAAGTCTCAAGATTTTTCTTGATTCTTTGAATTAAGTGGGGGTAATTGGCTTGATACAATGAGGGGTAAAGCATTTTGTTATCCATAGATATGTGATGTTACTTTTATGCCAGTTGAAATTGAAGTTCAAGGCTATTAGAATGCCGGGGGGCAGATTTATATTTAGGGCCTCTGACTTGCTGGCATTTACTTTAAAGCCAGAGATTGCCTCAAAGTGCTCTAATGTTTTATATACGCTTGCAAGGGATGTTAGGGTTAGCATTATATCGTCCACAAATAAGCGGAGTTTGTACTCCTCTTTGCCGATCCTAACTCCTGTGATATCTGGATTTAACAGCAAGTGGCTGAATTGTGGGAGCAAATAGTGTTGGGACAATGGGCAACTCTGCCTGGTTCCATTTTTTTCATCTGGAATTGCTCTATTTGTCCCACATTTTTGATAAAGGCTCTTGGATTTCTATAGTGCCACCTAATCCAGTTGACAAAATTACCCCTGAATCCTTACGCCTTCTGAGTGGTCAAAAGATGTGTCCAACTGGGTGTATTGGACCTTTTTTCTACCTCTAAGGCCAAAAGCATTGCTTGGGTATCTGATGACTTAGCTGCCTACATAACATTTACTATTCTCCTTATGTTGTCGGCTTGTCTGTCTAAGACAGAGCCCACCTCATCTGGGTGGATAAGTTTTGTAAGAAGCGTATTTAACCTAACAGCAAGTACCTTTGAGAAAATCGTTATGCCAGAATTGATCAGCGAGATCGGTCAATAGTTTTTGCATTCGAGAGCCTAGTTTCAGGGAGATAGAGTCTATTAGCATTTCTTTAGGTATCTCTTCTTCTTTCATAAAATGGTTGTACTAGTTAATATAGGGGCCAGTAATTTGCGGTATTTTTTGTAGTTAGCTCCTGGGAAACCGTCAGGGCCTGGTGCCTTAGAACCTTTATGTGAAGTCAGGAAGTATCCATGTTGGTACTACGAATCCTCACACAGATTTACTTGAGGCAGGAATTTTTGCACTATAAGATGACTAAACCTGCAGATAACAAGGCCATTCCCCCTGAATAATTGCATGACGGCAGGGTCTGCAGTAACGTGGAGTTTTCCCTGGATGTGTACTTCAGAAATCATCTTATTATTCCTTGCTGACGTTCTTTAGCATACATATGGTTTGGTCTTCCCACCACCTCAGTGACTGCTTGGTTTTGTGAGAGAGAGAGATATACAGATGTAGCAAGACTTACTATCCTCGTTCCCGTGACTAGGCACGAAATTCCACCCGTGGGAACACTTTCTGCACCATGGAAAACACGTCCCGCGGAATCAAATGCCACGGTTTGATGAGTTTAATTAAATTTAATTGCAATTCAGTATGTGTACAGTGAACATGTTTGTTGTTCATGTCCGCAGTGAGGCTATTGAACGGCACAAGGACTTAACAGTACAAATAGTGTTTTTTACACACAATTATTTGTCATGTTATTCGATCTGTTACATGGTTAACTATTAGATCAAGCAACTTTTCTTAAGGGAAATGAAAATCCTGTTACACACCGTAGCAACCTTTTTGCATAATAAAATTCAGTGCAATGTTGCGAGAGTGTGAGTGTGAGTGTGTGTGTGTCACGGCAGGTTTTAGCTGACTACGCATGCTAAAAGAATAAAACCGTTATGTATATTCTCAATTAAATAAGAGATACAATTGTTTGAAGTGTTTACTTTAATTTTCCCTATAAAGGGATGAGCGTTTGTAGAGGTAACACATACCTAAGGAATGGTTACAGTACATCACACCTCTGGTGCTCAAAATCAGGACCTCAACAAAATACCAAGAGGTCAGGTTTTAAGGCGATCCCTGCTTCAGCACCAGTGGCTCAATCACCGTATAGCATCACAATCCGAGCGGAGAGACTCTCACATCAGCGCAAAGGCGATTTCCCACTGACAGCAGTCCAAAGCAGCACTTAGAGGTACAGAATAAGTGTGTGGAGCACAGTTTTGGGCACCATTCCATAAAAAATACATTATGGAACTTGAACAAGTGTAGAAAAGAGCCACCAAATTAATAAAGGGGATGGATAATCTGATTTATGAGAAGAGGCTAGCGAAATGAGAATTGTTTACATTAGAAAAGAGGCGTCTTTCGTCTGTCTTATTTTTATTGTTGTTATTATTATTATTATGTTTTTCTATTGTGCTACAAATCTATCCAGGACAATCAGCGCACCACCAAAAAAAAAAAAATATATATAGTGAAGCAAGTACACACAGATCTTGAAAGATTAAGGCCTGGGACCCGGTGCGACCCACCAGCAGGGGAATCCTGCCGAACCGGTCCCGGTCCCCCCTGGCTGCACAGCGCACTACACGCTGTGACGCGCCAGCCGCTACGGGATACAAGAGAATGGTGATCCCTAGCGTTGACGCGTCACGTGGCGTGGCTGTGAGCCAATGGGGAGGGGAGGCTTCGGGAGGAGGAGAGGCTTCGGGGAGCGGGGTGGAGTGTGGAGGGAAAGCAGCGTGAGTGTCTGTATGTGTGTGTGTGTATGTATGTGTGTGTCTGAGTGCCTATCTGTGTTTGTGTATGTGTGTGCCTGAGTGCGTGAGTGCCTGCCTCTGTCTGTGTGTGTGTGTATGAGTGCCTGCCAGCGTGCGTGTGTGTGTGAGAGAGTGCCTGCGTGTGTGTATGAGTGCCTGCGTGTGTGTATGAGTGCCTGCGTGTGTGTATGAGTGTGTGTGTTGCTTTTGATTACCTTCCATTAGCAGCTCCAGCCCGAGCCGTGGAGGGAGGGAGGGGGGGGGGGGGAGAGTAGCGGGTCCCTCCGCTCAAGCCTCCCACTCCCGCACACCTCCCTCTCCGGCTCCCTACAGACCGCATATCGCGGTCTGTGTCTGGCAGCGCCCCGCCTGTCTGCAGTGCGGGCGCGCTGACGGAGGGAGCGGGGCCTTAGCCTAACTGGTTAGGTATGCACTGTCAGGTAAGCGCCTGTCCCAGGCCCCGAAAGGTTTCCTCTCCCAAACCGGCACAGAGGAGTTCCGAAGCCTTTTTCCTTAAAAAAAAAAAAAGAAGTCCAACTTTATATTAAAAATAAATAAATCATTTTTACACTCACAAGAAAACAAGATGGATCAATCTGCTCACCAATATGTAAAGTAGTATTAATAACAAAGGTGCCTAGGAGGAGAAAGTAATGTACACAGAACTGATCAAAGTAGGATCAAAAAAAGACCCTGCAAATGATTGCCCTCACGGTATACTGTACTTAAAGGGAATATGTAGGACAACAATGGTCCAGCAGATAATGTTGCTGCAGAAGGCAGGCAGACTGTAGGATCAGTCATTTAATAAAATACATTTTATTACATCCCCAAAAACAATATGCAGTGAGTGACAGTGATTATTATTATATACAGTGAGAAATATAATAAAATAAAATCCCCGTAGTGGAGTGCAGAGTAATTAAGGGGCTGGGATAATATATTATGTTGGACTTGTTATATACGCATTAGTGTGCGTGTCCAAGATATATATACCTAGGATTTCTACTCAGACATCTTGGATAATGAATGGTGTATACATGCTGAAATCCAGTGTAAGTGAACAAAAATAGATATATGCTTGCTAAAATAACATCCCAAGGGAAGGGTATATGACATAAATGTACAGGTGAGTGATAAACGTAACCAATGTATGTATGTATGTATGTATGTATGTATATATATATATATATATATATATATACATACATACTTATATATATCCCCCCTCCTAGCTATACTAGCTGAGAGACCCGGCGTTGCCCGTGAGTTAAATTTGCCGCTAGGAAAAGTGGGGGTGGGGCAGTCGAACAGGAGGAGGGATGGACGGGAGTGGACAGGAGGGGATGGGGACAGTGGACAGGAGGGGGGTAGTGGACAGGGAGGGGGGGGTAGTGGACAGGAAGGGGGGGGGCAGTGGGACAGGGATGGGGGCAGTGTACGTGTCTTCTGTTTTTCTTTCCCTAGTGTACCGGAGGTCCTTGTGCCCACTTTGCAGTTGACATGATTTTTTGACAGTTTACATTATTGTAGACATTTTGGTCTTGTTCATTTAGGTTTAGTGTTTTGTGACTTGTAGACAGGATATTGGGGGGTACAGTGTGACAGAGGGTTACATTTGGCTGACCTTAGTTTGTTTTGGCATGTACATCAATTTTAATCTATTTTACCGAGTGTGTGGTAGTTTACGGGAGGGGGGTGAACAGTGGACAGGAGGGTGGTGATTAGTTGGACAGGTATGGTTAGTATATTTTGACAAGGGAGGGGTAGTGATTGTTAGAAGTGACAGAGGGGGTTAGATGTGACCGTAGTGGGTGGCACACACACTGTGTCCCACACACACACACACACACACATACAGTGTAACACACACAAAGTGTCACACAGTGTCACACACACACAAAGTGTCACACACACACACACAGTGTCACACAGTGTCACACACACACACAGTGACACACACACACGTCACCTCTCCTTCCGGCCGCTGCCATGTTACTTAGTCCGCGAGGGAGGAAGGGGGTCCTTCCGTCCGCCGCCATCTTAGGTGCCGCGTGGCAGCGGCAGGCTGCCCTGCCCACTGCCTGTCCCCGCGCCAGGGAGGGAGGTGAGTGGAGCGGGAGGGAGTGGAGCGGGAGGTGAGTGGAGCGGGAGGTGAGTGGAGCGGGAGGGAGTGGAGCGGGAGGGAGGTGAGTGGAGCGGGACCTCTCCTTCTGGCCGCCGCCATGTTACTTAGTCCGCGAGGGAGGAAGGGGGTCCTTGCATCCGCCGCCATCTTAGGTGCCGCATGGCAGCGGCAGACTGCCCTGCCCACTGCCTGTCCCCGCGCCGGGGAGGGAGGTGAGTGGAGAGGGAGGTGAGTGGAGCAGGAGGGAGGTGAGTGGAGCAGGAGGGAGGTGAGTGGAGCGGGAGGTGAGTGGAGCGGGAGGTGAGTGGAGCGGGAGGTGAGTGGAGCGGGAGGCGAGTGGAGCAGGAGGGAGGTGAGTGGAGCGGGAGGGAGGTGGAGGGAGGTGAGTGGAGAGGGAGTGCAGCGGGAGGGAGGTGAGTGGAGAGGGAGGTGAGTGGAGCGGGAGGGAGGTGAGTGGAGCGGAGGCGGGGAGGTGAGTGGAGCACCGGGGAGGGGGGGAGGTGAGTGTGATGGGGGGGGGGGGGAGAGGACAGAGAGAGGAGAGAGAGGTGTGTGTGTGTTTTTTTTTGGACCTTTGGCCCGTCACTCCGCCTCAGGCCAATGAGAGGTGTGGGGCGCGGGCCAAGGGGGTGGTGTGAGTGTGTGAGGCCAATGAGAGGTGTGCGGGGGCGGGCCAAGGGACCAATGAGATTGCCGCTAAGGACAGGGAACACAGTGAAACATACATACATACAATGCTTTCAAAAATATATAGTAAGATATATGTCAATATATATTTATATGGAAAGAAAGATGGCGTTGGATGGACTTGTAACAATGGTAGAGTTGGTATTATACTCACTATATAGAAGGAAATGACGCCTGCTGCTGGAGTATATAGCAGGGAATCTTCAATTCCCCTACTGTATGTATACAGAAAGGAAAACAGTTATATATACTCCTGCGCACGGAATCAGTTAAAAAAGATCCCCAGTTCTTAGAGGTCAAGAGATTTCAAATGAGACCACCCTCCAAATGTGTGCAATACAAATATACTATTTATTAATATCCAAAACCTAATAGTTCTGAAAATAAAATACAAAAATATGAAATTATCCCAGCTGGGTGTAAAATAAACCAAATAACATTTAAACTCATAAAACTAAATTTTAAAAATGCCCTAATAGGGGCCGGTTAAAACAAACACTTGTTACTTGCAAAATGATTGTGCATACATATATTGTATTTGCATATACATGGGTAACAGTCTTACAGATCTTCTAATGTCCACCTTAGTATAACAGGTGCATCCACTTAGAACTACTTGTTAGAAAATCCAAAAATGATGAGTTCTTTAGTGTGTATCACAGTGTTGGTGGAAACACTTTGAGTTTTGTTGATTTGGTTAGTATAAGTGATATGGGGAATGGCAGCACTGTGTGCTTCTGGTATCTGGGATATTTGCTGGCTGGGCAAGAGATGTCAAATAAGCCACAGATCTCCTGAGGAGACTTCGTGCACCCTGTTCTCAACCCTCAGAGAATGAAGATGTATTCAGGTGTGTGTTAGGCAGAACTGGTGAGTAGCCTTTCACCTAGAGCCTACACAGCTCTTAGCACATTAATCCGTCTCCGCTGATAGTGCAGATATGGGTGCTTTACCTCTTCACTTTGCCGCTCCTAGCTTTAATATGCAGTTGCTGCCGGGATCTTGAGGGGTACTGCGACTCACTTGCTGTCTCACTTCCCCCTCCACTGCTCGGCCAGAGTGTGTATTGGACCGCAGTCTTCTCTGTGATGTCAGGGTGCGTCTGCAGCTTCCGCGTCTTGCGTGTGATGCCTGCGTCTCGCATCTCCTGCCACAGCCGTTCATCCGGTGTTGGCGCCAACAAGATTTTTTTGGAAAATTCCTCCTCTCACTTCTACGCATGTAGCGCTTCTCCCACTGGTTGTAGATGCTTGAAAAAATTAACCCTACGCGTTTCTCCCATCCAAGGCTTCGTCAGGGGTTGGGAGAAACGCGTAGGGTTAATTTTTTCAAGCATCTACAACCAGTATATAAATATATATATATATATAACTAATGTGTGGTGGATATCTATCCAAGCTTCATATTGCAGAGCCAGTATAACCAGCCTCACACTGATGAGACAGAAAAGGTCGAAACGGCTGTCTGTGGGTAGGGTTATTGGCTCTGCATCTTAACCCAGGCTGTGCTGAAAAGCTGTGTAATGCAGCAAGCAAAAGCTTATCGGGGTCCATGCCAAAATGGATTTGAAGCAAAAGGTGGTACTGTGTGCTCATTTGCATGTCATTTCCCAGAATCCCTCGCTGCAGTGGAAGCACTGTATGCTGGGCGATAATGGTGAAAGGAAGGGTTGCAGACCTGTCTAAGACACGCAAATGAGCACTCAGTAATATTTCCATTTGCTAGCAGTTTTTAAGTAAAGCCCTTTCTTGCTTTATCCATTGTAACACCGCTGGAAGAGATCAGTCTCTCGAAAGCTCGCACAAATAAAAGCATTTTGTTAGCCACAGAACGGTATAGTCTATTCGTTTGAGAGATACTGTATATATTATTATATAATGTATTATGTTGCCTGGTTCCAGCACTTCAGGGACCAGGGGTTAATTTCTTCCCAATTAAGGCTCTGCATGTAACTGTGCTTGTGTTGCCCTTCCCGCCACCAATCAGGAACTGGGTCTTGTTGCAAGCACCTGGGGAAGATTCCTAGTGAGATAGGAGCAGCTCTTTGCTAGCTGTGAGCTCAGTGTGTTTTTAGCTGAAGGAGCTAAGAGAAGCTGGGAATGGAGACAGCTGGAAACAAGGTGTGAGGCAACGGGACAATCTGCATGGATATTGGAGGATAAACGAAAATCTCTTTATGATGTCTCTGCATCTAGTATTATAGGGTACCCCAGTTGTAAGTGTGTGTGTTGATTTACTGTACATAGTTGTGGATATTCCTTTTTCCAATATATTAATTGAATAAACTCTGTTTCTGTCTGGCGAATTGATCCCCTGGTCTCCCATTACAGGGAGTAGTGTTTAAGTGTTTGTAGACCGATTAATGTGTAGTTCTTAAAGTCTCTCCTTTCCTCTGGGTGAGCATTACTCGATTCTTCCATAGGAGATCCTTACATACAAGTGAAAATTGATATCCTACTTACCGTAATTTTCTTTTCCTGGATAGTCTCCATGGCAGTGCACACCAATCCCTATCCCGTGATGAGGGAATAATATTAATGTTGTAAGATTAGATTTTTCTGCTTTGAGACTACCTGGAAAGGAGGAGTGGCTAGTTATAGGATCTCCTACACCTACAGGATAAGGTTTTTCTGTCCTATCTGAGCTACAGCGCGACTTAACCCATTGGTGACCACTGCCATAGAACAACCAGGAAAGAGTGTGCGTGTGTGTATTTGTATATTACAGAGGGAGAGGGAGGACACCTAGATACATACATTAAACCAGAAACCACTACTTTGTCTTAAGTATTTGTATGTATTTATGCACAATAAGAAAAACAGATTTTACAAATTCAACTGGAAATTCTCAAAAAAAAAAGGGAAGGCTTAACCCTCGTCTCCCTGCTAAAGCCTGTATTGGACCCAGCCTAGCAGAAAAGAGGGTAAGTAAAGAGGGTAAATAATATTCAGCTTTATTAAATAACCCATCCCCTCCCGCCCCCCCCATTCAACCAGGAAAAATTAAAATAAAACACCAATCCAAAAGCTGGAAAGAGTAAATAACTTAAATTTACAATATGGTACAAAACAAGCCCGTAACCGCTTGGGTGCCAAAGGGGACTAGGTTACAGGCCGCTCTGGTAGCCAAGAGGGTAAGGACAGGTGCGATACTTTTATACAGACACTATACAGAAATATATATATATATATATCAAAAAGAAACAGAACATGTACTGAGGTCTAATTTTAGATGTAGACAATACGACAGACAGATGCTGCCAGTGCCACGATTCGGAACCCGTTCCAAGCTTCCGGGTTTTATTTTTGATGGAAAATTGGAAGATCTCAGTCTGGCAGGTTCTCTATTCTAGCACTGATCAGAATGCAATTGTACTTTTTTTTGGATTCCAATTTTACCAGTGCTGAGAAGTTATTAAATTGATGTTATATACCTTTTTGACCATAAAAAAACACCCCCCGTGACAAACACACAATTTGCATATTTTGCAACAAGCCCCATCTAAAATATGGATTTTTATCTTCTATAATATGGCTTATTTTTTTTTCTTTTGTGCAGAGTAATGAATTGCAACCTATACCCATTTGCCAATGCAGCATTTAAGTGTTCAAATGTGTATATATACACTTAGGGAGCTGTATAACGCAGCATACAAACGTAGTCCTGGGATTGTGATGCCTTTATGATGCAGGAAGGCTGTTGTGAGAGTCGTTACTCTGGGACAGAGACATTCTGGCCATGTTTCTTGTTCTTCACCTTTAAACGGCCGCAGTGAGCAACCAGCAGATTTGGGCTGCTATACAAAGCAGACGGGCATCAGGATTAGAAATTAATCTCTATACCAGTGATTTTCAACGTGTGTGCGCGTGCTTATAGTGCCGGAGACGGTCGCTGGAAAAATCTAATTGAGATGACATCCAGCGATCGCGACCAAGGCGTCGCGCTTACTATAAGCACACGCGACGGCGGCAATGCATTTGTTTTTACGCAATGTTGCGGTCGCCGGTACTATAAGCGCAGCCTCAGTGAGAGGTGAACAGTGCGCGCAAGTGACTGGGGAGTGTGCGCAAGTGACTGGGGAGTGTGCGCAAGTGAGTGGGGGGGGGTGTGCGCGTGTGTGCAAGTGGGAGTGTGTGGCAGTGTGTGAGTGAGAGGGGGCGAGTGAGCATAAAGCTACAGCCCCAGTCACTGCGTGCACGCGATTTGTTGTCCTAGGGTCGCGAGCCCAGATTTTTGGCGGGGGCGCGACCATGACGTCAGACAGCTGGCTTGCCCTCATTGGCCGAGCGGTGGCCGTGACATAGCCAGCGCGGCGAAAAAACATTTCTTGTCTTTTGGTAAAGGTGGTGGCGAATCGTGCTGTTTGCAGACGCGTGCAGGCAGTGTCTGGGGCCGGCCCTAGAGAGGCCGTATCTTGTCTGCACCGCGCACCCCATCGCACGCACAGCGGGGACAAGGCCTGAGAAAGTGAGGGGACAGACACTAGAGTTAGGGTTCCCCAGAATTTCACTATCCAATTCTGGGGTTTCTTAACAAGAGGTTGAAAAGCGCTGTTCTATACGCTGCAACCGCCTTCGGCGTTAATGAAAAGCAGGACACACACACGTACGTTTGTATACATATTGATGAATATACATACGTATGTAGAGCGATCATATGTATAAATATACATCTATAAACGTATAATCAAACACACATGCATATATTAAAACACACATATTCCCTAAGTGCATGTATACATCTCTTGTATTTTACATGCTTCATTATATGGGTGTAGCTTTGCCTTTAAAAACCGACAGTGCCACCTGCCCTAATTCTTTTGTATAAGTGCACAAGGAGCATCTATTAGCCGGGGCCAACACATGCACATGTCTGGACAACCTTCAAAAATGCTGCTTACTCAGTCACTCATTAAAAAAAAAAAGCAGGTAAGCGCCACTCCTGCTGTAACCCCCTAGTTTCCGGTGTGTATAAAAAGGGGACACTTATTTACACAACGGCTGTCTGCACACATGGCGGAATCCATTTCCCACTGCAGTATGGGTAGCATCAAATAATCAACTCCTTAGGGGCTGGTAGGCAGTGGCAACCAAACTGCTGCAGTGCCTTATTGCCTGTAGAGGCACATGCTAAAAACGCCATCATAGATGACATTAAAAAAAAAAAGCTGTCACAAAAGCAGCAAAAGGTGCGAGTTCAGAGTCGCTTGGCCCACCCTTAAAAAAAAAAGGCTGCACTGTAACAATGTCCAGTTCATGTCCCCCAAAGCTCAATGTCCCAGCTATGTAAAGGGGAAGACTGCTTTATTGGCCCTGATAATTAATAATTTGAGAAATATGCATGTATATACTTACATATATACACATATATACATCTATAACCAGTTCAATGTGGCCATAAGTGGGACTGCACCTTTAGCGTCAGTGTATTGTATATGGACGTGGGACACTGCCCCCCAACGGAAATCCTTCCCTGAACATTACCAAGCTGCTATATACTGTATAGCAGGACTGAGTATGCCCACTCACATCCCATTGCCATTAACCCCATCGCTGTAGAGGGGCCTGCAGTGCAAGGCCCTCCTGGCTGCAATGCAGTGGAGCACGCCCCTCCCCCTTACCCCCCCTCGAAGGGCAAATATGGGTCACACGCAACATGGCAGAACTTGCAAGTCTCTGTATGGGTGCAACTTTCAGCTGTAGTGTATGCAATGGGAAGGTCGTTTGTTGGACACGGAGCACACCAAGATACTCAGTATCGCCGTACAATGCGGCCAGGCCCACTTTCGGAGAAACGGGGCTGAGGCTTTTCTGGTCCCCTTAGGTGAATAGGCAGCACGCAGGAACGAGCTTTGCGGCCCGCGGCCAGACGAGGTGGTCTTAAGACAGGTCGCTAATGGGCTGCCCACTGCCGCTGGCTCCCGTTTCAAAGACAGAGTCCCTTCTCGCGTGCTCGGTGGAAGACAGCTCCTGAGCCAGGTCGTTAAAGCGAGATATGTAATCGATGCTGTTTTCGTTCATCAGACAGACTAGCTGGGAATCCACCACCTGCGGGAGAGGAACCACGTCAGAGAGAGCGCCATCTTATCTCTGTACGAAAGACAACACACACAGAAGATGCCATTCTCCCAAACAAGACGGAGGTTAAATTCAGCCTGATGACCAGCCCTAGTTTTATTTCCTCTGTCTGATTTTTTTTTTGCTTTAGAAAGGCCCCAAAGCCTGCAGTAGAAAGGCCCCAAAGCCTGCAGTAGAAAGGCCCCAAAGCCTGCAGTAGAAAGGCCCCAAAGCCTGCAGTAGAGTGTTCACATGGCAACCTGGTTACTTTTTCTCACTTGCTTCACTTTCCCAGGAAGCTCAGAGACGTCTGCCTACAGCCGCAATGGGTGGTCCCTTATCCGGAGCTTCTCTGATACGGCCAATTCCAGAGATGTCCCAAAGTGGGAGGATTTTAGCAACAATCTGCATTTCAGTTTTGGCCTAACTTTTAGTGCTAAAGCTTAACCAAATCGGTGACTAGGAAAAATAAATAAAATATAAAAATCGA
This sequence comes from Ascaphus truei, assembly GCA_036426205.1. Taxonomy (NCBI): domain Eukaryota; kingdom Metazoa; phylum Chordata; class Amphibia; order Anura; family Ascaphidae; genus Ascaphus; species Ascaphus truei. The sequence continues at coordinate 2,148,530 of CM071578.1, read as the reverse complement.
GAGGAGAAAACAAATACTATATTGCACAGTCTGGGTAAGAAATCCAATAAACAGAGGGAACTGTACATTTACTCCGACAGAAAGCTGTATATAATTCAGTTCTGCTCTGAAGGGCCCTTCAGTTTATATAATGCACCATTAATTATTATTTGTTAAATATTTGTCCCCCATACTGTACAATACGGTGTTTGTTTTAATCTCTAGTTTCTCTCTGCGGATGGCAAAGTGCTTTATCCCTGAACAATAATCCCAAAACGGACGGCAAACATGGCTGCTAAACCCCTCCCACTGTGACATCACTGGACTTCAAAGAAGGTACATTTTTGTTAAGTAGCGGCCAGAAAAACAAACTTTTGTAGGGAAAAAATTAAAACTAATCGGATTTGGCTTATTTTTTTATTTCTCTGGAAATTATTTACAATTGCATTTTTTATCGGTTGCGGTTTGGGGGGAGCGTTTTCTTTACACATCAGAGAACCAACAAGGGGAGACGGATAGGAGGCGGCGTTGGCTGTACAAACGCTTGTTGAACACGGGGACAGACAAATGGGAGAAGCCGAAGGAAATCAAACCTCCCCCCTGCTCACAAGGTTTACAAATACGTCCAAGTGTCAGATTTCTGGGGGGAAAAAGGCAACATGCCCGAGATGCAACTCCGTGACACCGGTCACTGTCATTAGTGCACTGCGGCACTGCACCCTTAGAGGATCGCTGATCACATACAGACCTCAGCAACGTCGGCCAGTGAGCGGGACACAAAGGAATCCCGGGAGCTCCCGTCCAGCAGGCTGGGTCCCAGCAGGGACGTGCCACTGGCACTTCCTGGGGTCGCAGGCAGCATCTTCCGGCTCTTCTCCGGAGAGATGAAACTGGCTGCGGAGGGGGAAAAAAAAACATGAAACGGGATTCCGGGCAGAGCTGCAAGAGTTGGAAAGATCAGGGCGAGTGAGGGTTGGAAAGCTCTGTATACATGTGAGGAAAAGCATGGACGTGGATACCCGACACTCACAGAACAGGCTGCTGAGCGAGGAGTCCGTGGAATCATTGGGGTACCACTGCGGGTCGTGGCTGGGGGAGGCGATCCAGTTCCGCCGGGGGCTACAGGACGGGGAGGGAAGACCCTTGGCGTTGTCACTGCCGTTGAGCTTGGCTGGGGACACGGCTTCTCCTGCAAAAACCCACGCGGATAAATTAGCAAACAAGGCATTCGACAGTAAACATTATTAAGCTGCTCCACTCTAAAAAAGCACAAGGATCTGTAGCCCTTTGTTATTAAATCAGTGTTTATTTTATTTATAACTTCTTTTCCCATGTTTTCCACTTTAACTCTCTGCCACAGGCGTTACAACGAAGACCTTAAATCTGTATTTTTCTGGCATTCAATGCGTTCTTTTGACTCTACCACCCACAGTACTCATCTGCATTAACCCTTTAGCTACCAGGGGGGCCTGTAACCCATTGCTCCGCAAATGCCTTGCAGGCCCCGCTGGCAGCGATATGGTTAAGGTGCCCAGGGACTTACCATACTGCCCGGAACTAATGGCTATCTCAATGATGGAGTCGCTGATGTGGGTTACAGTCTCCCCCTGAGATGAGGCGTCCTCAGGGGGTCCGGGGAGAGAAATGTCCAACAGGGCGGATACGTTGGGGGGAGATAAGCAGCTGTTGCCCGAGGGGCCGTTCTGCAGGGGCGTTCGGGAGAGCTCAGCCAGGGACAGGACGGAAGAGGGCTGGAAAGAAACAATCATTTTAACCGTGCGGTTGGACCATCGCTTATACCTGCCCTGAACCCCCACAAAGCCAGGGCACTGAATCTCTCTCCCGCATGGTGTTAACTGATCACACACACCGCTCTGCCACTGCCCCTCAAACCCACGTAGTGGTTAATGGGAACAATCCGACATAGAACCAGTGTTCTAATGGCTGTAACATGCTTAAGGGATTGATGCCTCTTTTTACCAAGATACGTATGAATCTACCGTTTCTTAACTTCGGTTATCAGAGTGCCAGTAAACATGGAGGGGCAAAGAGCGTGGTTTCGCTGTGCCAACACTTGTTGAACACAGGGACATCAGACGAAAGGGAGCAGCCAGACGAAATCAAACCCTTCAAGCCTGAGCTCACCATGTTCACATCGCCACTTCAAAGTACTTGAACGTATCAAGTTTTGGTAAAAAGGCATCAGCCATCCAGATGTGACCCCTTAAATATGTAAACTCTCATTAGTTCACTCTTGTTCTAGGAGGGACTTCCCCTCGCCCTGCGTTGCTCCATCCCACTATTCCCGCTCTGCTGTTCCACATCCATACAAACAAAGCGCTGGAGAGCCCCAGTACCTGGAATGGTTGGGTTGACTCCTGGACAGGTTGTGAGGACAGTGTGACAAATGGTACCGGATCCTAAGAGGACAAAAAAATGCAGTCGTAAATGGGGCGCATAGATAAAGGGCAGAGAGAAACAGGAGACACGTGGAAACAGGAAATGAGGCCAAGAAAGAGAGGGAGCGAGGGAGGGGGGTGTCAAGAGAAAGGATTTGGCCCGGGATTAAAGGGGTTACACCCCATTTGGCCACCCTCTACTCTCACCTGGGAAGCAAGGGGTTAACTGGACTGGGGTCCAGTAATGGTTTTTGCCTTGCTTCAGCCATCCAACTGTTTATTCCCCTGTAAAAATGTATTGTTTCGGTTCCAGTGTCTGCACCACAGAAACACTGGGATCCATCCGGGAGGGCAAGGGTTAATAGTTGAACAGTGATTCTAGCCCTTTGTTTAAGTTACCCTCAAAGATGCCTGCCTACTAAATGGTCAGGAGAGCGACCAAATGTTTAGGTAGCAGACCCCTGATCAAAGGCCCAGCCACTCTACCTGTTTGCATGAAGCTGGAGTGGTTTGTGAGTGTTAGAACTCACACTTACAAACCATAGTATCCTGCCAGACACCCCATTTGGTAGACTGGCCGACACCCCTGATTTAGGAGTGGGGTTACAGAAATGAGTGACCTTATTAAATATAAGAATATTATGAGATGTCCTCAGCTGAACGTGCTAAAAATTACATATGTGTAACCAGGGGACCGAGCCGCAAATAACGATTACAGACACCCGATGTCTAGCCGGTCCTAAGAGACAGATATTAATATCTCTCTTAATTTTAGTATTACACAGTAATGCATGACGGAATGTATTAATGTGTCGCGTGCCAGTAAGTACTACTGAACTGAAGTTATGAAGTTATTTAAAGTGTATATGGGATTTTGGATCTGCTCTGAAAATGCAGACCCCATCTGCTATGCCAATAGGGCAGGAAGAGCATCCTGAAAGAATTAGGCCAGTGATCAAAAGGTAACTGCCCTAATTGTTTATACTGGGGGCAGGAACCAAGGAACTGAGTGTTTTTAAGTGTGATACTTCACACTTACAATGGAAGCCAAAATCTGCTTCAAAGAGATTTTTTCTAGCCAAGTCGGCGCCTAGGGTTAAGAGATGGGTTTGAAATGGTATTTAACCCAGTATCAGCCCTTACTCATGGTCCTTCATGTCTTGATGATTATGAAGATTGCTGTATGAACTGCCAGTCCAGATATGACTGTTTCATCATTCCATCTTAAGTTTCATATTTTGTTTGTTATTTGTATATATCTTGTTGTGTTCACCTTTTTCAAGGAATAAATTATATTTTATCATATCTAAGCCTCGTTCAGTTCAACCCAGTTATATTTGGTGTGTATTATTAATAGCCTGTCTCAAAGCTACCGTAACAGGGGTCAAAGAACAAAGGAAGGTATCGAGAGGGGCAAAGAACAAAGGAAGGTCAAAGAGAAAGAGAGGGAGCGAGAGGGGCAAAGAACAAAGGAAGGTCAAAGAGAAAGAGAGGGAGCGAGAGGGGCAAAGAACAAAGGAAGGTCAGAGAGAGAAAGAGCGAGAGGGGCAAAGAACAAAGGAAGGTCAAAGAGAAAGAGAGGGGAGTGAGGCGCGGGGGAGGAGAGGGGAAAACACAAGACAGCTTCCACGATGCACAAACAAGTATACGCAACGTACAACAGCACACATGGTCACCATTGTCATGGAGTCTCCACTCGCACTCTCGTTCGTGGTGTCCTGAGCGATGTCAGAAATCGCCTCGGGGGGTAGAGCACCAATACCTGCCAGACCGTCTGTCTCCAGGACTGGCAGAGCGTTGCCCGGGATGATGCCTGCACTCTTTGCTGCCATGTCAATAGCACCTTTAGGGAGAGAAAATACATAGGGGCTTTCCACTGAACATCTCAGGCATACTCCCGAGGACCAAAGAAAACCAACGATATGGACATGTTTAAGGGGAGAGCTGGAGGAGGGAGCTGGGGAGCCCCCAAACCAGCGCAGGACTTGCACTGCTCACCCCAAGGTAGGGACACGGAGGGCTGTGTGCACGGTACGAGATAGCTGGGAGGAGGTAAGAGGTAGCTGCATGTGCAGGGGGGTGTGTGTCTTATATGTGGAACGGCCTTCCTTCTGCAGCATCGTGTTGTCATGGGGATGCGACATCACACGGGGACGCATTGCCATGACAACGCCATGTCACTGCAGGAGGGAACCCGCTGCCAGCACGCTGCCTTGGCCCCGCCCACACCTCATCTACTGGGACTCAGAGGACAAGGTGGGATATGGGTAAATAAATCACTTAATTGGCAAACCTGTCCCCAATTGGCCACTAAAAAAACCAGTTTGTAATTAGATGGAGAAAAAAAGAAGCTATATCTTTGTTTATAGCACTTTCAGGCTAGTTTAAGGAAGCCAGCTAAATTGTTTACAAAAGGTTGTGTCTTTGTCCAGCTACACACTGATTGCACCTTCAAAATATGCTAATGTTTTTCCCTTTGGTCCTGGGAAGGACTGTCCACCCTTAAAAAGGGATCATCATGCTTCAGTGTGATTTGTATCCACATCTCCTTGCTACATTACCCTCTACCCCCCAGTAAATACTCACTGGCGAGGGGACTGGTGCCTGAGGCTGCCAATCCTTTGGGGACAATGGGTACAATGGGACGTGAGGAATGGATGGGACGGAAGGAGCCTCTGCCTGAAAGGAGGAAAGAGAACGATTATAGGCCAGTGCTATGACATCACTTCCTGCAGTTGTCTGGCACACGCTACGCAGTTTGACATCACTTCCTGTAGTAGTGTACACAAGTCTGATGTGCAAGCAGTGCCGACATCACTTCCTATAGCCAAATCTAAAGTATCTTAAGCATTGGACATCGCTTCAAGTAGCTGGGGCAGCAGCAGGCAAGAAATTCCTGCACTCTTTAAGCCCCGGTGCAGGCGTGCGCCTGATGTCACGCACGCCTGTATTAGAAGCGATCCGTGGCCTGTAGGATTGCGTGACGGGGGCGTGCCGTGACATCACGTGAGCGGTTTGCCCTCATTGGCCAAACTGCGCACGTGACCCAGCCGTCACGCGGCAAATTCAAACAAATTTGTCTTGCGAAGTATCGGTCTCCCCGTCGCGCTCGTGGACGCGCTCGCTCTATGGCCGTGCGCACTGCCTTCCGGCATTTTCATTTTGGCGCGCGTGGTGTCGCTCGGGCCGTTGCTGCCATGGACGCACCCTTAGCTGCCAGGCCAAAAGTAATTTGAGGGCGAGAGAACATGGAAGAGACAGGGGTGTAAAGAGCGGCAGCGAAAGGGCCGGAACGCATTGCATCTGCACGTCGCGCAAAGCAACGCACAGCGGCAGGCAAGGGGTTAAATCCATCCATTATGACATTACCTGCGACAGAGGAGTTGGACAGGATAGAGAAGGAGCACACGTGGGGGGAGGAGCTGCCGGACGGCCGCGGGAGAAGCGTCCTCTACACGGGAGGAAGCACGAAGAAGTCGGGTCAACACACGGGACTAAAAAAAAAGGTGCCTGCTTTTTGGGGTGTTAATCAAAAAGGAGTCAGAAGCGAAGGCTGCACCTCAAAGTACTCGACTTGTATCTTTGTTAATTACTAGTGCGGGACCTATTACACGACTGCCTGGGGGAACCGGATGTACAATCCCGCTTGCCACGCACTAAACGGTAACGGTGACACGCCTTGTGTAGCGCTATAAGAAGAGCTTTATTATGGTTTCCTTATTCTGTATCCAGGTCATGGTTCGATCTGTACACTATGGGGTCAATTTACTAGTCTCCAGATTCAAAAACCACAACAGGTTTACCAAGGGAAATTAAATCTATTAAAAACGATTGAGACACCTGTGCTGAAGGAGAGATATCCTGAAAACCTGACCTGGTGAAGGGGGGGGGGGGGAAACTTGAAGGCTGGAGTTAAGCACCCCCTGGTGTAAATCATGCACCATTTTTGAAGCCCCTTTTGCACAATGTACAATTTACGCATGTCCTTCTGGAGGAGATCTGGTCACGGTGTTTAGTTCTTGAGCTCCAAGGGAAGTCTCACCAACAACCTTTCCCATTCAAACCTAAACTTCTATAGAAATCTCCATGATGCAACTAGATTCACAAGGTTCTTCCCATCTCACCTGGACCACCAAGGGCTTCCGCAGATGACGGTTTCTCTGCTTCTTGGGCTTCGGCAGGAAGAAATCTGACTGTGGACAGAAGACGAATGTTAGAGAGAAGGTCACAGCTAATAACAAGGAGAGGGAGAGAGTGGGGAAGAGGAGCGTCACCACTCAACTCCTTCCTGCAGCAGAAGCCGGAACACTCCTAGCAGTGTTGACATCATTTATACGATTACTACTGTGAAACGCTATGTACATTAATGGCGCTATACAAATAAAGACATACAATACGTCCTGTAGCTAAGCCTGCCATGTTCTAAGCCAGTGTTTTTCAACCGGGGTTCCGAGGGGATCCCTAAAGGGTTCCTTACAATTTTCAGGTCATTTGAAAATTGTAACAAACACAGGAGAATTTTACAATGCATCTGATCTCAGGCGCGTTATTAGGGAGGGTTGGGGTTCCGCGTAAATTTTACAATATAATTATAGGGTTTCTGAGGCAAAAAAAAAAAAAAGGTTGGAAACCCCAGTCCTAAGCACTGCTGACATATCACTTTCTGCAACAGGGAAGAAATGGTGAACCGTGGTCACAGCAACTCCAACAGCCAACGCATTGAAAAAAGTAAAAAAACTTTATTTGATACTAACGGTGAACATCAGCAGCAAGAACTGATGCGTTCGTCCAATGATGGACTTTTGAAAAAGTCCATCATTGGACGAAACGCGTCAGAGTGTACTGCTGCTGATGTTCACCGTTCGTAATCAATAAAGTTTTTTTACTTTTTTCAATGCGTTGGCTGTTGGGAGTTGCTGTGACCACGGTTCACCATTTCTTCCCTGTTGACGTCACTTCCGGCTGGAGCACGCCGACACCACGAGCAGCAAAGACGGAAGCTGCGTACATTTCAGCGTTCTGACCAGATAGAAACGGAGTCTGTGAGTACTGACCAGCTGAACGGCTTATCGCAGGACACAGGGTGGAGGCGAGGCTGACGGACACCGGAACAGTGACTTACCTTGAGGCGCCTCTCCAGGAGGTGCCTCTCTGTACTTCTACCGGGTAAATTTCCTAGCCCACCACCCTGATGTGATTCCGGATGGGCTTATATAGCCTTATATTTTTCCATGGGTGGTGTCTTTCTCCATGACCAATGGACAGGATCTATTATAGCCTGGGTAGTAGCCTCGGTACACCTAGGGGTTAATCCCCATATCTCTTTACCACTTTCTGCAACAGAAGCTGCCAACCTTAGCAGTGCCAACATCACTTCCTGCGGCATCTAACACGGCAGAGATCCCCTTCCCCGGCATTACACTATGTGAATCCCCTATACATTGTGCTGCACACGTTTACAGACCCTCCTCTCTCCTGTACTCACACTAATGGCATCCAGATGCTGGCGACTTGTAATCTCCAACTCTTTGCTTGGGGAGGAGAGCTTCGCGTGGCGGCTGTTGGGGGGAAGCATGGTGGGCACGGCAAACACTCCCCCATCTGCGCTGCCCGTCAGGGGGTTGCCGACCAGCAGCGGGTGCGACAGGTTCCTGAAACCTACAGCCAGGGGGGGACATGCTGTTAAACTGGGATAACAAGCTGCGATCATTAATGGTTCTGGCTTCTTGTGTAAAGTTGCTTCCAGGAGAGCCCCATGGGCAACTAACCAATAACTAGCAATTGATGGGTCATCGATTCAGATGGTTCTCTCCAGCAGAATCAGCCAGTGTCAGTTTTAAGATCTCAAGAGGCAGAACATAGTCTCCTGAACCGTAAGTAACATGGTAGTGATATGGCCTCTTCAAGTATGGCGAAGATAACAGAGCGACATCCCACAGCTAGTAACACATGGGACTATAGACCGGGCATGATAATTACCGTCACCAGATCAGACTATGAACGGGTCAGGTGGTGTGTTCAAACTACAACTCCTCCCTACTGCACTCAGCCTCCTCCATGGCCGTTTGTCCCCTCCACTTAGAAAACGAGAACGGTAACAAGTGGGACCAGCTTGGGACATACGACAGTGAATCATCATGCTGTGGAGGTAATCACTGAATGTGGCAGGGTGTGGTGAGCGTGTAGAGGGTGACAAGTTGTTTTGGATAGTAAAGCCAAACTTTATTCCACGGCCCGCTCAGCTTCTTACGCCAAGTTCAACCTCTCACCTGAGGTACTGGACGTTGGTGAGAAGCTGGAGTGGATGTGTGGAGTGGGATGCGTCCGCAAGCAGTCGGGGTTCCTGGATAGTAGCGTGATAACCTTCCCAGGGGGCGTCAGCACCTGCTCCTGTGATGCCAGCTTCAGGGGGGATGTGGCAACGGAAGCCATTTCGGGGGTCTGGAAAGCCTGACAAACCAGAGCATTTCAGTAAAAAACAAAAAAAAAAAAAACAAGGGGGCATTCTTCCACCAAAAACTATGGGCAGCGTACGACTAGTAGGGAATATATATATAAACAGAGTTTAACGGCAGAAAAGGAAATCAACATGTACAAGTTGAAGGAGAGAAGGAAGGGGGGGGGGGGGGGGGGGGGGGCGTAGGTATGGTTGAACGTTTCAAATATATCAAGGGATTAAACAAGGTGCAGGAGGGAAGCAGATTTCAGAGAAGTGCTAGAACAAGAGGCTATGTTCTGAAGCCTGATTATGGAAGGCTCTTATCTGCCAAATTGTAGGGTCCTATAAAACCCACGTGGCCCCCCAAGTTTGCCCATTGTCCCATCTGTAAAACCTCAGTATATTAGATCATTTGGTTTCTTGACCACCCCAAGCATGTCTGAATCCCCCTACTGTGATAACCTCCACCCCTTATCTGGAGAGGCTATTCTATGAATCGATCACCCTTTTCAATGAAGAGGTACTTCCTCACCTTCCCTCCGAACCGCCCACCCTCCAAATTCAGAGCACGACCTCTTGTTCTAGGACCTCTCTCGAAAACAGGCTTTCCCCCCCGCACCTTGTTTAAACACTGGCTATATTTAAAGTTTAAATCCCATATCCATCTTTCCTCTTCCTGCTCTCATCCAAGCTGTACGTTCCAAGATCTTGCTCCTTCCTGATAAGTTTTATGTTGACTGCGAAGCTAGGGCCATCGGTAGAAGGGGGGGGGGGGGGGGGGGAGGGTTTGAGAGAAGAGAGCAGGGAAAACTGTCCCAGGCCCGGCATTACATGGGAATCGGCTAGCCGGAGCTGGAAGTGAGAGGCTGTAAGAGGTAGAGGATGAGGGGGGGTAGTGCAAGACGGTGGAGAGAAATGAGAGCGGGCGGGGGAGCTTGTGCTTTGTTACATTGCTTGCCTACTTTTACGGTCGGTAGAAACGACGCCGACAATCGGAAGGTGCCTGGCGGATCACTTACAGTCTTGTGGTTCACCTCTGTAGAGATGAGACGTAAAAGGCAGCTCAGCAGCCTCTGCTTATTGCACAGAGGAGAGCCTGCACCGTCTGGGCCAGAGGGTGCCAACCAGTCATATTCCAGCTGCAACTTGCCCGGCTTGCCCAGCATGAGGTAGACCTCGGCCAGCGTCAGCTTTTCAGACGTCTGTAGGTTCCAGCCTTCTTGTCGTAGCTGCTCAGTGAGCTGGTTAGAGTTATTGCGAGGGGCTTTTGAGGAGCCACATTGCTCCTTCTCCTGAGAATCCATGCCCGATACCTCCGTAGTGCAATGATCGGGTTGCCCATTACCGGCCTGCGGATCGGCCGGCCCTTGGTTTGAAGGGGCTTCTCCAGAGCCCATGGGGAGGGTGTCGGGGGATCTGGGGGAGTTTGTGGGGGCTCTGCTTGTGCAATCATTTTGCTCTGGGATGATAAGATCCTGGCAGGACTTTAGGTAATGAGGAAAGGGGTCCAGCAGGGACAGTTCTTCCAGGTCGGGCAGCCGGCTGCCGGAACCCTCGCAAGCTGCCTCTGCTGGAGAGTCTGCAGGTTCTGGAGGGGCTTCATCTGGAGTCCTTGGACTAGGGGTAACCCCATCGGACGTAAAGGTCTCGAGGGCACCATCCTCTGTGGCTTGAGTCCTGTCTGGCTGTGTGTCAGTGCCCCCTTCTGCTCTGCTCCCCTGCTTGCTCTCTGTGCCACCTCGGTGACACTTCAGCTGCAACCTGGCTGTCCCCTGTCCGCTTTGGATGCCCAGAATCTGAGCAGGGGGCAGCAAGTGGGTGTCCTTGATGCTCTGCTTGCACTTGCCAGTCTCATGCCAGTGGACGGTGCAGTAGGCCTTTGAGTGAACCACTCTGGCTACGCCTGGCAAAGGGGACAGTGGCGTAGTTTCTAGTGGGAAGAGGTAGAGCTCGTCCTGAGGGTCCTGGGATCCCAACTCCATCAGCTGATGATCCTCAAGGGTCTTACGCTGAGGCGAGTAGTAAAGGAAAAGCAACAGAGACCAGACTGGAAACTGCATTGAAATGTTTAATAGGCGAAAACGGTTTGACTGATGCCTCCCTTCAGACAAGTATAAGCTGTGGTGGAAGCGTGTTGGTCACTAGTGTGATGGTCCACGAATCAAACACCATTGACTGACACACACCCCCCCCACACCCCCAGCCTGACCATCAATAAATGAATGACTTGAATATATTTAACTCTGAATGTCTGGGTGACCAACGCCTTTACCAAAATCGAAGGATTTTAAGATAATTTTTAAAGTTAGCTCGTAACCTGGCGAGCTGAGACTTGGGAGGGGTGTAAGCCTGGCGAGCTGAGACCTGGCGAGCTGAGACTTGGGAGGGGTGTAAGCCTGGCGAGCTGAGACTGGGGAGGGGTTTGATTTCCTTTGGCTTCTCCCTTTTGTCTGACTGCAGAAAGTTCAACAACAGTTTGAGCAGGCAAAGCCCAGACTGCCTGTACCCTGATCTTTATTCATTCTCTGAATAATAGTGGGATAAGGGATGTACTGGCCTGAAACCCTCCACATTTAGAGGCCCCAAAGAAAATTGAAATGATGCACTAAGTAACCAAATCGTTTTGCTTTTAGTACAATAACATTTGTTAAAGAAAGCCAATCACACAAGAAAATTCTTTAAAAAAAACAAACAAAAAAACACCCTCAAGATGGGGCAGGAACTTTAAAGAGGATACAATTCGGACCTCGTGCAGTGCCCACTTTTGCTTGAGGAACTCAATGAGACTGGAGACTTTCCGGTGCAGTTCCACAATCATCCTGAGGGAGAGAGAGGCAGTGAAGAGCGAGGGAGGGGAAGAGAAAAAACACACACCACACACCACACACCACACACCACACACCACACACCACACACCACACACCACACACCACACACGGCGTTACGCGTGAAAGAACCCATTCCCCTGCGTTTCCTCACCTTGCACCCGGCCGCGCTCCTCCTGTTCCTCCGGGTACTGGCCGCCCTCCTCCTCCTCCACCTAGAGCTCCTCAGCGGTGTCCGTGACCCCCGGCGAGGCTGAGACGCTCCAGTGAGGAGGTGCTGTGCCTTTCACGGGAGAGGCGGAGAGAGCCGGAGGAGCGCTCTCGGGGATGGGGAGCGGCCTGTGTGAGGTGAGAGCCGCAGAGAGCGTGCTCTGTGGGGGGGATTTGGAGTGGGAGCGGTGTGTGGGAGGGAGAGCGCCGGGGAAGGGAGCGGCCTGTGGGAGGAGAGAGCAGGAGGGGGCGTGCTCTGGGGGGCCAATGAGAGCCGTGGGGGCAGACACACCGGCCAATGAGAGCGCAGACACAAACACACACACGCGCATAGGGACACAGTGGATATATGAAACAGGGGAAAGAGATCCCTTCCAAGAAGCCCCTTTCACTTGCACTCAAAGTACATATAACAAATACTGTATTAATATTTAATAATATTTGTTATATGTACTTTGAGTGCAAGTGAAAGGGGCTTCTTGGAAGGGATCTCTTTCCCTTCTATCTGTTGTTGGGGAGGAGAGAAGACAGATCAAAGAAAAATGAATGGCTAAATAGATTATTTTAAAGCTCGTTCTGCAGAGAAGTTTGATCGAAAAAGCATTTCTCTCGGTATCTAACCCAATCCCTAAAAGTGACATAACCAGGTTTTAACTATATTGTAGGCTGGCTAATAAAGGGGGCGCTGTGCAGGTGGAGATCCCGCCCCACTCTTGTACCTGAGCCGTGGATTCTGTGCCAGGCTCTGCACCCGAGCCCAGGCCTGGTTGTTCCGCGGATGAAGTTCCACAGGCACTTTAAGTGGCAGCCGCACTGGTTTCTGGTCTTCCTCATCGCTTAGACCTAAGGGAGAAGGTTAGAAACATCAAGTGAGGTCCTCTCCAGTGAGATATCCTACGGACAGAGCAAGGCGACGACATTAACCTGCACAGTGCAAACCTTCCCTGTGACACATGGTAAGCATGTTTGACATGTTCTCCTTCCTATCACCGTAACACATCCTATGGTGGTGTGCACGTAGGGTAGCTCTGCCCATCAGTTTTAGGAGAGATAGTCATCGGTTTCTCCTCAAGCCAACAATAAATGTTACACGTATAAAAGCAACAGGGAAGGGAAATTACTCACCGCAACAGACGGAGTCCGGGGAAAGAAAAGATACAGTAATCACAAATGTGCTTTCCCGTTCACCAACCATAGCGGTGTACACATGGGACATGAAAAAGGCAAAAACAGTGCACTGCCAGGGAGTCAGGTGATGGAAAAGTATAAAAATCTATTTATTCAGTAACACTCAAAAAGCATGACCCCAATAGGGTGAAGCAAAAACTCCTACGCGTTTCAGACCATAGGGGTCCTTTATCAAGGAGTATATATGGTCCGAAACGCGTAGGAGTTTTTGTTTCACCCTATTGGGGTCATGCTTTTTGAGTGTTACTGAATAGATTTTTATACTTTTCCACCACCTGACTCCCTGGCAGTGCACGGTTTTTGCTTTTTTCTTCTCTCGCTGGACTACTTCTTACAGGCTGCACGCCATTTGGATGAACCAAGCAGGACTTTCAAGGACAGATGGAGTGGGTAAGATTTATGGCATTATTTTATTGTGATCTCTATAGATGAGTACTATTGATTACACTGTGAGGTCTCCAATGAAGTCACTTTAGGGTACTATTTAGCATTTCTATTTGTTACCTTCACGAGGCGGGTGTTTTAGTGACTCGCGCACCACAGTTTATCTTTATACCCACTCCGTCATTCATTCTGCCCGTCAGTCCTGCTCAGTGATTATGGACACTTATATTTGAGGTTCCACCATCTCTGGAGCACCCATTTCACCACATACACGTGGGACATACTGTCATGATAGAGAGGATTTGGCCCGGGATTAAAGGGGTTACACCCCCATTTGGCCACCCTCTACTCTCATCAGGGAAGCAAGGGGTTAACTGGACTGAGGTCCAGTAATGTATTTTGCCTTGCTTCAATATCCAAATGTTTATTCCCGTGTAACTGTATTGTGCTATCCTGGTGTTTGCACTCACACATACACTAGGGTTGATGCGGAAGGGAAGGGGTTAATGTTAAAATAGTGATTATAGCGCTTTGTGTAATTTTCCCGCCTTTTCAGGCTCCATTTTGCAGCCGTCCATAGGTCACCATTGAGCCTCCATGCTTTCTAATGGCAGAAGTAGCGGTTTTGGACCTGTTTTCCAGCGACGACCAGCAGGTGGCGTCCGAGAGGAGGAGCGGCGGTTTCCCATTGTAAGTCAATGGGCTCATTGACTTCAATGGAGATTCCTCAACGCCAGCCTCGAGGAACAGGTTGGCAGCCATCCAAACCGCAGACCGCAAAAGCGGATACAATGTCTTTTAAAAGAGTTTAATCACTACGGTCAAGTTCAACGACAATTGGCGTCGGAATCTTGGGTTCTAGGGCCCCTGGGAATAAAGTTAGTTTTGTCCCTAACCCCTAGGAACCCCCACACACGATCCACACCGGGTCCGGGAATGAGGGACCCCCGTAAAAGGGTCAAGCGGAGGAGGGTCGCACCATTGAATCTAATGGCGGCGGGTGCCATGCATTGTCAATGGCGGCGCCGGCCATTAATTCCAATGGGGAAAAGCCGCATGGCGAAAAAACGACTAAGTGTAAAATGTTGAAATGTGTAAGTCCATATCTCCGGTTCTGGAATGACCAGAGGGATGGGATTTGGGTGGCATATAGCCACGGTTCCGGCTTTAATGCATGCCCATTCCCAGCCCCCTCAGACCAACCAGACGGAGTGTGGAAGAAGGTAAAGATTTGTGGATTTTCTCATAGACTTCAATGGCGGCGGTTCCTCCATTGAAAGTCTATGGCGGGAAACTCAATTGACTACAACGGCTGAGTTGCTCCATTGAAACCCATGGCGGCGGAGCCCGTTGTTTTCAATGGGGATTTAGTGAAACGCTGAGATTTCTTTTTAGCGGAGATTTTTATAATAAAATATGAAACGGTTTATGAACTCCGGTTCCATAGGTCGTAGCGGGCTGAAATTTGGACCCTATAGTGTACCATTTCCGGCATTAAGGTCTGGAAAATTTGGACCCGCTGGACCTACCAGAACCGGGTATTTTAATATGTGTATGTATTAAAATGTATATGGGGTTTTGGGTCTGCTCTGAAAAATGCAGACTCCATCTGTTATGTTAAATAAGGCAGGAAGAGCATCCTGCAAGAATTAGCATAGCCCAGTGATCAAAAGCTAACTGTCCTGATTGTTTATCCTAAGGGCAAGAACAAAGGGGCTGAGTATTTTTTTAAGTGTCGGTCTTCACACTTACAGGGAAGCCAAAATCTCCTTCAAAGAGATTTTTGCTAGACAGCTCGGCGCCTTGAGTGTAAGAGAAGGGTTGAAATGGTATATAAGTCAGAGTCACCCCTTACTCAAAGGTCTTTCATGTGTCTTCATGATCTGCATGTATTGCTGTGATGTCAACTGAATTATGGAAGAAATGGCCCATCCTGTATCCTGATGGCTTTCTTGTCCTAACCTTTAAGTAAGTGTCCATATTTTGTCTGTTATTTGTAAATCTCGTGTGTTCACCTTTATCAAGGAATAAATTATATTTTATCATATCTAAGTCTCGTCCGGTTCAACCCAGTTATATATTCTTGGTGGTGTATTATTCATAGCCTGTCACAAAGCTCCCGTCACACATACCCAAGCGGTTACAAGAATGGGGAAAATAGTCGCAATTAAAATCACACCCAGGATGTTGATGCTTTGGTTTTATTGAAAGGTGTATCCCTGGAGAGGACATGCAGGCAGTGCACTGCTTTGAGGTGCATATAGAAAAAAGATGCCTTTATTGAGGAACAAGACAAACAGGGTTCACATGAACTTAAAAAAATACATAAACTTACTCGGAGGACAGAAGAGCAAAAACAAAAACCTATCTGCAGGTGAGAGGTGGTGTTTTACAGTCACCTGTGGGAGTTTTTTCCCCGCCCTTCTTAAACGGATGGGCGGAGCTATCCCATGTGTACGCTGCCATGGAGGGTGAATGGGATACTATACTATTACTGATCCACTGGCGCTCGGAGTATGTGAAAATCCCCAAAAATTAGTAAAAGATCTTTTGCGGTACCTGTCTTACCCTCTGGGTCACACAGTTTCTTCAGCGCTCTGCACATGGGCGCTTTGATCCGCAGGTTCCTGCCTTTGTATCGCACCGTGGTTGCTCTGCAGAGAGATGCATAGGGATGAGAAACGAAACTCTAAAGGATAGAACTTGCTGGAAGGCAATCCCAGCGGATCCTTTCAGATATTTATCACAGCTGTGTTCTCGCTTAGGTGGGCCACTGACAGGAAGGCTACCCCAAGTACAGTGAGTACATAAAGCGGTTAAAGTTTTGATGCATTTAAAAAAAAACTTAATGCAATGACGCAAAGTGCATGGAATATTTGGGCCTATCAGTTCTCTTCAGCCAGTTTACACTCTGACCTTCCAGTAGTTTATCTACCAAAAATAAAGATATATTTCTCAGAATTAGTATATTTCAGTTCATGGATTTACTTACTGAAGCAAATTCAACAGAGCATAATGAAAACACACACATGGACTATTAACTTATTTAAAACAAGGAGCCCCTGAAAGTTGAACCGCAGCAATTAAAGTTACAGGGACACTTCCACTGCGGAGATATTTAACTCTGAAACTCCCTTACAAGGATTCTTGTCGGGTACCACGCACACACGCACACACGCACGGACACGGACACACACACACAGACACTCGCAACTCCTCTTGAGGGATTGCATTTTAAGAGATATAGATTGTGGCGCAAGTAGTGAGGTAAAGATGGCGATAAGGTGCCTACTAAACACTACAGCTTGCAGGATAGGAGGCACACTCTGGGAATTAAGGCAGGGTAGTGAATGAGCAATTTAGGGAGTTGGGGATAGCTCCTAGGTTGGTAGCATAATCCGTGGCTTTTTCAGAGGTATTGCTATTATGTAGGAGTGGGGACGGACGGACGGACTCGCAGCAAGAGACCCTTTAATGCATGGATAACATGGTATTCAGACACATTCAAATGTATTGGACATAGCTGTCCAAGAGGAATTTGGATCTATATAAAAGATGCCCTGCATCCATCATGGAGGGGGACCAGGAAACTCATCAAACCGTTCAGATGCTTCATTAGCAAGTATTTAAACAAGCGGAGGGAGGCAGTGAAATGAGTCACGATACAGTCACGGGGGCATGGCTATACCAGGCTACCCTGTATTCAGAGAGGAGGGAGGGAGGAGGAGTTGCCCCTTATGTGAAGAACAAAGTCTCCTTTAGTACAAGGTACTGTTTTGGGTAACACTATAGACTGGAGGTGGTTGCCATTCGTACTGGGGTGATCTACAGACCTCTGACAAAAGGAATTGGATAGGATGGGGGTAGAAGAAATCATTAAGATGGCAAATAAAGGAGAGGTAATTATGGGAAGCTTCAATCTGCCAGATGTGGACGGGTATGTGTTTCAGGCTCAAGGGTCAGCAAGAAGCAGGGAATCGCCCAAGCGATTGGGGAGGGAGTATACAGGCAGGGCAGCAACACTGCACCCAATACTTACAAATGAGACGAGTGCATCAGATGGAATTGTGGGTGAGAACTTGGGCTCCACCGATAATCAGTGTGGTTTAGTATAGAGAGGCCGAAACAAAAACCAAGGTTTCAGTTTTATGGGGGCTGAATTTTCAGAGATGGGAAATTACTGAGGGGATTCGTCAGCAAGGTGGAGGTATTTGGGTGGGGCGCAGGAACAGTGGGAAAACTAAACTATGCATTACGAAAAGCAACACATCTGTGTGTCAGGCAAGTTTGTAAAAGCACAAAAGACAATAGGGTCCCCAAAGGAGGCGGCAGGTATTGTAAAGGCTAAAGAGGTTGATTTTAAGAAATCTAGCTAGATTCAGAGAAAGGAGGATAGAGAACTATAGGCAGGTTAGGAAGGAGGCTAAGCAAATAATCAGGAGGTGCAATCGCCCAAGCAGAAGAAACAAAATAGCCTACTGGGCAAAGAAGGGGACACAACCTTGTATAGGCATATAAGTGACAGATGGGGGTAGGGGATGGTGCAGGAGGGAGAAAGAAAAATTGATAAAAGACAGAAAAAGGACAGTCATGTGGAGGGAGACACGTATATATTTAAAACACCTCCATATTTTTTGCTCAGTCTTCATGGCTGAAGGTAAAGAGGAAAGATCACAGTTAAGAGTAACACATACATACGGTGGACAAAAGTTAATTTACATGGGAGAAAGTCCTACTGTAATTTTCAAAAAGTGGACTAGTCATTTGTGCCGGTCGGGATACATCCAAGGATACTGAAAGCACGTAGGGGTGTGCTGGTCACAGCAGTAACCAGGTCACGATGAAGAAGAGGTGAGCAAGCATAGTCCAAGTTGATAAAAGTGGAAGGAGGCAGGTAACTACAGGCCAGCGAGTGACCTGTGAAAAATGTCATCGCGGGGAACCCTTGCGCCTGCAGGCCTAATATACTGGCGGCGTTTAAAATGTCCCGCTTCACGAGAACCAATAGGAAGCCGTGACGTCCTCGGTTGTAGCTTCCTATTGGCCTGCGTGACCAGGGCCTTTAAACTTGCCAGAGATAACGCCATTCCCCGAGGAGGAAAGCATCTCTGGAGGCGGGAGGCTCCCCCGGAGCTGAAGTCACAGTTTAGCTCCGGAGAACCCCAGCGTCAAACCTGTAATATAAAATAAATTAAATGAAACCTAGATTGCTACTTGGATGTCCTGGTAACGTTTGTGTCTCACACTTAAATAAAATTACAATTTCATTAGTTTAAGATCGGTGTGTTACCGCCTACTCGTCTGTTCCGGATAAGTGCAGGCGCAGCTTCTGCAAGGATTGGGCACCCAGCTAAGACCCCAGTTTGTTAGGTGTGCGTCCCGATGCGTGCGTTATTGGACAGATAGACTGAAGCAGGATTATTTCCAACTCACCCCAACTGAATCAGCTCATTCAACTTGGTGGCATTCTTATCGTCCATGCCTGCAAGGTGGAAAGGCAGAGGGGCAGAGGAGGGGCAACATGTTAATGCTGCCTGGAAGAGAGGTTTACGGTCTGGATACGGCACAGCGCAAGTCTCATTGATGCACTTTTACTATAAAATACAAGATCAAAGTCTCAAGCAGAGGACTGGAGTCTAAATACCACCTCACACTGGTATTGTACTTGGATTCTAGTCCTCTGCTTGGGACTTTGGTCTTATTGTTCTATACCATGTCTACCCACTGTACATGCACCTCCCCATTGGATTGGGCATAATTTGGGTAAATCCTAACAAATTATAATCCTGAGCGATTCTTTCCTCCGTGATACTTGTACGATTGTGCTAATGAAGCAACCACCCAAACCGGTAAATTACAGGTCAACCCTTTCACTCAGGCAGCGAAAGGGTTAAAGGGGCAACCCCCCACCCAAAATCAGCTCTGAGCTAAATAGGTCATATTAAAAAAAAAAAAAAAAAAAAAGGGAGGAGTGACCCATTAATCTTAAATCTATTTTTTTTTAACTTCTAAAATTTATCATAGTTTAAAAAAAATAAAAAATAAAAATTGACGTATCATGACTGGTGGCCATTTCCCGTCCCATAATCCCCTGCTAGTCCCGGCCTATCTTTTTATTGGGAGTCTCTGTGACATCCAACTGGAGTAGAAGCTACCTGCCATGTTGTCCTATCCCACACAAAAATACATCTTTAGGGGATTACACTATTTCCAGACGCCTGTAAATTTTGCCTACGAAAAATCTTCCCATGCAGAAAAAAAATCACTCAGACTTACTTTGGGCAATTTGGCGATTGTGCAGAACAAGTAAAACATAACGGGTAAATTGGCATAAAACGGCACTCATCCCTGTACTTGTCTATGAAAACAGGAAGAACTTACAGCCCCCAATCTTTTTCCGCAGCTCCCCATAACAGATCAGTCCATAAAGCTCTTGTGATGACTTCTTCAGGCCCCGGGAAAATACTACAAGGTAAAGGAAAGATGGGATGACAAAGGCGGAGAAGAGGCAGAGACAGGCAAAAGGAAAGGGGGTTGAAGAAAGATTGAGGGGGAAAAAAACCCAGGGAAATACAAGGGGGGTGGGGGGGACAGACAAAAGATGAGGGGCAAAGATACATTAGATGGAAAAATTGAAAAAATATGAAAAATATAAAGGGGAAAAAGGAGAGCGAAAGAAAAGGAAGGGAGAAAGAAAAGAGGGATACAGAAACAGAAGAAATAAAAAGGGCAAACCAAAGATTAGAGACAGATAAGGGGGAATAGTGCCCCGTGCAGCTGGCGGGGGGAGGGAGGGGGGTGCCAGTCTCTCACCGTTGTTGAAGTCGATGTACTTGGATATCTTGTGCCAGGTCCTGTAGTAGAAATGCCGAACCTGCTCCTTATTCTTCACCATGCTGGCCGGCTTGGCTTTCTTCTTGTACTTCAGGGCAACGTTGCTCTGGATGGCTTCAAAATCCTTCCCGTGCTGAGGCAGAGAGGTGGCTGTCAGCAAGAGGCAGGCTGGCCAGAAACTACCCCCCCTCCCCGCAATGTTTACAACAGCAGTCTGCCCGGCGCGTTTCTTTTTTTTTTTGGGGTCAGGAACTCGTTTTGTATCAGCTGCATCTCAGGGTTGCACAGGAGCCAAAATGCAGTGCTTTGGTGCCCATTCCCAAATAATGGCCGCTGGGGTGCAAAAAAACTACATACATCTCAGGAACTGGCTCGGGTAACATATTACACCCCAAAAAATGGGTATTACTGATTTGACCCTTTCATTGCCAAAAAGGTCCTCCTCTGAGCTTTAGGTGCCACTGCCCGGTCACTCCACTCAATATAGATTCTGGGGAACCAATCAATTACAAGCGCTGAATACTATATTGCCACAGAATTACAGTGGGATTCTCCTGGAGGTTGGTATTTGGGGAAAACGATTTTAAAACAGATTAAAGTGAAATAAAAAACCATCTAGGAAGTAAGAGGAAAAGTCCCCAGCATGGGGGTCGTCGCCACCATAAGTGCTGCTGGCACCAGGTGTTTGTGGCGTCAGTCAGCCCGCCCTCACAGGGTTAAAGCAGACAATGGGATGGTCGCCCAGCAGGGGATGTCGGACTTCAGGCAGGCTACGTGCTGGAGGCACAGGTAATCTGAGGTGTCTACTGCACGTAGCCAGGTGTGGAAAGGCGGTGGGGCTAGGGGCACAAAAGTCAAGAGCAGGGACTGCAAAGTAGAAGATTTGAGAACGTTCCCCTCCCACTCATTCCCTTCGTAATGTCTAATGGAAGTGTTGTAAGTTAGGCCAATACAGGTTACATCGTCACAGCTTCAGCGGAAAACTTACAATATGGGGGGGCAAGGGAAGCACAATGACAGGAGGGACACAAACACCAGGAGATCCAGAAAGTGGCAAAAAAAGGCAGGATAATGAGTGACAAATAGAATGGCATCGATAACCCAAAGATATTCCACATGGGACTTTTAAGGACTGAAACCCCGCACCTTGGACATCTTTCTTTGTGATTTACATACAGAGCAGGGAGTCCTGTTTAAATAGATTCTGATCTACTGGCCTCGATGAAGACCCAACGTGGCTATGAATATGGAGCCCCACTCACTTCATACAGCGCCTCGAAGAACGTGTTCTTATCCTCCGTGCTCCAAGACTCCCATTGTCTCCGCACCTTCTTCTTGCTGCCCTCCTCCTTCTCCCCGGCTGGGGGTCCCAGGTTGCGGCCAGAGGTTTTGGGGCCGCTGGGAGCCAGCCCTGAGGAGCAGCTGGGGGAGGTCGGAGTGACATTGTCCGGCCCTGGGGATACATGCACAGAATGATAGATATTTTTTCACATTCGCCGTGTTTTCCCACTTCACTCCCCCCTCACGCGTCCTGTATGTCTCGGCCACCGTTGCATTTGTCTACTGTTCATTTGCACACCAGGCTACCTGTTTGTACCTCCTCTTATTTCACACTTCCATCTACATCCATTGTTACCAGATTTCCCTCTTACATACACTTACACGTACATTATATTGTGTTTCTGCATTTCTGCCATACCCGATGAAGCTCCCCGAGAGGTTTCAAAGCTTGTAACATTTCAACTACTTGTTGGTCCATTAAAAAGCTATCATACCACCTACTACTACCCATACCCTCTCCATTGAAAAACCAACACAGCTACCCACCCTTCCATGCACAGAACGTCTATTTTAAATGTTCAATCCCACAAACAGGACCCTTAATATAAAAAAAAAAAAAAAAACACCATTTATTGGTAAATCAAATTGGCTTCCTTACACTAATCGTACCGTGCTAATAAAATATACTTGGCTTATTTCCTCTATCTGGAAGTTACAAAATTGCATTTCTTAGGAGCCTGTGAATGGGGAAGAGTTTGTCACTCAAGTGTTTTCTTTACGCCTAGCCCACGCGGTCCTCAAAGAGCCAATAAAGATAAGGGGAGGGGGACAGAAGGGGTTTGCCTGTGCAAACTCTTGTTGAGCACATAGTGAAAGATAAGAGCATCCAGAGGAAATGAAACTGCTCTCACATCTCGGCTCACCGTGTCTACACGCAAAATTTAGAAAAAAAAAAGAAAAAAGATCCAGCTCCTGAAACAGGTCACACTGCCGTTAGGACACTTGGGTCTTAGGAGGGACTTCCCTATTAACCGAAGCTGCCCATTCTCACTGCACGTGCTCAGACCTGAATCCACACGGCGGACG
The DNA here is from genome assembly GCA_036426205.1 of Ascaphus truei. NCBI lineage: Eukaryota > Metazoa > Chordata > Amphibia > Anura > Ascaphidae > Ascaphus > Ascaphus truei. Next base: position 2,125,905 of record CM071578.1, on the reverse strand, counting down.
CTTGTTTAGCTCACCAAAAACAACCAACCAAGGAGTTGGGTGCTTAACTCCAGTCCTCAAGCTCCATCAACAGGTCAGGTGCTCAGGATAACCCAGCTTCAGCACAGATGGCTCAATCAGTCCCTGCTTCAGCACAGGTGGCTCGATCAGAGGCTCAGTCTTCAACAGCCACCTGTGCTGCTGAAGCTGGGATATCCTAAAAACCTGACCTGTTGGGGGGGGGGGGGAAGAGAGCGGGGGGCGACGAAACAAAAGAATCTACTTTGGGTTATTGGTGTTCTCCAAATGTTTCCCAATTTGCTAGCATGTGCAAAAATGAATGTGTTTCTATTTTCTCAGGGTCCTGTGTAATAATTCTATTGTATAACTGAATTATTGTTGTTCTCCTTTAACTCTTTGGGTAATGACAATGGCAGAATTAGTTTAAACAATCCAAAAATTAAGACCCATAAATTCTTAATATTTTTTTGTTAACACTGAAAAGTAGGAACAACGCCTGAGGGTTTGTATGATCGTTAAGTAAACACTGGCGTTTAAACATAGAGGCCAAATGAGTGGATTCATTTCCAGATGGAAATGGTCTAAACACATTAAGCTACCATCACTACCCAAAGAGATAAATGGAAAGGACAATGGTTGGAATTACACGCGACCAGAAGGAAACAGAACCTTATTAATCTTTGCAGACGCAAAAAAGTGAAAATGTAACGTAGATTGATGACAGATGAAATATTGTAAGAATGTTTTTGGCCCACCACATGGGGCTGTAATCTTTACTTTGTCATGTATGAGACTGCAAGGCTGCGGTGCATAGAGATTCATTACTACCCGCCCTGGCTTCAGCCTACCCCTCCTTTATTTTTAGCATCTGATGTTTAAGATAAAAACCAGCGAGGGAAAGGACAAAAGTTTGCGCTGCTGCAAAAGCAGAAGCCAGAGGGATCGAAAACCAAATCTCAACACGCTGCAGCCTGTCTGTGCGGCTTCCTCCAGCAAGAAGTGGCTACAAAGATCGCATAAGCAAATGGATGAGCGCAAAGCGCGCGAGTTTCGCCCACGTTATTACAATACACATTCAATATAATAACAAAAAGGTTTGCGAAAATAGCAGACAGCAAGTCCCTGTCACAAAGCTTGCAATCTAATTAAGAGAGATAATGGGACCTGCCCCACGGTCACAAGGAAAACACAGCCACTGGGATTGGAACCAGGGTCACCCACTTCGAAGGCAGTGACATCGCCACTGCACTGCTGCATCAGCAGATTAGCTTGGGTAACAGGGCACCTGTAAGAAGATAGGAAATAGTCTCAACATATAGAATAGGGGCCTTGCATAGAACGCAGGAGCTCCCACACGTGTTATTAAGTTGAACGTGAGCCTTGCAGCAGTGGGACTGCAAGATGAAGTCAGTGTGTATTTATAGCATGAAGATTCCACATTGTGCGCACACAACGGCAGCACCAACATCCATCTGCTCCTCCTTACATCCAACCGGCCACACCGAGCATCCATCGGCTCCCATAGCCTGCGTACGCACAGCAGCACAACATCATCACACAATAGCTAAACCCAGACCACTCTTCTAGGAAGGAAAACGGCAGAGCTGCCCAGGTCACCCGCGTGAAAGGGACCCAGTCCTGGCTTTGTATTTCCTCTCTGCTGGCGTCAATCTGGATTTGAGGCACACGGCTGAGCTGGGCTTGGGGATGGGATGTGGTTGGAGCCAAAGAAACTGAACCATTGGGGCCCTCTTATTGAGCCCTGATTTACTATGACTATTTAACAAGTTACTCATTGACCACGTGTGACCCCTCATCAGTTCAAGGGGAGAAAAAAGCCATATCACCAACGTGGCCAAGAACCCACACTAGCAGATACATCCAGTGCTACTGCATACAAACAAGTGGAGATACACACTAGTACAGGCAGTCCTCGGTTATCCGACACAATGCGTTACTCAAAATGGCATTGTAAAGCGAAACGTTGTAAAGCGAAACACGTTTTCCCATAGGAACACTGTTTAAATGAAAGGTTCCGTTCCTGAAGGCATTTTTAACACTAAAATACACCAAATATTTTATGCAGACAATAAGATATGCAGCACACACATAAATTATATAGTGTATATACTGTATTATATATATATATAATAACATAATAAATAATATATTATATAGTATAATATAATATAATATTATATATATACGCTCTTACAACGTTGTTTATGTGAATGTGTATATATATATATATATATATACATACATACACACATACACAACGTTGCAAAGCGTCGTAAGAGCGTTGGATAAGCCATTTTGGCGTTGTAAAAATGAATATAGGTATGCATTGCATAGCGTTGGATAAGCCATTCGTTGTAAAGCGAAGCGTTGTAAAACGAGGACTGCCTGTATAGGGGTGGCCAACTCCAGTCCTCAAGGTCCACCAGTCAATGACCGAACCACTGATTGAGCTCCCTGTGCTGAAACAGGGATATCCTGAAAACCTGACCTGTTGGTGGCCCTTGAGGAGTGGATTTGGCCACCCATGCACTAGCAGTGTATGTGGGTCGCCTCCTCCACACACCACATCTCCATCCAGGGGGAAGACCGTATGGATGGAGAAAGAAGTGACTCCGTGTAAGATCTGCAAATCCTCATCAGCTTTTTCTCCTCTGCCTCCCTGCAGACAATTAGCTCAGAATGCGTCAGTCACTGCTTCTCCATACACGCCACCCATTGTCCCCGCCTAGGACTGGCACCTGCTCAGACATGCTGCATTCTGTCCCCAACAACGTAACCATTCCAGTGCTTGTCCAACCACACAAAAATCCGATGTGTGTCTATGGGAGCTCGTCTGTAGTAGCGCGCTCTGTTTACAGCACAGGCGGACAGTATTGCTTACAATTCCTTTAAAACAGGGGGACTTCCCATGCAGCTTCCATAGCTCGTACAGCACAATATCGGTTCAGCAACCCACATCCTACTGTACTCAAAAATGTGTATAATGCAGCTGGCTGTATAACGTGGTCAAAGTGTTCAAATAAATGGAGTGGTCCTCTTCTACATTAGACGAAGAGATCCACCAGTTAATCATTGGGGAAAAGCTCTTCGGCTGGGATTCACCAAGTCTCTAAGTGGGGTATCGCACCCCGATGCGACGGTGACAATCATGGACTTGAATGGCAGTTAACGCCAGAGGATTATGGTGCGATAACCAGAATTGCGGCTTTGTGAAACCCAGATCCGGAACCTTATTTTAGAAAGATTTGTGCAAGATATCTGCTTGAAGGAAAAAAAAAACAAACAGGAAACAAAGGATATCTTTCAGGAACAAATTAAAAATCGCCTTTCCTCCTCCCGTATTTATTTGCAAGTCACACCCAATATTTCCAAAATAAATGATTTTTTTTAAAGACAAAAGAAAAATACAAATGAACGATAGTAAAAAAATAAAAAGATAAACCTAATAAGAAACGTATTTTCCATTTCAATTCATTTTTAAAGGCTTTGGCAACGCATCCCTAATCCAAATAATGGGTACAACAATTCTCTATTGACCGAAGCGGCCGATTGCAGATACCCCCCCATTAAAGTCTTCGGATAATATAAAATGAGCAGCTAAACCCACTGGTTCTCAAACTGTGGTCTTCAAAGACTTTGTGGTGGACCACCAAGCCTTTCAAACCGCCCATCAGACTGCTCTCTACTGCAGTCTGAACCTATTCTGACCAGAGAAGGCTGGTTATTCCATGCAGGTGCTGTGTGATTGGAATATGTTGTACGTATACAGAAGTGTGTGAATTATGTGTAAACACTGTAGGTCCTTCAAAGCTACAGCATTTACTTTTATGATACTGGAAGTCAGGCGTCACCCAAGTGCGACTGGATTTCAGGGACTTTAAAAAACAAAATTAAAATATAAAATAAATGAAAGCCGCATTCCCCGCCAGAAGCCTACACGAGTTTAACTCATAGTTTCTTGCTCACTGACCAGGTCATCGCTCGTTTAGTTAAAAAGTTCCTACAATGACCGATATATATATATTTTTTGACTGTAAAAGCGTCACTCACATTAAATCCAAACATCATATTGCCATAATTGGTTCACTTTGGTCCTAGTAGTTAATGTACGTTTCAGAAGATACACCGTATAACAGTCAACAGATTTATATTCCATTACATTTCTTACTGAGCCAATACTAACTAAAGCCAACATCCTATTTTCTGTCATAGTCCAAGTCATGCGTTTGCACTTAGAAAGCGGAGTTGCTTTAAAGCGCCAGTCCCCCTAGAACCAAATGTACGTACGCCAACGACCATCGCATGTTTCACAGTGTCAATGTAGGTGATTGAAGCCTCTCAAAAACTGACAAGTCTTTTTCGACCGTTAATACTTCTGGAAAACAAATGCTTTGGAAAGTTTTTACTATTTGTATCCAATTGTTGAGATGATTTAACTTTTTTTTTGCTCTTTGTTAATGCTAATGTCATAATTATTTGACAAAGAACTCAGAAGTGCACAAAATATGTATGTGGTATGATCAGGGGTAAGCTGAAAAAATTCAATCGTATTCACTTTTCAGAAAGGAAAAATTCCCACACTGTCAGGAATTTTTAAATACCGGTCTGATTTCATTCTTCAGTCAACTAGTTTTAAAACAACAACATCACTTTCATTATTAGACCAATGTTGTCCTAACTAACTGAATGTCCAAAAGATACATTAAACACATACAATCATAAATCGCCATGTAACCATTGTTAGAATTTCATATTCGCAACGGGCCAATAAATACCGATTGAAATACTTTGCTGCCGTTAAATGGGTTAAATACAAAACCATTAAGAAAGTAGGAGGGCTCACCGTCTTTTTTAAAACAAAATAGCTTTTGCACATTTGAGTCTGGAAGACTATGAAAAGCAAAATGACAAATACTACAATAACAGGCAATCTTGCTTTGATGAGGTTTATAGAGAGCAGAGGAACTATATGCACACACAACACACACAGTATGTATGTGGATGTATACACACCCAAAAACACACACATTTACATATAAATAAACCACTTGTATAGCTATTGCTTTCCCAGATCATACCGAATTCTCTGATCTAGCTGGAAAACTGTGCGACTTGGAAAGTATCCGCTGATAAATACCATTTACACCAATAAACCCCATTAATCTCCCCTAAATTCGATCCTATTTGAGGTTTACATTTTATTGCTTTTTTCAAAGCACACACAAAAAACAAAAAACATCTGCAAGGTTTCAAAAGCTCAAAGTTAAAAATGCCAATAAAATGTTCCTCTAGAACAGCGGTGTGCAAACTGGGGGGCGCGAGATTTTTTTTTGGGGGGGGGGAGGGGGGAGGACAGGGGTGTGTTGCAGAGGTCCTGCGCTGTTCCCCAAGGCATTTAAATTAAATGCGGGGGTACAATGCGAGGCCTCTGCAACCACTACTTACCGGGATTCAGCCGGCTTCAGGACGCGTGACCATTGCAACGCGGCGTCACGGGGTCATGTAACGTTATGGTTGCCACGGTAACGTGACGTCAAATGACACCGCTGCGTCATATGACGCCACATGAGCAAGGGAGGAGGGCACACAGAGAGAGGAGAGTAGGCAGGGGGGCGCAGCACATAAAGTTTGCACGCCCTTCTCTAGAACATTGGTGGGCAACAAGCCATCTGGGGCTTCACCTGCAGCCCCTCAACCGCTTACCAGTTACCACCCCAGCAGCCAGCTCTCTCTCCCCAGTGCAGAGGTAGTGGAGATGTTGCTGGTGTGAATCTGAGCTTCTCCCCACTCCCTGAGCTTCCTAAATCACAAGTTCCCAGTCTAAGGAGAGGTGTGAGATAGTATCCATCAGTGAGCTTTAAGAAGCTGAGTGGAAGGGAGAAGGTCATACCCATGGGTGCAACATCTCATCTTCCTGTGCACATATACATATACATATATATAATGTGCATCCCTTTTGACGGCTTGGTAAATCATGTTGCCTATGACGGCTCTAGATCCTCAGTTTAGACTAAGCACTGCTTAAAGCTGCAGTTCAGTCAATATCCTGCATGTGTGTTTTTTTTAATAAATCAGTTCTGTAGTAAGAAAAAATACTTTTAGCATTTTGTGTTTTTAAAAAAACAACTTTTAAAGACCAATTTTCTTGTATTCTATTTTAACAGCCATTTGCTAAGGCACTGCCCCTTCATGTCCTGTCACAAGCCCTGGCACACCCCTTTGTCAACACCCCTTTGTCAGCCCTGCCCTCCCTCTAGCATGTCAGTGCAGGATTGCTCATGAATATTCATGAGCTTCCACTGACAGACAAGCAGAATATAAACAGATCCCTTCACTAATTATGTCACCAAATTTTGACCTATCAATACATGGAGAACGAATTGACCTGCAGCTATACAGTTCTTTAGGTAATTAGAGATTGCCCACATAAAACTATTGAAGTAAAAAAATAAATTAAAAAAAAAAAAAGACTGAACTGCAGCTTTAAAAGCCTGCAACATCTCCATGAAGAACGCTTGTGTCGAACATTAAAATGCATCACAACGTGACAATTCCCTTATTTCCCCAACACCAACGCCACACGGGAAAATATTATTTTCATCTGCTGAATAATGCACCGAACCAATTGTAAGGCTGCGGCCAGGGTGGCGCTGAGCGTGCAGGCGCTCAAGCGCGGCGGCGCAAGTGGCAAATTAAAATTTGCTTGCTTGGCAAGCAGCTAAGCATGCTCAGGCGCTTGCTCACGCAAGCTCAGCGCCACCCTGGCCGCAGTCTAAGACGGCAGAGACCGGTAGATATGCACCTAAATTAAGTGTATTTTTGCATGCGGCGCAACAAAACACCCCAAAAACAACCTGTAAATTTTAACAGGGGGTGTGTGTGAGTGATCGCACCTTTGCTCTTGGCATTACCACTGTAGCTCGCTCCTCCATTGCCACAGGAATCCTTCCTTAACCTTTTGCTGTGCGGTCTGACGCTGGACCTAAGAAAGTGATGCTGATCCTGCTGGGTATGGGATTGCTGGCCTGGGGACAGAACCTCCTGTGGATCTACTGTGGGGGGCTCAGGAAGGGGTTGATCTCCCCCTTTGAGCCCGTGATCTTCCACCTCCCCTGCTGCTGCTCCTGCCTCTTCCTCCTCTTCTTCCCCTGCTGCCCTTTTGCCAGCTTTCAACCTTTCTTCCCCACTGTCCAGCTTCACGGTAATCCTAAAGCAAAAAAAAAGGGGAGGGAAATCAGCAAAAATAAAAACCACACATTAGTTGGGGACACGGTCAACAGAAAAGGATCGGGGGGGGGGGGTAACACCACCACATGCTTTAGGAGACAGAAGAGATCCTGTAGGAGAAAGAAGAGATCCTTAACAACATGGCCGCCGTTGTTTGTGACAAATCCCCTCATCTATTGTCCCGAGTCAACCACCCCCCCTCCCCCGGGATCCTGCGCCCCCCCCCCCTCCTCCCCCGGGGGTAGTGGGTGCGGGGACAGGTTGCCCGGTAGGGAGGGTGCTGGGTTGATTGCTGCCTGGACATGAGGAGGAGATCCTACAAGAGCCGGATACAGGTCCCCACTCAAGTGATGTGGGGGCGGCCGGGTCCCTACCCATGGCCCCCCCCCCGGGGTGTCTAATCCCTCCTCACCATGGGTCCGAGGTCTCCTGAGCGCCGGCCTGCCCGGGGTCGCTCATGTCCGCGGAGGAGGGAGGGAGCAGCCCAGCTCTGCGCCCCCTGTCCCCCCCTAGGTTGTGTCTGTCACTTAGGGGGGGGGAGACTTCGCTTTATCCCCCCCAGCACGATATGCCCCCCCCTGCGCAGGGCGACCAGCGACAGGTAACTAATGCATAGTGACAGGTGACAAGCGCCTTAGTGACAGACACGGGGCTCCACGGTGCGACGAAGGCCGCGAGTCGCGGCGCCCGCGCGTTGCATGACGGGGGATGTTAGTGCTGACATCCCCAACCCCTCCGCAGCTCCCGTCGTGCAGTGCGGCGTGGGGCATGCCGGGAGATGTAGTCCGAGACCTTTCCTGCTCACGTCCCACCGGGAGCAGAGGAGGCTCGTGGGGGGGGCCCGCGACTCCCCGTCAGGCACCGCGACAAGGCAAACACGGGGTTGGAGGGAGTCGCGACTGCCCCCCTTGGGGTGTCAGGGAGAAAGGAGGGTGTGCTGTGCCTGCCCAATATACGGAGACGCACCGCCCCTCTGGGTGAAGCCCCGCCCGCTACACCACGCCCCTCTGTGTGAAGCCCCGCCCCTCTGTGTGAAGCCCCGCCCCTCTGTGTGAAGCCCCGCCCAGGGATCTCAGCTGCTTGTCCAGTAGCTGGGGCTCAGGGCAGCAGATATGGGGCAAGGTGCTATGTACCTGTGCTGTGGGATTCTCGCAGTGCATTGGACGCGCATTATGTCGGCGCCCATCCGTCGGGCAGGTAACTGCTATTAGTCCGAACAATTACCTGGACTGACAAAACCGCGCAGCATTTATACAGGCAGAACTCGGTTATCCAACGGAACCCGTTCTGGAAGTAGCGCTGGATAGTGAAACCGTTGTAAAGTGAGTCCCATGTTAGTCAGTGGCGGTGAGCGTTGGATAACGCATTCAGGCGTCGGATAACGCATTCTGGCGTCAAAAAACGGCCCGTAGGGAGGCATTGTAAAGCGTTGGATATGCCATTTGTTGTAAAGTGAAACTTTGGATAGCGAGGACTACCTGTATTCTCCACCCCCCCCACCCCCCTACCCCGAAACTGGACATTATTACCCAGAAGGTGATAGCAGTGGTGAAAGTAGATTTTTATTCTTACAGGTGACCCCTCTTTCTCTTGGGCTTCCCACTTTCTCTCTAACCTCTTCTTTTGGCCTGGTTTTCACAAAAAAAAATTCTCTGATTTCTCCATTACCCCCTTCCTCTCTCTGACCATCACCTCATCTCATTTTCTCTCTCACTTAACCCCTTCTCCACCCCCATCTACCCCTCATTTCTGCAGAGACCTGCACTCTATTAACCTACCAGCTTTTGATTCCACTTTACGCTCCTTCCGCTCCTCTCTCAGCTCTGCTACAGACCCTGAGAACCTGGTCAGGAACTACAACTCTTTCCTATACTCCTCTCTCGCTCAACATGCCCCTCTTCCTCTCTGCCGTTCTCGCCCTTCTAACCACAGACCCTGGCTAAATTGCCGCACACGCACTCTGCGTTCCTGCACGCGTTCCTCTGGATGCCTCACATCCTCGCAGACTTCTTTCACAAAAAGAATGATGTTATCCTGTTTCAACTCTGCCCTCTCCCAAGCTAAGCAAAGCTACTTTTCTTCACTTATCAACATGCACAAGTCTAACCCATACCGACTCTTCTCTGTCTTCAACTCCCTACTGTCTGTTTTTCTTCCTCCATCTAACCTCTGGACTTTGCTGACTAGTTCAAGGAAACTCACCTTTTTTTCTCCTAGACCATCTGTAATATGGCGTCCGCATTGCTCACTCCACTGAAACAGCCCTCACTAAAATAACTTATGACCTCCATGCTGCCAAAGTCAAGGGTCATTACACTCCACTCGTATTGCGTGACCTCTCTGTAGCATTTGACACCGTGGACCACCCTCTTCTCCTTCACATTCTCCATACTCTTCATATCCGTAACAAAGCTCTATCTTGGATCTCCTCTTACCTCTCCCATCGTACTTTCAGTGTCTCTTTTGCTAACACCTCCACCTCCTCTATCGATCTCTCTGTGGGGGTACCCCAGGGCTCTTTCCTGGGACCTCTTCTCTTTTCTCTGTACACTCTCTAGGTGACCTAATCACAACTCTTGGGTTAGAATATCACCTCTATGTTGATGACACACATTTATTTTTCAACCCCTGACCTTTCACTTGCTGTATAGACCAAAGTTTCTGAATGTCTCTCCGCTATATCATCCTGGATGGCCCTCCGCCGGCTTAAACTTAACCAGTCAAAAACGGAGCTCCTCATAGTTCCTCCCAAACCTTCTCCATTACTGTTGGAAGCACTATCATAAACCCAGTAGCACTAGCATGCTGCCTACGGGTCACACTCGACTCTTCACTCATATTCTCCTCTCACATTCAAACGGTAGCTAAAACCTGTCTGGGGGGAGAGCGCGGGACCTCTATAAACTGCCCCGCCCCAGAAAATCTAGCACTCCCCAGTTTGCGCACCCCTGCTCTATCCTATATCCCTATTTACAGTATATTGATCTAGAGGAAGGCTAACAAAAAACCCCAGTGAAATATCATCCAATGATATCTCATAAGGGGAAAACAAAATCCTTCCTGAATCCAAGAATTGGCAATCGGATTACTCCCTGGATCAACATCCATCCCATGTTTACTCATTTGTTTTATCTCTGTATACCTTACTATAAAGAACCCTTTCCTTTGTTGCTGGTGAAATCTCCTTTCCACCAACCTGAAGGGATGCCCCCCCCCTCCCCGAGTCCTTAGTACTGCCTGTGGGATGAATAGTTATTTTGAAAGCTCCTTGTTCTGTCCCCGAATATACAGCAGCGGCAGCTCTTATTCGAGCAAAAGCCGCTGGCTGTATGTGGCTGGGAAGCGGGTAGCCGCGGCGCGTGGCGGCGCACTGTGACGTCACAGTCACATGCGCGCCCGGCTTCCCCGGCTTCCCCAGGCTTCCCCGACACCCCTGGAGATGAAATTAAGGTAAGCGGGGGTTCGGGGAAGCAGCGGGGCAGAGCAGAAGGGGTACAGGGGTCCGGAAGGGTGTGTAAATTGCGCGCGATGGAGGAGGGGGGGTGAGTGTGGGAACACGGCGGCGCGCGTGCATTACTGGCGGCAGCTGGGGCAGATCCCGGCATGCCGCCGGTATTTAGTGCAATAAGATATGTCGCTACTGTATCTGTATATAGTTATCATATCCCCTCTTAGACGCCTCTTTTCTAATGTAAACAAATCTAATGTAGCTAGCCTCTCTCCACTCATACAATTAGATTATCCATCCCCTTTATTCATTTGGTGGCTCTTCTCTGCACTCTCTCTAGTTCCATAATGTCTTTTCTAAGGATTGGTGCCCAAAATTGTACTCCATATTCCAGGTGTGGTCTTACTAATGCTTTATAAAGGGGCATAATTATGTTTACTTCCCTTCCATCCATTGCCCGTTTAATGCAAGATGAGATCTTGTTTGCCTTTGCAGCTACTGCATGACTTTGAGACTCCTTGAAAAAGTGCATATTCTGCGTGAAACGAGTGGGAGGACTAGTTTGTTCACCACTTTTTGTATGTACTAACAAAGCCCATTATTTGTCACCATTTTTGGGGACCCCAGTTTTTCATCTCATCAGGGGACCATCCGGATCGGGCGTGAGTGCCTCGGAGCAACTTCCATTGCTACTGTGTACATTTTGTCTTCGGCGGCACCCCAGGGGGTGTGTGGGAGGAGTTTCCACTGCAGACGTGCAGTTCAGTGTGATCGAGGAAGACGGGAGAAGGAGACTGATACAGGGCTTAAGCAGAGAGGTAAGACGGGATTCCTCTACTCTCACAGCCCCCAAATACCAGCTCTCCCGACAGAATCACTTTGCATCGTTCCAAACGGAGGAAGAGGGACATAGATATGGGGTTCACATGGAGGGGTAAGTTGATACTTCTTACCCCCCATTTACCCCTTACCATATTCCATACGTGGGAATTGTTCCCTTCATTAGACACAGTGCGGTGTCTTGATAGACTTTTAACACGCTCCCCCCAGTCTTAGTGAGGGCCCTTGCACTTTTTCTCTGAACCCATTTCAGAACGCAGGACATCCTCTGTTCTCATTCTATTAAATATAATGGTTTGCTATTACTGAACTTAACTCCTTAAGAACGTTTGGATGTATGCCATCGGGGCCAGGTGCCTTATTTACTTAAATTGTTTCAAGCCGCCTATGAACTTCTTAAATAAATAAAATACAAACAACAATAATACCCTTAACAAGCGCTAATCTAAAATGTGCAATTAACTCACAATAGTGTGAAAAATGGCAATGAATTGGTGATGTGAACGTGATCACTCAATGTGAGTGAAAACCACTTCTAAGTGGTGTACAAGCTGCCAGAGAAACTAATAAACAGATCTTCCCAACCTGTGAAATAAATACAAATACAAAATAAAAGTCCCGGCGCTACAAATGTCCCAGATACCGTGATCCAAATGGAAAGTCCTGGATGAAAAATTCTCAGATGGATGGTACAGGATATTTTCACAGAGTCCCAGGGAGTTGATAATTCCCTTTAACGATGTCCGCAGTGATTCTTCGGAAACATAAGAGGTACACACCAATTGCGCAGTATGCCACTACTACTTTGGGAGGAGGAGCCAAGTGTTTGAGCCAGTCCAGCCACCATAGTCGTGCCGATGCTGTGAGAGCGTACCTGCACCGCCCTGCCGCTGACGTCATCGGCTAGGAGTTTCAGAGAACGCCATTCAGGAAGGCTCCCTAGTGTGCATCAGGCTGCAGACAAGTGGCGGACGGCATCCGTGAGTCATATCGTCATCCCCCATTTACTGTAAGTGTGGGTGATTTGTGTTTTAAAGTTTTTTAATAAAGTGTAAACGTATTACACCATTGTGTCAATCCTCTGTTCCTGCATGACATGCCTGGCTTACGTCCCCTGTGAGTGCTGGTCGCTGCATGGAATAAGAGATCACTGCTGCCGGTCACGTGGGATCCATGAAACACTGAGACAGAGCAGAGACACAGTTACAGATTCTCTCCCTTGAACGCACAAGATATTATCTTGTAAGTAGGGTTTCTTTGTCCGTTGGTTCAGAGTGGGGTCAGGAGTAGTGGCATACTGCGCAATTGGTGTGTACCTCTTATGTTTCCCCAGAATCACTGCGGACATCGTTAAAGGGAATTATCAACTCCCTGGGACTCTGTGAAAATATCCTGTACCATCCATCTGAGAATTTTTCATCCAGGACTTTCCATTTGGATCACGGTATCTGGGACATTTGTAGCGCCGGGACTTTTATTTTGTATTTGTCTTAAATAAATAAGTATAAATAAAAAAGAAAAAATATGAACTTCCTCAGTTAACCAATTGTTCATTAATATCGAGGTTGTGACTTCCCCCTGCGGCACTATTGAAATGGATTCTTCCCGGGTAAACACAGAGACAAAGAATTGGTTTAATACTCGTACAGGACTCTGTCCCTGGGCTCTGGTCAGTTATTCTGCGTCACTACCTCAGCCCTGCGGGTCCGCTTCCCGATTCGAGATGAGCATCGTCACATTTTGCTCGGCCTAACATGGACCCCGCTGAGGTAGCGCGAGCCGTATCTCTCCAAGGGGAGATGCTCGGAAATCATGAGTTGCCTCGCCCAGCAAAAAACCAACAGGTGACTCATATCAAGCCGACTCCTGGACATTATCACCCGGCTGGACACACTGCAGGTGGGTTGTACCCCTGCACCGCCATTACTGGCAGTGTCCCCGGCGCCAGCCCCGTCATCCCCTACGCCCAGAGAACCACGGATCCCGACGCCTCTACATTATGGAGGGGACTGTAGACGGACGTTCACAGAGGTACACAATTGGAGGCTTTTATAAGGTGAAATTATAATAAGGCTTTATTGTGCCTTTTCCTTTTCATCAGGAAATCATCCAAACACAGGGGGGGAACAAAGCTTAATTCACTTGGGAGTATTTCTAGTGAAATCCCATGCAATTCACAACTCTTAGTTAAGCAGGTCTCCCAGCCCCAAACACATAGCATGACATAAGCAGATATAAGAAGTCTCTTTAGAATGAAAGTCTTATCTGTTAGCTGCTGTAGAGAAAGCTTCTCTGCTCTCCTGGAACCGCACCCGTGCTTTCACAGAAAATCAGCATCCAGGTTTAGAAGTCTTATTTGGTGTCTTGCAATCAGCTATGCTGGGCAGAGCTCAAGACCGGTCAGCTCCAGAGATGTGTGTTCTCTCCAAAGGTCAGCTCACATTCAGAGCTAAGGAGTCACTTCCTGTCTCAAAGGCAGGCTTTTTCTACCACCTCTAATCAGGCAGGTGGTTTTAGTTAATTTGCTACCAGCCGTTAACCACCACACTGCTGGATTAGAGGCACATTTGTGAACAGGGATAAGTCCCCTGTTACAGGGACCCTATGACTTGTAGGTTTTTTTGAACCAGTGTTCGATTCAGTTCCAACTTCAGCCCTCCATGTTCTACACCCATCGATCCAGGATAGCCTACGTCATTTTCCTACTGCCGGGCGAGGCTGTGGCCTCTGTGGGAGAAGGAATCCCCACTAGTTAATGACGCTGTTGCATTTCTCCAGGCATTCAAAAGAGTTTTTGATGCTCATGGTTGCGGGTTCTCTGCTGCGCTCCTTCGAATCCGCCAAAGAACACGTACTCTGGGCCAGTATGGCATCGAGTTCCGAACCCTTGCTGCGGAGACGAGCTGGAACAATGAAGCTCTGTTGGCAGCATTTTGGCAGGGGCTTTCGGAGTGCTTAAAGGACCAATTGACTTGCCGGGACACCTCTAAAGATATGGAGGAATTGGTTGCTCTCCGGATGCGAGAATGGCAGAATGAGCGAGATCGCTCCTCAAAAACCCCAATAATTCGACTTCCACCCCACTTCAATACTCCACTTATGGCACCTCTCCCAGATGAGGAACCAATGCAATTAGGTGATACCAAATTACCTGAACAGGAGAGAACTAGGAGACGTGTCAAGGGGCTGTGCCTGTACTGTGGGCTCAAAGGTCATCTTGCCCGAAACTGTCCTAAAATCGGGAAACCCCAGTGAAGATAGAGGAATATTCTTTGGGCATTTCTTCTCCATCACAACCTTTACAGCTCCTCCTGCAGGGGACCAGCCTTCATCTTCACAAGCTTTTTGTGGATTCAGGACCTACAGGGAATGTCATTGACCATGCATCTGTGGAACTTCACTCCATTCCTCTCTGTACTAGGGAGATCCCGTTAGTGATAGTGGCCATTGATGGAAGACCTCTGATACCTTGGACCATCACCCTTGAGACTAATCCTTTGCTGGTTACGGTTGGGGCACTTCACAAGGAGATCCTTTCATTCTATGTCATTCTCTCTCCCTCGACTCCAGTGATCCTAGGACTTCTCTGGTTGCGACACCACAACCCCAAGATTGATTGGGCATCCAATCAAGTGACAGCCTGGGGACTACATCAGGCAGAAGGATATCCTCAGAGCTTGTTGGGAATCTGTGTATTCTGTGTGTGTGTAGAAGGATATCCTGACCAACATTCAAAGCCATCCCCTCTTCTCTACCTCCCCCTTCATCCTCTCCTCCATATGTCTTCTCTCCCCTCTCTCCCCTCTCTCCCTCCTACCCTCTCCCACACTCTACTCCCTCTCTTCTCCTTCATCCCCTCCCTCCCCTCTACCTACCTCACACACACACACACACACACACACACACACACACACACACACACACACAGCAGCCAGGGAGAGGAGCTGCGCAGCGCCACCTAATGGCCAGAAGCATCATTGAGCTGCAGACCCCTGACGAAGGCGAGCAATCATGCCAAACGCGTAGGCCCCTTTTGGCGTTCAGAGGCCACCGTACCTGGACTCCGGAGAGCTGACGTCACATCATCCCAGAGCCCTGCGAGTACGGGGAGAGCTCGAGAGCCATGCGCACTGAGTAATGAACAGCTGTCTTAGAGAAACCGGAGCCAGGTTGGAGAGCGCCGCAAGCCGCTCCCTGCCTGTGCCAATGGGGAGAGTGTGTTCCCTTCCCCCCCGTGTTGTTTTGTGACCTGCAGTAAAAAGTTAATATTCCACTTACTTTTCTGCATCAGGTTACATTACACGCAAGAACAAGTGATTCCAAGCCGTAAGGACACGAGGAGAGCTGCTGCAGGAGATCAGCGCTATGTTTGGTTCTCTCACATGTTGCACAATTCAATGTCACTAATATATTCACTTGTTTGACCAGAGTTCGTCACACATACCCAATTGTTGCAGTGTGTTGTAGCGGCCTGAATAACCGCAGGTATCTGGCACCTCCTGGTGTTCGATCACATCAGTTCACTTTCCAGTCCCATATATTGGGACCTTCATGTAAAAGGTTTGCTCTTATATCACCTGCACGTGATTCACGGAATTGGTATGTGGGTTGCGCTTTATTTATCTGTAATTCACTATAATTACCAAATGCCTCCTAATTACCATTAGTGATCCCCTCAGTCGTGGCCCTCCAATGCAGTGAAAGTCCCTCTGGCAGTGAAAAGGTTAAAAGCATAATTTCACATATAGAAATCTTTAACTTTTCTTTCCCCCCCTCCTAAAACCGCAAACAAACCCCAGGAAAATATCCAGCGATTAACATGGTTTAAAAAATAAATAAATAAATGAGTGATTCTGTCGCCCATAAATATTTGATTAATTTTTTTTAATCATTGGAGCAAAAAAAAAACCCCTGAGTTGCGTTTAAATGATTTTAAGAATACTTATACTATAAACACTGGGAAGAGTGAAGTCCTCCTAAAGGAATCACATTCTCCTGTAATAAGCATGTGGAAATAGATGTAAATAAAAAGCAGCGGTGCTGAGGGTGTGTAAATAAAAAGCAGTCGTACTGAGGGTGTGTAAATAAAAAGCAGTCGTACTGTGGGTGTGTAAATAAAAAGTAAAAGGGGTAAAGGGGAAATGTTACAGGACAGTAGAGGCTTTTTCTCTAACATCCCAGGAGATAATATACACATTAAATCATGGGACAGTAACCCCATTATTTCCTATGAACAGGACATTTTTTTAAAATCCCTATTAAAGGTAAATATTTGGCAGATATCCCCACTACATGTTATATGCTGCAGCATAACAAGAAAGGCAGGAATCATTGTACAGTGCATTATAAAATATATTTAAAGTTAATTGACAGGTGACAAGATTAAAAAGATAACAGATATATTATTATCCCACATGCCTTTAAAGATGCCGTCCCACCTAGGGCCAAAATAAATCAGCGGCAGAGTTATATCCGGGGAACTGACACATTTATTTACAATATTCAGACACGTACCGTATAAATATTTTTAAATCATTTATTAAATGAGATGAGAGACACGGTGAGATAAACACTTGTCTGACAAACATTCTCAGGGAGAAGCAGGAATATGTTATTCTCCATAATACAATTCTTATATTATAAAGCATTTCAATTTACTGACACAGCACTAAACGTGTGTTTCTCGTTCTTTTGCCTTCTGGCTGCCTTGGCTGTCCATGAGGGTCCTCAGCAATGTGCCCACCGAAAACAGGTGCTCCCCCACCCACTTACCCATCTACTGAAAGCCAAACATACGGTGAGGATCTGTAGGCTTTTTCTGAACACTTGAGTAGTTGCTCATCTCACAATACCTGGTTAACATGGCTTTTGACCCATGTTTAATACAATGTGAAGCGGTTTCTCTCGTCAGAAGATAAAATAAATGGAGCGCAAAGCTTCCCTGGCATGTAGAAGCAGCCTCACAGCTTATTAAATGGGAGCTTTAAGAGTCTTTCCCTTGAAGCAGCAAGCCCTTCTTCAAACGTACATTATTCCAAGCTAGCGGAAGTTTGCATACAAGATGTTACTTGCAAATGGTTTAGCTGCTGTGTGACAAGGAACGTCTGTTTTTTTTACTATGATTTAATCTATGGAAAAACCCTACCCCCCCACCCCACCACGGAGCCCAAAATTAAGACCTCTGTCACAATTAATTAAGTCACAATATGGCTTGTGGCTCCTCCCCTATGTAAGTGTGCCTCAGTACTCAACATACTGATTTATAAATTACACAGCATCTTGTTTAAAAGATCAATATAGCTATTTTGAGGGTTGTGCTTTCAGTCAGTGATCACTGCCTATTGACAGCCATTTCAACCTCCCTGTAATAATACATTAAGTTACATCTTGGAAGCCCGCCTCCAACCCACATCCCTTCATTCTGAGTGAGCGTAAAGATTTGCTATTAATGTGGATGGTTGCTTTAAGCTGTCATCAGAGAAATACAGTAGTTGCTCCTGTTTATGACCACTTGGAATCGGCAGACTGCTGTTGCTGCATTAAACAAACCGATCCAATGCAAGGAACTGGTTTTATTTTTAACGAGGACTTGTTTTCCTGAAATGCCAGCTGAAGATTTGGTGGGTTTTACGGCCCTTGTTCTGATCCCTGTTTTTATAGTTTGACATGCGTGGGGTGTGAATAAATCGCAATACCTGTCCTTAAAGGGGCGCAAATGAGATTGCCAACACACCTCCAGCATACACAGCAGATTAACATTCAGCAGAAGCCAATTTGGGGGTCATTTTGGGAGACCCATTTAATAGGATACTAGTTCATGGGTGTTAAATA
>CM071578.1:2009279-2106823 GCA_036426205.1 Ascaphus truei | reverse complement strand
CCCCGGCGCTCCCACTATTGCCCCCCCGGCACTCCCACCATTGCCCCACCGGCGCTCCCACCATTGCCCCACCGGCGCTCCCACCATTGCCCCCCCGGCGCTCCCACCTTTGCCCATCGGCGCTCACAGCTTTGCCCCCTGGCGCTCACTTCCCCCCGTCCCCTTGGTGTGGGAGATGGGCTCGGGGGCGGGCAGTGGTTGCTGCGTGGTCGCGGGCGGTGCAGTGGCTGGCGGGTGGTGCAGGGGGAAGCGGGGTGTATCAGTGTGTGTGTGTGTGTGTGTATGTGTATCAGTGTGTGTGTGTATGTGTATCTGTGTGTGTGTGTGTGTGTGTATGTGTATCAGTGTGTATGTGTCTGTGCAATACAACTTGACTTATGAACAACTCTCCACTAAAAAAAAAAAGTATCAACCTGCAATAAATCCAAAGGGGGATCAAAATATCAGACTGGATCCAAATATCTTGCTCTCCTACAGCTTTGCCATCTTAACAGATGGCTGCAATATGTGGCTGTGCTGTGAAGTCTCATTTTAGCTTTGCAGCTGCAACATGGGTGTGCTACAGCTTCGGGTGTTTTTATACTTTAAATAATAGTAACATCCTTTTGCCAGGAATTCTTCCTGCAATTCCATTAGTTTTCTGCAAAAACAAAAACAAAACCATCATGCAAGGTAGTGAGGCTACTGAATTTTTAAAAGTGATCTGCTGCTATATGTTCTGATGTTTACATTTTATAGAGACAAAAGGACTTTTTAAAACATCATAGAAGAAAACTAGACTTCAGATTGGGTTACATGATATACCTCCAGCATATTTGCTGGATAGAAATCGTCATGCAAGTCGTTACTGTAGCTTTCTCTAACTGCATCTGTACTGCAGAGAAGTACGCTGCAGAATATTTGGGAAGCAAAGATATTTGCACCTCTTCACGAGTCTAGTTAATGGTTATATATTTTTATCTAATGTGTAATACTCTAGGGCAGTGGCTTCCAAACATTTTTTGGTTACGGAACCCTATAATTATGTGTCATTCTGTGGAACCCCCAACGCTTCCTAAGACAATGCATCTGATCTCAGACGTGCTATTAGAGAGGGTTGGGGTTCCTTACAATGCATCTGATCTCAGACGCGCTATTAGAGAGGGTTGGGGTTCCTTACAATGTATCTGATCTCAGACGCGCTATTAGAGAGGGTTGCGGTTCCTTACAATGTATCTGATCTCAGACACGCTATTAGCGCGCCTGAGATCAGATGCATTTTAAACTTCTGTTTTTAGTACATTTCAAATGAGCTGAACAATGGCAGGGGATGCAATTTGGGGGATGTCCGCAGAACCCTGGTTTAAAAACCCTGCACTAGGGCCATACAATACATAGTGTGAATGCAAGCCTATTTCAGACATAAAATAGTGCGCGCCAACTCGGTTCTCCAGGTAACCCAAACCCACAAGGGTTTAGATATGAAGACACACGGGTCCACTAAGGTCTGCTATCTGCAAAACCAGTACAAAAGAATTGCAATAGATTTATCAAAGGAAATACGTTCAATTAATTATGAGATTCATTTTCTTCGTTAAGGTGGGGTGGGGGCCTGTTGCACTGGTTCTACCCAGATTTGCACCATGGAGTCTTTAGTAAATGGATCCCACAGTGTAACTGGGATTTTAGGAGATTAGGGTTGGGGGACATTTGCAGATTACAATGGGTGAATACTTGGTCTGAGTTAGACATGCGCTATGAAGGTTAAACACACCCAAGTTTATAGAGCGCTGGTCTTCCTCCTGATTTAGTATGGGGGATCTGTCCGATTCCTCTCCGGCCTCTTGGTTTGATGCAGACGTACGCTTTGTCATTTTGTTCAGTGCTCCTCCCTGGGGATGTGTAGAAAAGAAACATTTAGTGCTCTGGAAGAAGTTAGCCATTGTCCCTTACCATTATATGGACACTAAGAGAATCGTCCACACATCGCTGGACTGATAATCAGTGCTGGAAGTACCATACAGAAAGTAGTGGTACTGGTGGCTGCTTTTAAATCCTTTTAACTTTTCGTGAATGGTGAAGCAGAGGCCTAAATATTTTTATACTTCTGCTTGCTATCCAATATGCTGTGACGCCGTCTTTCCCTTTCTTAGGAAGATTTGGGGGGTTCTTTATGAAACAGCTATAGTGTTGCTCGGAGCACTATTGCACGGAAACTTCCATTGAAGGTAATTGACGTTTGTGCATAGTGTCCCGATCGGCATTATCGCAGCCTTATGAATGACTAGTTCAAATGAACAGAGCTTAAATAGTCTTAGTGAATAGGGATCCTGGTGCCTTTATATAGGTCCCCAGGTTTCGTTTGGCTCTACAACAATAACCTCTACATGAGAGTAACGTTTCAGTAAGTATGTCCAGTGATGTCGTTCAAACTTCCAGTAACTCACCCACACTACATATGAGATTGGGTGGGGTGGAATATCCGTTACATTTGGAGGCGCTGCTGAGATAGACCTGGGGTGCCCTGTTTTCATTTTTCTAAATTGTGCTATTTTTGTTCGCCATGAAGAAGTCACGTGCTGATTTCCCGCCCGCGGGGGAAAATGTTGCAAACTGTCCGAGCTTGGCGGGAAATCCTAAGCCCCGCCCCCGCCAACTGAATAACTCTGTGCCGAGACAGAGTCACTTAATGAAAGAGTGTGCTGCCCCTCCTTCAGATTCCACCAGGGGGAGTAGGCCCAGTGCGCCTTCACCCGTAACTGCTGTCTCCATCAAAGAAAGTACGGGGTACAAAGAAAATTGCTCGCCGTCATATGGACTATGGCAGACTAAGGCCGGGTGCGTATCCTTTTTGTTGTGCCCGTGTATGATCGAATCATTGAGTCCGTTGGGTAGTATGAACTTTGGTGTTTTGACGTGCCTGATAAAGGGGCGGTTGGAAGACGCGAACGAGGATGGATGCCTGGAATGTTTCTGTAACCAGGGTGACTGCTCATTTTGTAAATTGGCCTGGGGACGCATGTGTGGCTGCTGCAGGATACCGACTCTGCAACCCGTGCCGTTGGCGGCTACAGGACAGACCGAGGAAAAGGGCACTGTGGCCGACATAAATGAAATAGACTCTTGGTTTTCTGATAATGATGATGAAACAGACTGTAAGGGAGTACACCCCAATGTGTATGTGGCCTGGCACGCGCCAGGAGTGAAAGCCCTTACATTAATGTGCACATGCCTGCAAAAAGCTTATGTCCAAGGAGCCGACCTATTTCAGCTACCGCTGGATTTCAAGACCGGCACCGTGGATGGAGAACTGAGCATACAGTATTTTAGCCCCACATGTGACTGTTCTAGAGCGGCATTGGCGTGGGAGCCTCAATGTGAAGATTGCGGTGCCTGGTTCTTAAAACCTATTGTGCCCCAGCCTGAAGAGCCGGTCAGTATAACTAACCCATCTACCTTTCTCATAGACATTTCGGAGGGCCAGTGCGCCCAAGTGAACCTTCTAGACCTGGTTCCTGAGCAGGAACCACAGAACCCGGATCAGCCAATCCTGGAGCCGAGCAACACGTTGGCGGAGGATCCGATCGTGATGTTGCCAGCGGACAAGGTTGAATCCCCATCGGTGGCGATGCGCCTACCGGCGAACCACCCCAGCAGTGAGACAGAGGAATCACAGGGTAAGGTGTATATACCCCCACCTTCTTCTAGTGAATCCAGCGACCCGTCACTTGTGGTGATGCGCCTGCCGGCGGACCATTTCAGTGACACCAAGGAACACACTATCTCGGCGAATGCAGAGCCTGCTGTGGGCCCGTGTGCCCTAGAGGAAGTGTGTCCCGATGTTGCGGACCCTGCTGTGGGCCCGTGTGCCCTACAATGGTCAGTCCGACCTACTACAGAGGTACCCTCGGTCCTAGAATGGGGACCAGTACCTAACGCCGACAAGGGTGAGTCGACTGCCCCAGGGGTGTCGGGGGTGAGCCTCCAGGTGACCGCGGAGCACGATGGCTCCTTAAGTCTGGTCGCCCGGGTGAAGGGTTCCCCTCTGCATCGCGTCCTGGCGGAGGTGTCCTCACTAGAAGGTAGCTGTCCAGAGGAGAGAGTGGACCAGTGTCTACCGCCGATCCTTCCGGAAGAAGGGAAGCCCATCGTCAGCCAGCCGAGTGGTAAGGAACCCCCTTGTTCCTCACAGACTCCGATGGAGGTGGCCGTGAAGAAGGCCAAAGCTATGGTTCCTGAGCGGAGTGTGAGCCCGTGTGCTCCGGCTATTAGAGAGGGTCGGGGTTCCTTACAATGCATCTGATCTCAGACACGCTATTAGAGAGGGTTGGGGTTCCTTACAATGCATCTGATCTCAGACACGCTATTAGAGAGGGTTGGGGTTCCTTATGTAGCCAGGTCACCTTTTTCCCTCCTTCACCCCCCAGGGAGCCTCCGTGGCCACGGACGCTGTCGGGTACTGCCAGAGGCAAGCAGCAAACCCGACGGCCATTCAGGAGGGTGGGGGCCGAGGAGGGAGCTCGCCGGAGTGCAGGAGATCTCCGGCGGCTCTTGCATAGGGCGCCGCCATTGCGCTTCAACTCGCGCATGCGCAGTGAGTCCCCGGCGGCCCAGTTAGCTCGCGCATGCGCAGGGAGAACCCTAGAGCCAGGGAACAGTTGCGTGAGGGCAGGGAAGGCGCAGGAGAGTCGCGCGAGAGTAAGGGAAGTTAGTGAGAGGTTGTGGCGGCCATTACAGGTTTGTGTAGGCAGAGGGAAGGCACGCACGCGGCCTCAATGTTATTGTAGGGGCCTCGGGACTACAATTCCCATGAGGCATAGCGAGGCAGGCACCAGGTGCTTGATAGGAGCCAATAGGGCTGCAGGACTGCCCTGGAGGAAAGAGATACATTTTCCCGGGCTTTGCATGAGTCACGTCAGTTGGAGCAGAGGAGCTGAAGGGGAAGGAAGGATGCGGGGAGTGAGTGCAGCTCCTGCATCCTGATAGGTACCCTCACCCTCCAGGTAGGCCCCAACTCCCCACCAGGTTAGTGGGTAACTGATAAGGGACGGCCCTAGATAGGGAGGTCACCCTTAGGTGTGTGTAAGGTGCAGGTTTGGCAGTGCCACAGCGGGTAGTGCTGTGCGCACTGGCAAATAGGCACAGTGTGTGCAGTGTGTTTGCTGCGGGTCACTCAGGTTAGTCGGTTGTTAGTGGGAGTCAAGACTGGGCCTCGTTAGGGGAGTAGGAATACTATTAACCCCTTAGGTCCCAGATAGACTCTCCCTCTCCAGTGAATGGTGTGTACCGTTCTGTGTGTGTTGTGCTGCATGTGCTGGGCGCAGTGTGTGCAGCGTGTCACCCACACTACATATGAGATTGGGTGGGGTGGAATATCCGTTACACTTACAATGTATCTGATCTCAGACATGCTATTAGAGAGGGTTGGGGTTCCTTACAATGTATCTGATCTCCGACACGCTATTAGTGCGTCTGAGATCAGATGCATTTTAAACTTCTGTATTTAATAAATTTCAAATGATTTGAAATGGCAGGGGATGCAATTTGGGGGATGTCCACAGAACCCTGGTTTAAAAACCCTGCACTAGGGCCATACAATACATAGTGAGAACGCAAGCCTATTTCAGACATAAAATAGTGCGCGCCAACTCGGTTCTCCGGGTAACCCAAACCCACAAGGGTTTAGATATGAAGACACACGGGTCCACTAAGGTCTGCTATCTGCAAAACCAGTACAAAAGAATTGCAATAGATTTATTAAAGGAAATACGTTCAATTAATTATGGGATTCCTTTTCTTTGTTAAAAAGGTGGGGTGGGGGCCTGTTGCACTGGTTCTACCCAGATTTGCACCATGGAGACTTTAGTAAATGGATCCCACAGTGTAACTGGGATTTTAGGAGGAGATTAGGGTTGGGGGACATTTGCAGATTACAATGGGTGAATACTTGGTCTGAGTTAGAAAGGTTAAACACACCCTAGTTTATAGAGCGCTGATTTAGTATGGGGGATCTGTCCGATTCCTCTCCGGCCTCTTGGTTTGATGCAGACGTACGCTTTGTCATCTTGTTCAGTGCTCCTCCCTGGGGATGTGTAGAAAAGAAACATTTAGTGCTCTGGAAGAAGTTAGCCATTGTCCCTTACCATTATATGGACACTAAGAGAATCGTCCACACATCGCTGGACTGATGATCAGTGCTGGAAGTACCATACAGAAAGTAGTGGTACTGTGGCTGATTTTAAATCCATTTTAAACCTTTTCGTGAATGGGAGCAGAGGCCGTAAATATGTTGATACTTCTGCTGCTATCCAATTATGCTGTGACGCCGTCTTTCCCTTTCTTAGGAAGATTTAGGGGGTTCTTTATGAAACAGCTATAGTGTTGCTCGGAGCACTATTGCACGGAAACTTCCATTGAAGGTAATTGACGTTTGTGCATAGTGTCCCGATCGGCATTATCGCAGCCTTATGAATGACTAGTTCAAATGAACAGAGCTTAAATAGTCTTAGTGAATAGGGATCCTGGTGCCTTTATATAGGTCCCCAAGTTTCGTTTGGCTCTACAACAATAACCTCTGCATGAGAGTAACGTTTCAGTAAGTATGTCCAGTGATGTCGTTCAAACTTCCAGTAACCGGATCACAGTGTATTGGTAAATAATGATCACGGCTAGGTTTGATATAATCTCTACAGGATGATGGGGATTGAGGGCAATTAAGGGAACGTCTTTCGTTTTGCTAGAATCTAGGAAGAACCCGTATGTTGGCCTGCTAAATGACCTAGAACGGATCTGCAAGTTCTCCAGTGAAACATGTCGTACATCTCCTGTGATTACCTGTCTCTTGTCCACAATGTTCAGGGTCACAGAGGTGATGATGGAGGCGATGGTATTGGCCAGCATGAAGATCATCATTTCTTGCCAACGCCAAAGCGGGATCTTCCCTTCACTGTACAGAGGAAACTGCATGTAAAAGGTCTCTTTCCAAGCGGGTGCACTGTGTATTAAAGGGGCAGTCCCTCCTAGGACCAAAGTGTACTAATAACCGACGTAGAATATAAAAAGGGTCAGAAAGCACCACTAGTAACGAATGTAAATGACTAGTAGTATGTGGGTGCCAGAGGAACTGTGTGTAGTTCCCAGCACTCCAATATATGGAGAAAAAAGAACTTCTCAGAAGACCAGAACAAAAATGTAGAGAAAAAAAAACCCTTTACTTATATAACCACACACACACACACACACACACCACACACCCCCCAGTCACATCACACATCACCCACACAGGCCACACACACACACACACACAACGATGGGTAGAAGAGAGCAGAGGAGGGGGAAAAAAATGAATATTTCGGGGACAAGCCTGTTCCCACACGTTTACATTAACTGGTACTTCCCTTATCCTTCCCGAGGTTCTCCCAAGCCACTGCAGACAGGCAGTGCGTGGAGAGGCACTTGACCGCTATCTGCGGTCTGTAGGGAGCTGGAGCGGGGTGTGTGGCAATGATGACGGGGGTGGGGCCATCACACTGCCAGGGGTTTCCTCCTCCCCAACACCCCCCCCCGTGCATCTGCAGTGCTGACAGAGTATGAGAGAGTGTGGGAGGGAGCAGGGGGGAGGGAGCAGGGGGGCTCCCTTGGTTCTGCAGCTGTTTTCCTCCCCGAAGCCTCCCCTCTTCCTCTTCTCATTGGCTCACAGCCACACCACGTGACGCGTCGCCGCTTGGTATTACAATTCTCTTGCATCCCCTGGCGGCTGACGCGTCACCGTGTAGTGAGCTGTGCAGGGAGGAGGGACTGGGACCTGCTCGGGAGGACACCATCAGATGGTGAGTAGCGCGCACGCCACCGGACGCAGCGGGACCAAAGCCTAAGTCCTAAAAGGACGCTCCTCTGCTAGCAAAATCAGTGGTGAAATAAGAGTCGCAGCACGCACCCGGTGTGAAGGATAAGGGAAGTACCACAATTGATTTAAATGTGTTGGAAGGGGCTTGTCCCTTAAACGTTGCCCCCCAACACCCATCCCCCTTTGTTTCTTCAAGGTAATCCCCTGAGTTTTTAGCTACTAAACAGAGCGCTAACAGAAACTTTTTTCCGCAGGCGCAAATTCTCTGCTTGCTTCTACCCATCATCGTGCCTTTCTGCAAGAGACGTATTTTGACAGGAACCCCCAAACACTTTTAGGGGGGACATCCCGCAGCGTTTTACTCATCATTCTCCAGCAAAAAAAAGAGGGGTAGTGATCCTAATAAAGCGCGATATACCGTTTCAGACACTGAGGGTGAGTCCGTGTAGTTCACGGCCCTCTCTCGGGATTACAGATCACGCTAGTCAATGTTTATGCACCTAATGAGGAACCAATAGAATGTTTAAAGGCAACATTGGAGTCTGCAGGAGGTAGCCGTGAACAGTCCAGGGTTATAGGAGGAGAGATTTTAATGGGGTTCCTGATCCAGATGTAGATCAAACTACATCCAGGGCAATCACACTCTGCAATGACGTATAATAAATAACGGATCAGTGGAGTCTTCAGCAACTCTATGGGAGGCGCATAAGGCCACGATTAGTGGACAGCTCATATCAATAGCGTCATATAGAAAGAGAAGGAAATTGGAAAATCCAAAAAGGTTAATAGATAACATTGTAACACTAGAAATTAAGCACAAAGAAAATCCATTGAGGAAAATGTATAAGATCTTAAATCAAGCAAGGGAAGGACTTAAAAAGTTGCAACTGGAAGATGTAAGTTCCACATACATCTGACCGAGTATTGAAACATTTTCTCATGACACCAATTGCCTAGTTAACAGTTTTTTCATAAAAGAAAAATGATGCCCATATTACCAAGTAGTGCTATCTTCAGGGCCCTTTCACACATAAGTGAATGGGCTGTACGCTGTCTTTAAACCTGGATGACTCCTTAATTG
Organism: Ascaphus truei; assembly: GCA_036426205.1. Classification (NCBI taxonomy): domain Eukaryota; kingdom Metazoa; phylum Chordata; class Amphibia; order Anura; family Ascaphidae; genus Ascaphus; species Ascaphus truei. The sequence goes on along the minus strand of CM071578.1, from coordinate 2,097,917 downwards.
GCATTACAAGCTTTAATTTATTTAAAGGCGCCATCAGTACCACTCTTCATAGTTTTTGCCAACATAACCACTGTTTTTTAGTTCAGTTTGGTATCCTGTGGCAATGCTCCCTTTGTGGGGGAGGAGTGAGAACCTGTGGTCGTACTGCTGACTCCGTACTTTAAGTTTCTCGTTCTTTTGGCCTTCTGGCTGCCTGGCGTCCATGAGGGTCCTCGGCAATGTGCCCACACAAAACAGTGTGCTCCCACCACCACTTACCCATCTACTGAAAGCCAAACATACGGTGAGGATCTGTAGGCTTTTTTGACACTTGAGTAGTTGCTCATCTACAATACCTGGTTTAACATGGTTTTGGACCCATGTTTAATACAATGGGAAGCGGTTTCTTAGTCGAAGAGAAGATAACATAAATGGAGCGCAAAGCTTCCCTGGCATGTTAGAAGCAGCTCAAGCTTATTAAATGGGAGCTTTAAGAGTCTTTCCCTTGAAGCAGCAAGCCTCTTCAAACGTAAAATTATTCAAGCTAGCGGAAGTTTGCATACAAGATGTTACTTGCAATGGTTTTTGAGCTGTGGTGGACAGGAACGTCTGTTTTTTTTACTAGATTTAATTATGGAAAACCCTACCCCCCCACCCCACCACGGAGCCAAATTAAGACCTTGTCACAATTATTAAGCACAACATGGCTTGTGGCTCCTCCCCTATGTAAGTGTGCTCAGTACTCAACTACTGATTATTATAATATCTACCGCATCTTGTTTAAAAGATCAATACAGCTATTTTGAGGTTGTTCTTTCAGTCAGTGATCACTGCCTATTGACAGCCATTTCAACCTCCGTGTAAAATACATTAAGTTACATTGGAAGCCCGCCTCCACCCACATCCCTTCATTCGAGTGAGCGTAAAGATTTGCTATTAATGTGGATGGTTGCTTTAAGCTGTCATCAGAGAAATACAGTAGTTGCTCCTGTTTATGACCACTTGGAATCGGCAGACCTGTGTTGTGCATTAAACAAAACCGATCCCATGCAAGAACTGGTTTATTTTTAACTAGGACTTGTTTCCTGAAATGCAGCTGAAGATTGGTGGGTTTTTACGGCCCTTGTTCTGATCCCTGTTTTTAAGTTTGACAATTGCGTGGGGTGTAAAATAGCATATACCTGTCCTTAAAGGGGCGCAAATGAGATTGCCAACACACCTCAGCATACACAGCAGATTAACATTCAGCAGAAGCCAATTGGGGGTCATTTGGGAGACCCATTTATAGGATCTAGTTCATGGTGTTGTTAAATAGGACACTCAAGTGTAAGTATTTTTTTTTTTTTTTTACCTATTTCATTACACACCACTATTAATTCAATTAGGCCTTTGTGGGACAGTACTTTGTGACAAGTGACTTAAAGCACCCGTCCGCACTAATTACATAGCGTTTTTTTTTGGTCTCCGACCCTTTCCAAGGCTTGGCTTTATTTTAAAATTGATGCTCCCTTCAAGGAGGAACCATTTGAATATTAGGTGTCTGGGAGGTTAAAGGGAGCCCTCCCCAGAGCCAGTTACCATAGTAACCTCTGACACTAACACTGAAAATGAAGCACTAAACTTAAAAATAAACAGGACATGCCCAGGGGTTTTAAAATACTAAACATTGGGGATACTTGAAGGCTCTTAGGGGTGCGATTTCTGCTTTAAATGCCATTCTCAGATGACAATTTAAGATTATATTTTAGCTTGACTCAACCTGTTTGTTTGGCCTCCTCTTAGTGGGGAATGCTTTCCAAATTAAGAAATCTACTAGGAAATACCCTCTAAAGGTCTCTCCCCTGTGCAACAGAGTCACCTGCCGCTAACCGTGTATCTGTTCCTTCCACAGTATATCACACAGGTGTTTTGTATGATATTCATTGAACATACATAAAGGCTTCTAAGTTATCAAGTTGTTAACTGGTTAATGTTTAAGAAAAAAAAACATGATTTAAGTAGGTTTCAGTTTACTTCTGTCCCAAGGTGCATTCCAAGAGATGGACAACCACCTGCAGCAAACTGTTGTGCCATATTTGTAAATTACAATGCAGCCAATTGTTTTTTTGTGAAACATTGGGGGTTTTGCTTTTGAAATGGCCGCATTACCCCTAACTGCCACCTAAAATTCGGCCCGTAGTTGTAATCAGGGGAATGGATTTGCGGTCACGCACATTTCAGGACCGTGCAGCTCATTTTACAAACAAATCTGTACAGAAAGGCGCTGAAAAGAGACTGGTAAGAATAATCGTCCCTTCATGCCAAATACCTCAATGTGTATTTGACAGGCTATAACCACTTTGTGGCGAGAAGGACCAGCAAGGGTTAAGTAGGTTTAGACCTTTTCTGCAGGAATCTTAACAAAAACGTGCGGTTGTAAGTTAATTTCTTTGGTTTAGGGTGCGGAAGTAAATAAGCTTTGCATTAATGTCATGGACTATGGTAGTATAAGTAAGAACCTTACAGCTTGGTCTGGGATAACACAAATTTCATATCCTTAAGTGAATGGGCTGTACGCTGTCTTTAAACACTGGATGACTCCTTAATTGACATTACAAGCTTTAATTTATTTAAAGGCGCCATCAGTACCACTCTTCATAAGTCTTTGCCCAACATAAACCACTGCTTTTTTAGTTCAGTTTGGTTCTCTGTGGCAATGCTCCCTTTGTGGGGGAGGAGTGAGAACCTGTGGTCGTACCTGCTGACTCCGTTACTTTAAAGTTTCTCGTTCTTTTGCCTTCTGGCTGCCTTGGCTGTCCATGAGGGTCCTCGGCAATGTGCCCACCCAAAACAGGTGCTCCCCCACCCACTTACCCATCTACTGAAAGCCAAAAATACGTGAGGATCTGTAGGCTTTTTCTGAACACTTGAGGAGTTGCTCATCTCAAAATACCTGGTTAACATGGCTTTGGCCCATGTTTAATACAATGTGAAGCGGTTTTCTCGTAGAAGATAAAATAAATGGAGCGCAAAGCTTCCTGGCATGTAGAAGCGCTCACAGCTTATTAAATGGGAGCTTAAGAGTCTTTCCCTTGAAGCAGCAAGCCTTCTTCAAACGTAAATTATTCCAAGCTAGCGGAAGTTTGCATACAAGATGTTACTGCAATGGTTTAGCTTGCTGTGTGCAAGGAACGTCTGTTTTTTTTACTATGATTAATTATGGAAAAACAACTACCCCCCCACCCCACCACGGAGCCAAAATTAGACTCTGTCACAATTAATTAAGTCACAATATGGCTTGTGGCTCCTCCCCTATGTAGTGTGCCTCAGTACTCAACATACTGATTTATAAATTACACGCATCTGGGTAAGATCAATACAGCATTTTGAGGGTTGTGCTTTCAGTCAGTGATCACTGCCTATGACAGCCATTTCAACCTCTGTGTAATACATTAAGTTACACTTGGAAGCCCGCCTCAACCCACACCCTTCATTGTGAGGTGAGCGTAAAGATTTGTTAATGTGGATGGTTGTTAAGCTGTCATCAGAGAAATACAGAGTTGCTCCTGTTTATGACCACTGTCGCGAGCAGATGCTGTTGCTGCATTAAAAAACGATCCCATGCAAGGACTGGTTTTATTTTAACTAGGACTTGTTTTCCTGAAATGCAGCTGAAGATTTGGGGTTTTTACGGCCCTTGTTCTGATCCCTGTTTTTAAAGTTTGACATGCGTGGGTGTGATAAAATCGCAATACCTGTCCTTAAAGGGGCGCAAATGAGATTGCCAACACACCTCCAGCATACACAGCAGATAACATTCAGCAAGAAGCCAATTTGGGGGTCATTTGGGAGACCCATTTAATAGGATACTAGTTCATGGGTGTTAAATAGGCACTCAAGTGTAAGTATTTTTTTTTTTTTTTTACCTATTTACATTTACACACCACTTATTAATTCAATTAAGGCCTTTGTGGGACAGTACTTTGTGACAAGTGACTTTAAAGCACCCGTCCTCACTAATTACATAGCGCTTTTTTTTTGGTCTCCGACCCTTTCCAAGGCTGGCTTTATTTTAAAAATCTGATGCTCCCTTCAGGAGGGAAGCATTTGAAATATTAGGTGTCTGGGAGGTTAAAAGGGAGCCCTCCCCAGAGCCCAGTTACCATAGTAACCTCTGACACTAACACTGAAAATGATAAGCACTAAACTTAAAAATAAACAGGACATGCCCAGGGGTTAAAATACTAAACATTGGGGATAATCTTGAAGGCTTCTTAGGGGTGCGATTTCTGCTTTAAATGCCAATTCTCAGATGACAATTTAATGATTATATTTTAGTTGACTCAACCTGTTCTGTTGCCTCCCTCTTAGTGGGGAATGCTTTCCAAATTAAGAAATCTACTAGGAAATACCCTAAAGAGGTTCTCTCCCCTGTGCCAACAGAGTACCTGCCCTAACCGTGTATCTGTTCCTTCCAGTATATATCACAGGTGTTTTTGTACTGATTATCTTCATTGTAACATACATAAAGGCTCTAAGTTATCAAGTTGTTAACCTGTAATGTTTAAGAAAAAAAAAAAATGATTCTAAGTAGTTTTCAGTTTACTTCTGTCCAAGTGCATTCCAAGAATGGACAACCTGCAGCAAACTGTTTGTGCCATATTTGTAAATTACAATGCAGCCAATTGTTTTCTTTTGTGAAACATTTGGGGGTTTTGCCTTTTGAAATGGCATTACCCCTAACTGCCACCTAAATTCTGCCCGTAGTTGTAATCAGGGAATGGATTTGCGTCACGCACATTTCAGACCGTGGCAGCTCATTTTACAAACAAATCTGTACAGAAAGGCGCTGAAAAGAGACTGGTAAGAAGTACTCGCCCTTCATGCCAAATACCTCTCAATGTGTATTTCGACAGGCTATTAACCACTTTGCTGCGAGAAGGACCAGCAAAGGGTTTAAGACCTTTTACTGCAGGAATCTTTAGCAAAAATGTGCGGTTGTAAGTTAATTTCTTTGGTTTAGGGTGGGGAAAAAAAGCTTTGCCTTTTCAGCACTATGGTTGTAATAAGACTTCAGCTGTTTGGGGATACACAACTATTCATATCGAAGCCTTAAACATCATCTTGGCATGTGTATTAAGTCTTTTATATACTGAATGTATAAGTCATGGGCTCATGTCTTGTCGTCGAATGTAACAGCAGGATCGGTCCCTTTTCGTTAATTAAATCGATGACATTTATTCTGTTACCATGCACCTCAATAAACCAAATGTATTTTGTTAATGATTTTGTTTTTTGTTTTCTTTTCAACTTACAGAAATACCTGCTTTTAAAGAAGCCTATGCCCTTCAACAGCAATATAAACATGGTTATTTTATTTTCTGAGCACCAGAGACAAATGATACACCATATACATGGTCATACCAAAAGCCTTTATTTTTAAAGTGTGTATTGGAGATCACATACAAGATGCATTAACTTTCCCTTTTTCATCCTACCTACAAAATTTATATAATTGTCACAGGAGGGCACAGAGGTTGATAGTTAAAACAAACCACTGCACACTTGCTATAGAGTTATTTGGAAATAAACCCTAGGTCAGAGTGTTTAACGAAACTCCATAATTATATTGAAATTCTGTGGAACCCCAACCCTCTGTAATAGTGCGTCTGAGATCAGGAGCATTGTAACTTCTTCTGTATTTAGTCCTGTTTTCAAAAGACCTGAAGATTTCAGGGAACATGTGAGTGATGCCCAAGGGTACATAGAACAATGTTTTTCAACAGGGGTTCCCAAGTCTAAAATCTGATGCAAACCATCCTAAAGGATTGTGCATTTCCAGCAACAGGACCAGTGTATGCTGCTGTCTCTCCTTCAATATGCTCCTTCAGAAACCTGTGTATATACACAATGTTTTTGTTGGAGTGCTATTCTGGACACTAGGTTTCTGTGGTCTACACATTCAAGAAGGTGGTACTTTCACCCACTTTTGCACATGGTTTGTTTCTGCAGATAGGAGGGTTAAACCATCTTGTTTAGCTAAAAATGGTGTTACATTGTTTGATAAAAATCCTTTAGCGTTGACTAAAAGAAGTGATCCTTAACAAAAATTTGGATTGCTCCTTTTAAACAGCTGGGGGGGGGGGGGTTCGGGAGCTGAACCCCGTTAATTTTGAGGCATACTTCTACAAGGGATGTCTGTAGCCAGGTTTATGTGCTGGCAGTTTTCAAAGCTCTCACGTCCTGCGGGCCAATAGGAAGCAGTGACATCATACAGTGAGGCGTCCTATTGGCCCACGTTATTCAGGATCTTTAAACATAAAACTATACCAGCACTCCTACAGCGGTAAGTATCTCGGGAAGCAAGGGATTTCCAGAACTGACATTAATTGGGCGTAGCGCCATAGACCCCTGCTTCAATATAATATATGGCGCTGAAAACTGCCCGCTTGGATTGAGCCTTTAAAAAAAGTGTCTAAATGCAGAAATAAAACATACATGGGAGCCCTTACAACAGGATGAGAATTCAGTAACAGTGTTGATTCTGGAGACTGTAGATTTGTTGTAGGCAATTATTACATCATATAATGGACTAGCATGAGTTTTGTGCCACAAACTACAACATGTAGAGCTTTTAAAAACTTCCTCAGTATGTTCTCACACCGTGTAAGAGTAAGGAGATTTGTGATCGGAAAGTTCTGTGCAATACAACTTGACTTATGAACAACTCTCCACTAAAAAAAAAGCATAGAGAGAAGAGGTAATCTTGTACTGCATGGAATGCCTGACCTATGCAGTGTCTAAAGGGTTAGCATTTTAGAAGCACCATATGTGCTATGTATGAGCTACAGTGCAGTTAAAAAACAGAAGTGGCCTAATAATTATAGGGAGAAAAATCTAAATGAAAAAGAAATCTGTATATTTGTCTGTCCGTCTATCTGTCTTGCGCCCCCTACACGTCTTCGTCCGGGGCAGCTGTCTTGGGTATCAAAATGGAGGGGCCCTGAGGGCCAGTTTGTGCAAGGTAGAAAAAATAATATGTGCAGGTTTAATGTTGCAAATTGAAATGAATACCAGCACAAGAAGATTATAGAAAAAAATAATAATAATAAAGATATTAATTTTATATATACATATATATCACACTCAGACCTGACGTTTCAGTCCCCAGGGGGGGCCTTCATTGGGAGTATCACAACGACACTACTACACCTTTTAAATATACATTGCCAAAACAGGAAGGGGAGGAGTGGGGATTGTTGCTAGGCAACTAGGCCAAGGCACATTAAAAAAAATAAGTGCAGTTTTATAAAAATTTAAATGATACTAAATTGTGTAAGGTAATAGAATCAGAGCAGGATGTAATTTCTCTCCAGAAGGACTTGGAGAGACTGGAAACGTGGGCAGGTAAATGTCAGATGAGGTTTATTACAGATAAATGTAAGGTTATGCATATGGAAAACAAGAATAAACAGCCAATTTACAAATTAAATGGAGATATATTGGGGGAATCCTTGATGGAGAAGGATTTAGGAGTGCTTGTAGACAGCAGGCTTAGCAATCGTGCCAAATGTCATGCAGTAGCTGCAAAGGCAAACAAGATCTTATCTTGCATTAAACGGGCAATGGATGGAAGGGAAGTAAACATAATTATGCCCCTTTACAAAGCATTAGTAAGACCACACCTTGAATATGGACTATAATTTTGGGCACCACTCCTTAGAAAATACATTATGGAACTAGAGAGATTGCAGAGAAGAGCCACCAAATTAATAAAAGGGATAGATAATCTGATTTGAGGAGAAGCAACCGAAATTAGATTTGTTTACATTAGAAATGAGGCGTCTAAGAGGGGATATGATAACTATATACAGATATATTTGGGGACAAAACAAGGAGCTTTCAAAAGAACTATTCATCCCACGGGCAGTACAAAGGACACAGGGTCATCCGTTAAGGTTGGAGGAAAGGAAATTTCACCAGCAACAAAGGAACGGGTTCTTTACAGAAATGGCAGTTCAAATGTGGAATTCATTACCCATGGAGACTGTGATGGTCGATACAACAGATGTGTTCAAAAAAAGGTTGGCAATCTTTTTAGTAAGAAAATGTATACCAAATAGAGAAACATGGGAAGTATGTTGACCCAGGGAATAATCTGATTACCAATTTTTGGAGTCACAAGGAATTTTTTTTCCCTCTTATGAGATATCATTGGATGATATGTCACTGTGGTTTTTTGTTTGCCTTCCTCTGGATTAATATACTGTAAGTACAGTACAAGTATAGGATAAAGTATCTGTCGTCTAAATGTAGCATAGGTTGATCTTGATGGACATATGTCTTTTTTTAACCTCCTCTACTATGTAACTATGTAACATCTACATCCCCTCTCTCTTACCCTTTGTATTATGATATAGTTGTGAAGGACAAGTACAATATAGATCCCGAACTGCAGCGGTCACCACGTGCTGCAACATTTCCACAAAGACCAGATCCCGTTCTCGGAGAATCTGATGAACTAATTGGGGATGAACCAGGACAAGAAGCAGATGACTGAGAGGATCTTGAATCACACCCTGGAGATCATCTACCTGCTGACTGGAGAGGTGAGGGCACCTGGGGATGTGAAAATGGCACCATCTTATCTCATTAACAGGGTCCTGCAGAGCATTACTATGGGGAGATACTTGAGATGCAATGTAAAAGGACAGATGTAATTAGACTAAGTAAGAGCACAGGAGCAGGGAAGAAGTTTGGTCACATGGAGAGCCCCGGGTCACATAAGGACATGATTGGGCAGCGGGAGAGCACAGTCAGTCCAAGAAGAAACATGTTTGTGCAGAAGAAGATCCTTGACCCACTATGTATATTATACATATCGTATATTATAAAATTTCTGTATTGTCTGTGCTACATGAATCTGTAATATCCACAGAATGTAGCAGTAAGAACACATTATAGTAAGGGAATATTTGGGAAACAATGATCATGGTCTCATTTGAATTAATTTATCAAAGCACCATTATATGGTGGTCACGGGAGCCCTGAACGTTTCACACCGGGATCACTATCACCAGACAGGACACAGTAGTAGAATAAACGAAAGTTTATTCTGGCAAACCAGCAAACACACAAATAACACATTCACAGGGTAATACTCACCAACTGGGGCCTGAGGGGTAAGAATCTAGCCTCAACTAGGTGCAGGGACCAGCTTCGGTAGGCTTCCTCTGTTTTCTCAGTGCTATTCGGCAAGTAGCACTTTCGGATCGCCCGCCAGTCGTGACGTCACAGTCTCCGGTCCACGTTCCAGGATCAACTGGTACTCTGATTGGCCGTGCCCCTTACATATGCCTCAGTCTCCTATCTTTTCGCTGGAGCAGAGGCCACTGACCAATCATAGCACAGTTCGTGATGGTGCAGCCAATCGGAGGACAAGGGGTCGTCCGGCTGCACCAATCAGAGGAGGGGACTGCCTAGGGACTGAGTGAGCTCACTGGGGAGTGAGCTACTGGCAAGCGAGAAATTCGAACTAGCCAATGGGAATCGTGCTTACGGAACTGAGACTCGGCAACGGTTCCCCTGGCCAGCCACATACCCCCTGCAGGGTAGGCACCCCACCGTCTCGGTGAACAAAAGCTCTGCACTGCCGAAAACCAGTTCCCGGACCTGAGTCACAGCCCTTCACCATTGTCCAAGTACTCAAGCCGCTCCCAAGCTCTGCCACAAACCGGTATGTCTCCGTATGCAGCCCACCTAAGTGAATTACTGTCTCTGCACACTGAGAAATACTAGAAACACAAGGACATTGCTGGCTTACTACCTGTGCGGGGAAAAAATTAACATGGAATAAAAGTGCATTTTTACAATCCCAGTTCCCCAAGACACACAGTTTCCCCCTCCCAGATATCACACAGTGATAAAGCTCTCTTCTGGAAGAAGTTACACGTAACATACAGGCCAAATTGAGCCTCACAGAGGCGGCCATTACACGGCATTGGGGCAACCAGCCAGGCTTCAGGTGCCATGAACTCTGCCGTGCAGGCTACATCTCAACCCCCATCCCGTCCATGGACATACCTGTCCATGGATTTCATTGTGGAGCTTCCTCCCTCTCGGGGCATGGTGGTAATCCTGGTTGTGGTTGACCACTTCTCCAAGCAGACACATTTCGTCCCTCTGAAAAAAACCTTCCTTCTGCTCCTGATCTGGCGGATATTTGCATCAGCGAGGTATTCCGTCTGCATGGCTTACATAGTTACATAGTAGATGATGAGGTTGAAAAAAGATCTACGTCCATCAAGTTCAATCGATGCTAAATTTCGACGACAGGATGCTTTTGTGACGGGGTCGTAACTTTCCTGTCCCATATAATTTCCCAGAGGGAATTGCTTCCAATGTTCATGGAATGGTAGGTCATACTGTAGGTTGACCACTTGAATCATGGTCACCTGACTGGTGGTATAGTCTCTCACCATTCTGAGACCGTCAGAGGTTGTTACTCCGGCAGTGTAACAGGGACTTATCCCTGTTTAAACTGCCTCTGAAGAATCCAGCAGGGAGCTGGTTAATTGCATGCAGCCAGGCAATTAACCAGGCTCCACCTGGCTAATCGGAGCTCTAAAAAAAAGCCTCTTGTGGGAAACTGCCAGAGAGAATTCCTTGGCACACAACTGTGCAGACACTGGAGTCAGACACACCTTAGCACACACGTGTGCTGACACAGGAGAGCAGAGAGGCCTGCACAAATACTCCTTAGCACACAACTGTGCTGGCAAAGGAGAACAAAGACAAAGGAGAGAGTCTGGATGCACACACCAGGGCTGATTGCTGACAAGAGACTTCCTGGGAGGAGCAGGACTGAAATGCCTGCATGTAGATAGACCGTAGATGCCGGACCAACACAGTCAGATAAGACTTTCTTATATATTGCTCCCTGATCAACATTGACAATATTGGCCATTAGATTACGCCCCCTGGATCAACATCCTTCCCATGTTTACTTATTTGGTATATCCCTGTATACCTTTCCTTTCTAAAAAGATGTCCAACCTTTTTTTGAACAAATCTATTGTATCTGCCATCACAGTCTCCATGGGTAATGAATTCCACATTGTAACTGCCCTTACTGTAAAGAACCCTTTCCTTTGTTGCAGGTGAAATCTTCTTTCCTGCAACCTTAAGGGATGCTCCCTGAGTCCTTAGTACTGCCCGTGGGGTGAATAGTTCTTTTGAAACCTCCTTGTACTGTCCCCGAATATATTTGTATATAGTTATCATATCCCCTCTTAGATGCCTCTTATCTAATGTAAATAAATCTAATTTCGCTAGCCTCTCCTCATAAATTAGATTGTCCATCCCCTTTATTAATTTGATGGCTCTTGCCTGCACTTTCTCAGTTCCATAGTGTCTTTTCTAAGGAGTGGTGCCCAAAATTGTACTTCATATTCAAGGTGTGGTCTTACTAATGCTTTGTAAAGGGGCATACTTATGTTTACTTCCATCTATTGCACATTTAATGCAAGATAAGATCTTGTTTGCCTTTGTAGCTGCTGCATGGCTTTGGGCACTATTGCTAAGCCTGCTGTCTATAACTTCTCCTAAATCCTTCTCCATCAAGGGTTCTCTTAATTTATCCCCATTTAATTTTTAAATCGCCTGTTTATTCTTGCTTCCCAAATGCATACCCTTACATTTATCTGTATTAAACCTCATCTGACATTTACCTGCCCACGTTTCTAGTCTCTCCAAGTCCTTCTGGAGAGAAATGACATCCTGCTCTGATTCTGCTACCTTACACAATTTAGTGTCATTAGCAAAGATGGAGACTTTGCTCTCGATGCCAACCTCAAGGTCATTAATAAACAAGTTAAAAAGCAGGGGTCCCAGTACTCACCCACACTGAAGCAACCGTGGCGATCTTGCTTACTGGCAACTCCTGCCCTCACTTCTAAAACAGGAAGACCGCCTCTGGTTGATATGGAAATTGTTCACACCTTTCATCTCCCTTTTATTTGTCTCTCATTTCCACTCCCTCCTTGCCTGTGAAAGGTTCTCCATACCTTATTCCTGTCGGAATCCCTGTGATTTTTGCCTGCCTTTGGGCTCCTCTGCCTCTCCTGCCCTGGAACAGTGACCGCGATCATTCTATCTCTTTCCTGCCCTGACCTCAGACCTGTGGCTTCTACTCTGCAGCGGCACCCTGCCCTGACCCTGGAACCAGACCCCATACATCTTACTAATTTAGGATCTAGATCCCATGTACGGGTAAGTCTATACTTGCCATCTCTGCCTAGCTAGTCTTTCTCCTGCACAGTAACAAGCGACGTACGAAAACCTAACAAACAAACATAGGTTGAACTAGTCAGAACATTTTTTTAACCTCCTCTGCTGTGTAACTATAATGTCGCAAGCCCTGTAATAACACATTTTTTTGAATGTTATGGTTCTACAATCCATGATATTTGTGTCATATAGGTCACAGTGGAGTTGGTGAGTTTGGTGCAGTGAAATCAGTGATACAATAGACAGAATTGGTGTGTAGGCCACTGAATAGATTGCTTGAGTGTAGAGCGGTTAACAAGATTTGTCCCTCTCACTGCATAGCAACAAATCTACAGGAACATGAGACATATCAACTTTTGTCTCTTGCTCTGCACAGAGATATTTATTTCTGTATATCTCAATGTGTAGGATTATATTGTTGTGAAGAAGCACGGTGAGCATGTCACAGGCAGCAGCAGTCCCTGTGTCACTGAAGGGTTGTACAGGACCCAGAGACACATCATGGAGCATCCAACTAACTCACGGTTACATGAGAGAAACAATGCCAAGATGCTGGAGACTGAGAAGATCCTGGAAATCACCAACAGCATCATTCACCTACTGACTGGAGAGGTGAGGGCTGCTGAACAGCGTTACATTTGACCATTTTTGTCTTTAATCAGCCTTTTCTTTAGTTAAATTTGTTCTATGTATCTGTATTTTCCTCTCACCTTACTGGCTTTCCTTGAGTAAAAGATTCTTACAGGACCAATTATGTCTGGATAATAAGTGTGGGATTCTTTGTGTTACAGGTACCTTTAAAGTGTGATGATGTTGCTGTCTATTTCTCCATGGAGGAGTGGGGTTATTTAGAAGAACACAAGGAGCTCTACAAGGATGTGATGATGGAGAATCACCAACACCTTATATCACTGGGTAAGAGGAGGTATTCTCATTCTAATAGAGAGGTCTGTCATGTGGTATTTGTCACGTACGTCACCCTGCGAGCACGTGACATGTATATTGGACAAGGGTTAATACTCGCAAGTGCTCCCACTTTTCACCTCTGCAGAGGACCCTCAAATGGCCAATATCTCCTCTACAGGACAAGGGTTAATGTTCACGCTCTCCAGCGCCCCACCCTTCACCTTGGTAAAGGTCCCTCAGATGAGTTAACATCTCCCCTAACTCCGTCCCAATATACCACCATCACGAACAACACACAAGTGAGCACGTGACTTAGATATGCAACCAGGAATAATACACATGACTACTCTAGCCAACTCACCTTTCGCCTGCGCAAGGTACCTCCAATGAGTTATGATTGCAATTGAGCAAGGCGTTAATAATATCTATACACTGCCACCACCTGAGGTAGTTAAGATTTATTTTCATAATCTTTTTCCAGACATAAATACATTCTTTCCTCTTAGAACCAGCATAAGCCCACCACCGTCGTAAATCGGCTGTTAGATTGACAGTTTTATGACAGAGTGAAAAAACTATTTTACAAACGAGTTGTGAATCTTGTCTCAATATCTAAATGTACTCATAACTTTCCATAACTAATACTTACACACACACACACACACACACAAGTCACATCAATACATTAAGGCAGGGGAGCGCAAACTTTTTGTGCTGCGCCCCCGTCTCTCTCACCCTGGCTCTCGCGCCCCCCTGCCTACCTTCATCCACGTCAGATGACGCTGGGTGGGCGTGTGACGTCAGGTCACATGGTGCCGCGGCGTCTATTGACGCTGCGTTGCCATGGCGACGCAACAGACGGCTGAATCCCAGTAAGTAAACAGTTGCAGGGGCCTCACGCGATCCCCTGGCATTTAATTTAAATGCCTGGGGGAAGAGCGCAGGGCCTCTGCAACTGCCCGCGCCCCCCCCAGCACAATCTCCTGCCCCCCTTGGGGGTCGCGCCCCCCACTTTGCTCACCTTTGCATTAAGGCACTCATGGGGGACACATTGAGACTAAATATGAACATCTTAATCCTAAATTTAAGCAACGATCTGTCCCCCCCGTACCTGTTAAAAATGCTGTGTGATGTCAGAACATGCCATTCCGTGACACAATTACAGATTTGTAACTTTTAATTTGCATAAGAGATGACATCACAGGGTTTTCTCATTTTGAGTATAGACACTCTTGATTTGATATGTTCTTAGCCACGCCCCCTGGCCATCCATAAACCCCCTCCAGAGAATGCTTTGAATCTCGCTCTAAGGTGACCATGTTTTCAGAAAGTTGTCACAGGGGCTATATTTTATTCCCACCTCTGCCCTTATCTCCAGACTATCAGCAACATGCAACCCATCTGGCATTTTTTGTGGGCCATACAAGAAAGGCACCACCAATTAAGCTCTCTGCAAAACCCAGCACCCACCCATGACAAGCCTGGGCCTGTCAACAACCCAATATATATTATAGTTTATACGCTTGTCTCTGAAGTGGGGGTCTAGGAAACAATAGGTATAGCAGATCCTGTGGGGAATTTTATGGCAAGAACCTTAGAAACAAAGATGGAGTTATCCAGCATTGCATGGAACCCAGCAGTAGGGGTACTTGTCTTGGAAAAATCAGAAGTAGGTATATTTAACCATATGGGGACATTTGTGAAAGGTCTGCTTGTCGCTGAAGTGGGTGTCTGAGAATCCAGAGTAGGTATACAAGATACTATGGGAAACTTTATGGCAAGAGCCTTAGAAACAGTCAAATGGACCTCAGACATTGCAGGCGAATGAGAGAAAAGGAAACATGACTTTCAAGGAGGAGTTTTAGCATTAATGATAGGTATATTACACACTACAGGAGAGTCAGAGACAGGGGAACCTGCTTTTAAATCTAAAGCATTATAACTAGCAAACGTTAGAGCAGGAGAGTCAGAGAAAGGGGGACTTGTCATTGAAACAGGATCCTTAGATTTAGTAGTAAGGATATCGAACATTAAATCAGGAGTCTTAGAACCATCAAGGGTTTCAGCACTTACTGCCGAGGAGACAGTGAGAGGTGTACTTGACCTTGAAACAGGAGCGGTGGAGAATTCATCTTTTGGCTCCTGGAATACAAGGTTAGCTGGCTGAAGCGGAGGGACAGGTGCCGACGAAGAATCAGCCGGGGATGCAAGAAGAGGATGGTTGGAAAGGATATGCAAGCTGGAGATGATAGAAGCGATTACAGTGTCCCACGTAGTGAGGGAAGAGTGCCTATCCAGGACTTGGCCCCGGAGGGAGAGCACCCTCCTTACCTCAACAGTGTCATATGTGGCCTGAGCATTATGTAACGGTGCTTGTCTCCGATCAGGAGATCCGCAGGGCTGAGGTAGGGGAACAAATTAACCGACCAGAGCACAGGGACAGTCCTGTAAGAGTATTCGTAGTCGGTAAGCAGGCAGGAGGTCATGGCTGGCGGTAGTGGTGCAAAGTCCAGGCAAAGG
The DNA here is from genome assembly GCA_036426205.1 of Ascaphus truei. Lineage (NCBI taxonomy): Eukaryota > Metazoa > Chordata > Amphibia > Anura > Ascaphidae > Ascaphus > Ascaphus truei. The sequence goes on along the minus strand of CM071578.1, from coordinate 2,082,245 downwards.
GCCAGGGCAGGCGGCAGGCAGCAAGGTCGGGGTCATGGTCCGGGGTGAGCAACAGGGATTCCAAATGAACAGGCTAGCCTCTGGAACAGGGAAGCCACAGGGATGGCTCACAACAAGGAAGGCTCAGGAACAGGGAAGGCTCACAAACAAGGAAGGCTCAGTAACTAGAACCAAAGGTGGCCAGGGAAACATATACAATGCTCAGGCAGGGGCTGGAAGTCACTGGCTGCTATTTAAGCCCTTGAACAGGTGTAGCCAATATAGTAGGCTGCCAGTAATCAAAATGTCCACAGCAGCCAGGTAAGGGCGGGTTACAGACAAAGCCTGGACTGGAACCCTTACAGGAACTTGTTTTATAGTAAGTGAAATATTGAACCAGAAATGTTAAATTATGTTTCTCACATACAAGCTTATTCATGTGCACGTGTGGGTGTGTCTATGTGGAAAGGGTTAACAACAAAAAGCCCTCCAGTTGTCCCACTCCCCTTTTTCAAAGGGCACCACAAATGATCACTCACACCCCAAAACCACCATAACACCCAAATTACGTTGCCACCACCGGGATTAATTTAAGGGCTTAGGTCTCAGGGTCCCCTGTCCCCCTTATACTAGAAAAATATGCATTTAAACAAGAACCCAAATAAGCCAAACGTGCAAAAATGTGATCAATCTCTTCAAAAGACAGAGATATGAGGACAAAGGACGGTACAGGATAAAAGACCTAGATAGGGGAAGGAGGGAGGATAAAGGAAAAAGAGGGGATATTCCAACACGACTAGGTGAGTTTTAGTTTAAAGTTAAAATAGATAAGGATATGAGTTGGAAAAAAAATATATACTGACAGTCTTGTATAGAACACAACATGGACGATAAGATATGTTCCAGAACCACACAAAGAGGAAAGCAAAAGAAAAAAAGAATCGAGAGGCACTGGGAATATGGCAGGGGGCAGACGCGATCCCGCTGAGACACAGAAAACAGCAAATAACAAGGTGGTGGATCTCATACAGGAAATGGGAGATATCACAGCAATACAAACACAAGCCAAATAGGATCCCAAGGGGGATAAAAGGCTATAAACCAAACTGCCAAACAGGTGGAGAAGCGGGGTCGCGTCAGTCCCAAGATGTTACTAACCAAAAATATGGACCAGGACCAACGCAAACCGAGACGGAAAAGTATACGATATGTGGTCAAAACATGGGACACATTGTGACCAGAAATGTCAAAAATGATTGTCTATATGTTGAAAGTGAACCTAATAAAAAGATTTGTGAAAAAAGCTCTTCAAAAGGTAATTAGTTCAATTAGCGCTCAAAGACATTACTTATTCAATTTTATAGTGCTTATTGCAGAAAAGGGATTACATAGATTCAGACTGGTTACAAAATAAAAAGCAATACAATAGAAAACCTAATACATTACCAGCTAATAATATTAATTCCTTTAAGATACCATGAAGTGGAAAATATTTTTTTTTAAAACAGTGTATCGGGTATAACACACCTTGTGTAAATCTGCCGTAGAAATTTAAAAAACACACTTTTAAACCCCAGGCCTTTCATCTGTGACAAAGAACAGCCTTTGTGGCTGTGCCTTCCTCCTTCTCTGTAACACTTTTAAGTCTGGCTTCTCTGATAAAGGGAGAGGAATGTGGTATATGTGGTGCTCAAAATTGAGCAGGTAGCATCCTTAAGCATATTGTTAATAAGATCCTTAATTAGGAAGTCCGGCGATGATGGAGTGCCCCTCAATAATGCAATAAATCTGCGTGATGACTGTAGGGGAAGTGACAAGTGGAGTCAGTTGAGACAACCACCGGGATGTACACAATAATCACCCTGACAGCATAATGAAGAGGAACTATGTCCATGACAGCAGGATTTGAATAAGGCACATTGGCACTTTACCTGCTCCTTCAGGGGGCACTCTCAGGATCAGTAGCGTGCAGTCCATCCATAGGAAAATTCAAGAGGGTAGTTGGTGTGGATAGAGCACAGCTTCCAGACTCCCTGCAATGTGAAGCAGGGAAAACAAAACCAGGCCACTCCGCAGTAGTTTCAAATTTGTATTAGCCAACTAACACATACAGGGAAAAAGGGGACAAATAGAACGCACCTACGCGTTTCGTACAGAGGTACTTAAGTACCTCTGTACGAAACGCGTAGGTGCGTTCTATTTGTCCCCTTTTTCCCTGTATGTGTTAGTTGGCTAATACAAATTTGAAACTACTGCGGAGTGCCGGTTTTGTTTTCCCTGCTTCACATTGCAGGAGTCTGGAAGCTGTGCTCTATCCACACCAACTATTCTCTGATAAAGGGGAATTATTTCATTTTAATTTGTAAGTATAAAATACCTCCTAACTCTCTCCCTGTAACCTTCATATTAATAATACCCACATTCTGGCGTTCAGAGAAGTCTGACGGATACATGTGTATCACCGGTGACAGTCCGAATTTTATCCTTGAGAGGGAAACTATTATCTGATATTTGCAACACCGATATATCTTATCACATTTTATATCATTGCAATGGTGTACGTTTTGCCTTTTCAGATTTATACCTGACATTATTATGGGATATACCAGACATACTGGACACCTAACAAGCTCCTATTGAACCCCCAAAATAACCACAACATATATATAAGCATATAAGTGTCACAGAGGAGTGCTACTGAGCATGGCAATATATATTTAAAACCAGAGACAGAACATAAAACACCGACTGAGCTCAGTGCACATCCAGTGAAACTCAAACACGGAACAGTGCCTAAATATATATGTATAAATATCTATTAAATAAAATGGTCTTTTAGTTTAACATTTTTGGCCAAAATTGTTGTAAGCCCCTGAGCCACTGCACGGCAGACCACATTTCCAGGGGTCCCTAACACTAATATAAATTCTTAATAACCTGTGCAATACCAGGAAGAATGATTTATAGTAAATCTGTCAATATTAGTTGCAAAGTTCTAAGTCTGATTGAAGCTTTTAATAACCTGTACATTACCAGGAAAAGCATTCTGTAATAGATTTGTCACAACCATACCGCAAGCAAGCAAGTTCCCCTGAGAGTGGGAGATGCTATGGAGTGAGCTTTTAACCATTTAAATATGGGAGGCCAAAATGTTAAACTAAAAGACCATTTTATTTAATAGATATTTATACATATATATTTAGGCACTGTACCGTGTATGAGTTTCACTGGATGTGCACTGAGCTCTGTCTGTGTTTCATGTTCTGTCTCTGGTTTTAAATATATATTGACATGCTCAGTAGCACTCCTCTGTGACACTCATATGCTTATATATATGTTGTGGTTATTTTGGGGGTTCAATAGGAGCTTGTTAGGTGTCCAGTATGTTTTACAATTCTTGTTCAGCTAGTCTTAGCTGATTGGAGGGTGGCAACCTCCTACCTAATTGAAGCTTACCCCCTCCCACATTTAAATGGTTAAAAGATCACTTCATGGCATCTCCCACTCTCGGGAACTTGCATGCTTGCGGTATGGTTGTGACAAATCTATTACAGAGTGCTTTTCCTGGTAATGTACAGGTTATTAAAAGCTTCAATCAGACTTAGAACTTTGCAACTAATATTGACAGATTTATTATAAATCATTCTTCCTGGTATTGCACAGGTTATTAAGAATTTATATTAGTGTTAGGGACCCCTGGAAATGTGGTCTGCCGTGCAGTGGCTCAGGGGCTTACAACAATTTTGGCCAAAAATGTTAAACTAAAAGACCATTTTATTTAATAGATATTTATACATATATATTTAGGCACTGTACCATGTATGAGTTTCACTGGATGTGCACTGAGCTCTGTCTGTGTTTTATGTTCTGTCTCTGGTTTTAAATATATACCAGACATAAATTATTTTACATAATGTTAATCTGCAATGATAGTGAAGAAAGTGCTGCCTCTATCACCTTTTGGTTCTGCTGATCAGGGAAGTTCTAAGGAATTTGTCTTTCGAAGCTTTCCACAGCAGATAGAATTATACCTGGTGTTTTATCTGTAAACTCTTGCATGCCATTTTAATTTTAGCATGGTTTGATTGCCACCCAAGTCATGGACACATGATATACCATGATAATCTAACAAGAAACAGAAAAATTGTTCTCTAAAAAAGAAGGTTAACAGCTTGGTTGCTGGACTTCTCACATACTTTATTCCTTGCATGGCTTTATTGTGACAATGTTTATGCTATTAATGAACTTCTTTTCTCACACTGCATTTCTTTGCAACAGGTAAGTCCACAAGCAGAAATACACGGGCAGGATGTCACACTCCTCTTTGCTCACCAGATAATGTATATGAAGAAAGCAACAGTGTTCTTAAGGATTATCAGGGAACAAATCGATTGATGCAAAATAAACCAAGAAAAAGACAGAGAAAATCTGTGATATATATGGCTAAGGAATCAACCTCACTGGAAGAAGAAAATCTCACAGACTCCCACATTTATACACTCAAAGAACAAACAGGGACAGAATATGCATCTACTCATATTAAGGAAGAAGGCAAAGGAACCAATAATGCACATTCAATTTACAAGTGTAAGTGCAGTGAATGTGCTAAAAACGTTAAAAATCAATCTGCTTATAAAATTCACCAAAAAACACACACCACAGAAAAGCTGTATAGCTGCTCTGAAGGTCAGAAATCCTTAACTAATAACTCTGATCTTGTTAAACATCATACAATTCATGAGGGAGAGAAGTTGTTTGCTTGCTCTGAATATGGAGGACAATTTCCTATGAAAAATAGTCTTATTAGACATTTTACAAATCATACAGGATATAAACCATTTGTTTGCACTGAATGTGGGGAAGGTTTTTCTCGGAACGCACATCTTGTTACACATCAGAAAATTCACACAGGAGAGAAGCCATTTATTTGCGCAGTATGTGGGAAATGTTTTTCCTACAGCTCATCTCTTGTTACACATAAGAGAATTCACACCGGAGAGAAGCCATTTGTTTGCTCTGAATGTGGAAAATGTTTTTCTCAGAACGCACATCTTGCTGCACATCACAGAATTCACGCAGGAGATAAACTATTTCTTTGCTCTGAATGTGGAAAATGTTTTACCCATGGCTCAAGTCTTGTTAGGCATCAGAGAATTCACAGAGGAGAGAAGCCATTTGTTTGCACTGAATGTGGAAAATGTTTTAGCCAGAGTTTTGATCTTGTTAAACATGAGAGACGACACAGACAAGTATATAATTAAAAAGGCTACCGTGTTATTGTGATGCAAAGTGGCCCATGGACCAGTATAATAAAAGTTAAACCAAGTCCCTGCCTGTCCTTCCCTGGCACTCATCTGGCCACCAAACCCTGGTCCTACCAGGTTTTAATGTAAGTAGCCCCTTGGATACCCTGTTCTGTGATTATTACATTTTCACAACCGGAATAGAAGAAAGTATAAATATTTGTTATGGGTAACAATAAAGCAGAGCCAGAGTCTCTGAACAGGCATGGCTGAGAAACCCATTGTGCAGCGTGCGTGTCCAAAGAAAATTACTGCGGCTAGGACTGGAGGGGGAGGATATTCCCTGTTTTAGCAAGTATGGCTCTGATTTGTGTGTTTTGTTGCTAGCTCCGGCTGGAATAAAAAGTATTGCACTGCTTTGTCCTGTCTGGTTCCTTGATACCTGGGTTAAGTTGTTCTTATTGTTCGTGATTACTTCTGGTTTGGCACTGAGGAAAGTGGCTACTTTTGAGAAGAGCTCCAACAGCAGCCGTTAACCCTAGTTAGCTAGCGGCTGATAAGGTGAAATTGATGGCCAAGTTACCTAATTTAGGGACTTGCCACTCAATATGCCCGTAAATATGCATCCAAAGTCCAAGAAGCACTCGCATTCTCGAGGCAGCGGACTTCTTTAACAGGTGAGGAACGGAGTGTGGACCCATGTACTGGCTCCGACACTGACAATGAATCACACTAGAAAATCAAGTCTAAAAATGTGATACATTTAAATTCAGCCCTAACTCCATAGGTAAAATGTTCATAATAGAAAGTTATACTACAAAATCTTTTTTTACAATTTAATATATGGGTTGGAGTGCTCGTGTGACCGCCAATATATAGGACACACACCTAGACCCTTACGAGCCTGAATTTTGCAACGTTTGGGAAATATAAAAAAAGGAATACTTACCCATAAAGTCTCCAAGCACTTTAGTATCCACCACCAAGCGAACCCCAAGTTTTTATCTTTTAAAGCTATAGAGCAGGTCCCCAGAAACTGGAGGGGGTGGGGGGTAATAGGCATAATGTCCTTGCTAAAAGAGGAACATTTTGGATTTACAAAATGCGTTCTCTAGTCCCAAATGGATTAAATGTAGATATCGACATTGGGGCCTTTATCATCTAAGCTTTTGGTCTGTATAGCCAACACATCAGTAACTTTCCCTTATTTAACTTTCAAATTTCTATATGGTTGTTACATCTTTCTCTAATCAGATCTCAGATTCTAATTATTGCCTTTTTTATTTCTATTTTTATGTTTAGTCATTGTTGTTTTTATTCTTCTTCCCTTGCTACATAGCTGCATGTCTCAGGCAGGTCTGCAACCCCACCTTTCACCATTATCACCCAGCATACAGCACTTCCACTGCAGCAAGGGATTCTGGGAAATTACATGCAAATGAGCACACAGTGCCACTTTTTGCCTCAAAAACCATTTTTAACATGGTTCCCTATAGGCTTAAGCTTGCTGCATGGTCACAGCTTTGAGCACAGCCAGGATTAAGGTGCATACCCAGAAAACCACCCACAGACAGCTTTTTTTTTCACCCTCCCGAGAGGGTTGGGGGGTACCCTCCCCTCTCGTTCATCAGATCCCAATCCACTTCAGTGGTTCGGGTGCATGCCCTTGGACTGTCCAACCGAAGTCAGAGCCGCCCTCAGAACAGGTTCCCTGAAGATTTCAGCCCGAAAGCCTAGGTCTCCAGGGACATTGATGCCTCCCTCCGTTAGGATTCAGGACATCCGTCTCTTCCTCCCTCTGGCCCGAGGCCCGCAAGGGAGTTCGCGTCATCTCCCCTCTTTCGAGGGTTTTGCGGGTGCACCCCAACCCCGAAGGGCTGGTTGTTCGAATGCCATCCCCCCCTTAGCCCGAAGGCTCATGGGTTCTGTGGTCCGGGGCCTGGACACCACCTCTCAACGAGCTAGAGGGCCAAATGCTTGCAACAGACCTTTCCTACTGAAGCCCCAGATAGGATGGTACTGCATTTGGTCATAGCTGTGCAGGCCGAGAGGAGCATTACCCACACCGCTGTTTCGACCTTAATGGGTCTCATCAGTGTGGGGTTGATTAACTGGGTATGCAAAGAGGCTATGGGATAGGCTATACCATAATACTGAGTTAAGTTGATTGTGAAGTAAAAAGTGACAAAAACCCTCCACAGGAAAGCAATAAATATGCAAATACAACTGTAGTGCTCATCTGCATGTCTCAGGCAGGTCTGCAACCCCCACCTTTCACCATTATCACCCAGCATACAGCACTTCCACTGAGCAAGGGATTCTGGGAAATGACATGCAATGAGCACACAGTGCCACTATTTGCTTTCCTGTGGAGGGTTTTTGTCATTTTTTCAACTCACCATAACTTAACTCAGTAATATGGTATAGCCTATCCCATAGCCTCTTTGCATACCCAGTTAATCAAACCCCACACTGATGAGACCCATCAAGGTCGAAACAGCTGTCTGTGGTGGGTTTTTGGCTAAGATCAAGAGGATGGAGGTTGCCAAGACCCCCTGCAAACCAACCGTAAAGGCACAAGGGGGTAGTATCAGAAGGAGCAAAGGGAAGGGAGGCCACCCAAGCAGCGCCCGCTGCCTCCTGAGCCCGCTGCCCCTTCATAGCAGCACCCCACCCCCCCACCCCTTCCCACCCTCACCCCTGCATCAACACTCCCTCCCACACCCACTGCTGCGGCAACCCCCACCCTCCCCCCTACCCCCCCACCTCCCCGCCCCCCCAACCCCCCCCTTGTCCCCCTCCTCCCAACCCTCCACTGCAGCCCCCCCCACGCTCCATGAGGCGCAGCCCCTCCCTCTGTAACACCTCTCCCCAGCCCCGAGGCTGTTGCAGCACCCCTCCTCTTCCTCCCTTGCTACAGATACCCCCCCATAGCCAGACCGGAACGGAGAAGCGAATAAAGAGAGAGCCCCTGCTGATATAGCCCGCACCAGGGGCTGGAGCAAATAGAGCCCAAATGCAATCGGCGACTCCCCCCTCCAGCGACGCTGACAGTGACCTTGAAAGCGACCTGGGGAGAGGAAGCAGAGATGCAGAGCCAGCCATTGCAGAGGAGCAGGCGGCCATTTTGAGAACAGCCACCTAGCGAACCAAGTGACCGTGGAAGAGCTCATAAGAGAGGCGAGAGGCAGCAGAGACCCTCCTCCTCCATGACAACCTTGGGCAAACCGGATCGGCTAAACCAGCTGGTGCGAGGAGTCCAAAGACCACCCACGCCAGTGAGGATGGTAACTAGTATCACTGCAAGTCTGTCCAACCCTTTATCCCCAAACTTGGCGTCTTTTAACATTTTCTCCATTAACGTAAGGAGCATAGGAGAGCGGATGATACGTGCCAGAGTACTAAACATTCCTTCTTACAGAAAGTGAGGTGTATATGCTACAGGAATGGTGCCTAACCTTTTTCTCGATCCTACAGGCACCGTGAGCGGGCAGTGGTCTCACACGGCCCCTCCTACTGGTCTGGGGGGAACGGTGCAGAACGCGGGGTAGCCATTTTGATCCGGGGGGGATGTTTCACTGTTGATTCTGTCAATGAACTCGTCTGCGGCAGACTACTGGTCGTGACGGTTCGTGGGCAGGGAGCCGATTAGGCTCATCAATGTGTACGCCGCCCCCCGGAGAAATGAGCGCGTTGGAACTTTTCCAGCAGCACCTTCGTCCTTGGCTCGCAACCTCCGGGCTAGTGTGTGATGGGTTGGGGAGTTTCAACTGCCCTTGAGGTGGGGGGGCGCGTGCCCCCCAGCAAATCATCAAAGATAGATGTGACGTCCAGGCTACTCAGCGGCGATGATTGGGAGTCCCTGAAGGACTGTGTAGGATCTAGTGAGCAGGCGCCGCAAACTACTCTTGGTGCCACCCAATGGTCCGTGCGTTCTCGGATTGACTTCCGTTGACCACCAAGCAGGTACAGCACAGACAGCACTCCATGGTCGCAGTCCATTCTCTGACCCAGAGCCATTCATCTCCAGGGGCGCCTGGGAGGAGGTTTCCCCCAGGGCAGGATCCTGGAAGCTGACCTGCGCACTGCTGGAAGGAGGAGATCATGGAGGAGCTGAGAACAGCATACAGCATGGAAAAAGAAAAGGCCTGTTCCCCAGCACTGCAGAGTGTGGGAATTCACGAAGATAAGGATCCGTTGCTTCCTGCAGGCAAAGGGCAGACGCCTGCCGTGTGAGAGGAGGGGGAGTTCGGGGCCTGCAGCGCAGCTGCAGTCCCTGCATGACCTCAAACCGTGGATGGAACTGGTGACGACCTGGAGAGACCAAGGAGAGCCTGCAAAAGCACTTTGAGGAGGAATCCAGACGAATCATCTTCCGTTCCAGGTGGGAACCTTGAGAGGGGGGAGAAATGCAATGCCTTCTTCTTCAGAAACTCCACTCTGCCCACATGCCCCTAGGGAGCTGCGAGACAAAATATGGCAACGTGCACAGGGAAGGAGGAAGTCATGAGTCGTGAAAGATTTTCTATGAAGACCTCTACTCCCCAAAAGCATCAGACCGAGACCAGGCTAACAAATTCCTGTCAGGATTACAAACACCATCGACCCGGCAGGAAAAGCAGCCATGAACGCCCCCCTGACGCTGGAGGAGCTCCACGCTGCAACCAAATCCTTTAAGAAAGGTAGGACGCCGGGCGAGATGGTATCCCAGCTGAGTTATACACGAAGCTGTGGGACCTGATCGGCCCGGACCTGCTCGAGCTTTACAGGGAAATGGAAGCAGAAGTAGGATGCCCCCAACGCTGAGGGAAGGAATGCTGACGCTCTTGTACAAACGAGGTGGAGTGCGACCTCAAAGAACTGGCGTCCCATCTCCCTCCTGAATGCGGACTACAAGATCCTAGCAAAAGTCCTGCGAACAGACTGAAAGGTCATCAGCCAGATCATCCACCCAGACCAGACGTGCGGCATCCCGGACCGCAGGATCGCAGACAGCCTCGCCCTAATCAGAGACACAGTCCACTACATCAAAGACCGCCGTGTACACGCGGCCCTGGTCACCCTTGATCAGAGAAGGCCTTTGACCGTTGTCTCCCATGATTTCATGGGCAGGTGTGCTGTCGTGTAGTATGGGATGGGGGAGATGTTCTGTTCTTATGTTAACCTGATGTACCTTGACATTTGCAAGTGTTGGCGATCGTGAACGGATGGAGACTACCCCCTTCCCGGTCCTCTCAGGGGTTAGGCAGGGCTGCCCTTTTCACCCCCTTTTTTGCTGTTGTATAGCTCTTCGCCCAGTGCATCAGACGAGACGCAGAGATCGGAGGGATCGTCTGCCAGGACCCCACGAGACGCGAAGTGAAGTGCTCGCTCTACATGAGGACGTCACCCATCTTCTGCGCAGATAGCCGGTCGGTGAAGACGCTGGTCCAGACGTGAGAGATTTCGGGAAAGCTTCAGGAGCAAAAGTCAACTGCGGAAGTCAGAGACCAAGCTATTTGGGCTTGGAACCTGACTGCCGACCCCCTCCCCTTCCCCATCAGAGCAGGCCTCATCAAATCCTTGGAGTCTGGTTTGGGTGTGGGAGTCGAGGCCGCTGCCCTGAGAGCTGGAACGAGAGGCTGAACAGTGTGAAGCAAGATCGGTTGTGGCGCTCAGACCCCTCACCATTGAGGGGAAAAATGCTGTACTGCTGAACGAGATCCTCCCTGTCCTGCAGTACTGGCCCAGCATACCCCCTCGACCAGAACCTGCCAGGATGATCTCCATGGTCAGTGGTTCCCGCTTTGTCTGGGGGGCCAAGTTTTGAGAGGGGAAAGCGCGAGGTAATGTACAAAGAGCCGCACAAGGGGTAGAGAATCCCGACATCACCCCACTATGCTGCGCGCCTTTTTGTAACAACTGCGTGCGGATCACCCTGAGAGACTGCGACCAAAGACTCCTCTGGCTACTCCATGTCCCGCCTCCTACTCCTGCCGCTCTGGGAGCACTGGGGTGGGACAAGTGGGACAGCTCCATCCCTTACAGCTGGCTCACGCCCTGGTTCTACAAGGACGTGAAGAGTTTGTGAGGCAGAACAACATCTGGAGGGAGTAAAACCAACCTGTGGAAGCCCAAGGTCATCTACAAAATGATCAGGCTAAAACATCATGGAATCGTTCCCAGGTCTCCACCCCAACACCTTTGGAACGGTGTGGAGGAATTGTGGCAGATCGAAAGACTAATGAACAACACAAAGACATTGCTTGCAGCCATACCGGGGGACTCCCTGTGAATGCGGACAAGTACCAGAGTATAAACTCAGTCCTCGTGAGGCACTGCCCAGGTGCAACCCAGTGGAGGAAAGCATCATCACACCTCTTCTGGAACTGCCCCTTTGCCAGGCCTTGCTGCGCGCGCTGACACTGACTTAAAGGATTATATACCAGAGGAGTGTGTCACTTACTACTCGGTGGTTCCACGGACTTTTCACAGGAACACACACAGAGGACGCATCGAAGCCGGTTGGCGTCTAATGTGCTGTTTCAAAAGAGAGGGTTTAAACTATTTCGCCAGGGAACGCTTGATCAAGGGGAGGAAGAGGATGTCGGTACAGGACTGTCGCAGGCTGCTCCACAGCCTGCTCAAGGACTATTCCATGTTTGACGGCCCTGAGGAGGAGGACTAAACACCCCCCTCCCCACCCCCCCCTTACTCCCCCGCCCCAAAAGTTTTTCTGTGCAATAAAGTTAGAGATAATGTGTGTATGATATGTCATGTCTGTGGTGCGGTGCATACGTATAAATGCACTGCACCGCCGTGTTTGTCACAGTTTTTTTACTTTTGGGGAAACCATTAATAAAAATGTATGTGAGTTGTGTGGGATATGCACTGCGCCGTTGTTAACGTCGCGGTTTTTTTTTCGTTTGGAAAATGATTTATGTACTGTTATAATCTTGTTGTAACGATTCGCTGCATAATAAAAGAATTTTCAAAACAAAAAAGCTGTCTGTGGGTGGTTTTCTGGGTATGCACCTTAACCCTGGCTGTGCTCAAAGCTGTGACCATGCAGCAAGCTTAAGCCTATAGGGAACCATGTTAAAAATGGTTTTTGAGGCAAAAAGTGGCACTGTGTGCTCATTTGCATGTAATTTCCCAGAATCCCTTGCTGCAGTGGAAGTGCTGTATGCTGGGTGATAATGGTGAAAGGTGGGGTTGCAGACCTGCCTGAGACATGCAGATGAGCATACAGTTGTATTTGCATATTTGCTTTCCTGTGGAGGGTTTTTGTCACTTTTTTTACTCACCATAACTTAACTCAGTATATATATATATCTTTTTTTTTTTTTTTTTTTTTTAATTTTGTGCCGTCATATTAAAATGGTAGTAATCGATGTTCTGCACTATTTTAGAATGTCGCCATGCTTATAGTGACATCGTTTTAATGAATTGTTGCAGACACATTTGTTTCAATATGTCATATATCAATTAGATACTTTGTTACTGAAATGATAGCACCAGTACTATGCACGACTTTGAAATGCCACTATGTTTGAGTGACAAAGTATTAATGAACTGCAGTATTGTAGATATATCTCATTTAATTATCAGTCACCAATTCTAGCACCTATTAGAAATTGTAATTATTGACCAATTAGAGTGGCGTTACATATATACTGGGATCTAGAAGGACATGTTACGATTACTGAAGAAGCCCCTGGCGAAATGCGTAGAATCTGACTTGGTGACCCAGAGTTTGTAATCCTGGCAGCCAAACGAACCCAGCCCAGCTGAACTCGTCCTCAGATGAGCCATCACCGGAAGTGACATGCAGTAGGATTGCGGAAGCAACCTCAGAGCGGGCAGGAACCGGCAAGAAGAGACACCACGGACCTTCGGTTCTCTTTATTCCAGTGCACATCGCATATATGCTAAATATGAGTGCACTTTTTTTTAGCTTGTTCCTTTTACCATAAAATTGTGGGCAGACAGCACTATTTCAAGTTTTTTCTTTTGAGATTTATCGGAAGATCATTGCAGTATTCCTAAGAAAACATACTGGAGAAATACCATTGCCCCTATCACAGAGAGATAGAATCTCTGTTATGCTATACGCCCAAGGGAAATATGTGCGTGGAATAGACACATTGTTACATATCTACTAGTTGTGAATTGGTTACACAATATGAATTTGTTTTTATTTTATGTATCTACTTTGTGAATATTCTGCTCTCCCCTTACCTGCAAGACATCGCTGCCATCAATAGACTTTGGATAGGTCTAATAAGTTTGTTTTTTTTAAGCTGCTTTATTTAATATTAGAACACATTATTTTCACCTTATTGGTGGCGGGTTTATAGTGCACCTTCAAATGTTTAAACTCACTGTATATCTTTTTATAGCGCCCAAAGTGTACTCGGCACTTCACAAAGAATACAGTACAGGGTATTATAATAATACAATAAGCGCAGTAAAATCAGACAATAGGAAAGGAAATCCCTGCCCCGAAGAGCTTACAATCTAAGTGGTATGTTGGGAGACTTATAGAGACAGCAGGTGAGGGAATTAGTGCAGTGGATGGCAGTGTTTGGCCACAATGGTTGGTAGGAGTGACTGTGGATGTGGGACAATAGCCATGAGTGCAGGCTGTTGGGATGCTTGATCTGTGAGGCGAGTTTTAAAGGTTAGTATTAACACAATTAGCAGGGGACGAGGTGGAAGGGGGGCGTGGAAGAGAGCAGGTGTGTATATGGCTGGGTCCAGGATTAGGAGAGATATCCCCAGCAGCAAGAAGGCGTAGATACGTAGAGGGTGTAAATAGAGGATTGTAGGGGGTGCATTTTATTGAGGGGTAAAGAAGTTGTTGGGAGACAGGTGTATAAATAATGGTGCAGTGTATGGGTGGAGGGGAGGAGAGATGAAGAAATGTGGATAGGAGGGGAGTGGGGAAGTTGATGAGAACAGAAACATTTACAAAGGAGTGAGGAAACAGCAAACAAAGAGGCAATAGGGAGAGCATAGTGAAATGCATGAGGAGAGACTTCCCAGGTATTGGAGGATAGGAAGAGTACAAATTATCAGAGTATTAAATTCTCACAATTGCAGAGTTGTTGTGCAGATTCCAGATCTTCCTGTAATCTTCACCTCCAATTTCATCTCCATATGTGACTCCTTGAATTTGTTGTGATCCGTCCTCATCTTTAGGTCTTCTTGTGTCACCTTTCGTACTTCTCTACTGGCAGTCTGGACCACTCTGCTTTTTCTCTCTGCTGTTGTTTACTGATTATTAAATACTTTTCAAAACTCGTCCAAACAAGTCTGCAACTTAAATTCAAAATCTTCAAACCTTGCATGTCCTTAAATTCCAATAAACAAATGAACAGATTATATGCAGTTCTGTAGTATCCAAGGTGCCTATTGCTGCTTCATTTCAGCCAGCATTAAGTACAACCTTGCTCTCTACATAACAGACAGGTCTGCATCTTACTGCACATACCCCACTGTTACAAGGGGTTTTGAGATACAATTGCCAGAGACCACCCAGGTTTAGGGTTTACTAAGGTTTAATTAAGAGGGAATATATATAAAACATTCCCATTAAACACCCTACCACACCTCCCCGTCTTTTAATTATTTTTCGTTTGTTCTATGTATGTGTTTTTTTTCCAAACAGTTTATTTTAATCAGTTTATAATAAAATTTAAGTTTTAATTAGGGTGTATTCTCTTTAGTGCCACATAATAGGGACTCTCTCCTTTTCTCTTCACCTGGCTTTTTTATACAGCCGAAAAATTGTATAAAATAACAGAGCTTTAACTTCAGCATATATAAACAAACTTAAAAATAAGTCCTGAGAAGGGCTCTGCCCTTTTTCTCAGCCAGGGGTGTTCAAGTCCAGGATACACACAGAATAAGGGTAAGTGTCTCTGTAAGAGATGTGTGCAGAGGTACATATAATGGAGACCGATTAGGGTGCAATTATATCTTGGCTTTATTGAGCCTGTTCCTTTATCCAGGCAAAACACACAAAAATAACAAATCCCTATCTTATTTGTAAGGGCTAACTTACTGCCCCAGAACCTATCTGCAGGACTGAAAGGATATTCCCAATTACCAGCCTATCACCCCAAAGTCTCAGGAGGTACCTTAAGCAGGTGGCCCTCAATGTCGGTCTCTGGCAAGTTCCTGGGTCCTCGGTGTCCAGGAAATGTAGGTCTCTGGACGCCTTGATCTCTGCACAGCCTTTGTGCTCAAGACAGTGTCTGTGTGCAGGCCTCTCTGCTCTCATTCTGTCAGCCCAAATGTGAGCTAAGGAATCTCTCTCCTGTTTCCAACAGGAGGCTTTTCTTAGAGCTCTAATGTGGCCAGGTGGAGTCTAGTTAATTGCCTGTCTGCAATTAACCAGCTCCCTGCTGGATTTAGAGGCAGTTTCTCTAAAACAGACTGTATGGTGACAGTCGCAGAGCGTTTACGCAAATAGCCTTCTCTCACCATCTTTTCCATGGACTCCAATTTAGTACTAAATGTCCATTGCTTGTAACCCTTGCTCAGGTCTTGCAAAGCCTGTCAGCTTACTTTTGAATTCTTTTTGATATCCGGAATCTATTTCTACTATCCTTGACTCCTGCCATTTCATGTTATCACTTAAAGAGCATTCAAGACAAGCTATTTGAGTTCTCAGCTCTTGAAGTCGTCCTTCTGCACTTTTTTCTACTCAATGCAGTTGCCAGTTCAGCTTCTTTGGGAGTTGAGTCGCGATTCCACATCTCCAAGTTGACTCAGAGTAAGGATTTAATCTGTTTTCTATTCTCCATTTCTGATCTGCAACTGCCGGTGCTCCTCCCGTACGTTGTCCAGCTCCAGCCGAGCCCTCATTGTCCATGTGGTCCAGCAATTTGCAGGCATCGGCCATCTTGGTTTCATATCGCAGTGTCAGGCCGACCACTTGACGGACACCTCCTCCCTCTTCCTTTTTGGCGAGCTGTATCTTGAGCTCAGCAATCTGCGTCTGCAGAGCTGCAAGTTGCTGGGATGTGTGTTTAGCTGCCAGCTTTAGCTTTTCCACTTCTAGGCTTTGCTGCAAGTTCAACTCATCAGCGAGAGATCCCTGTTTCTTGATTGCATCCTGCAATTCTCCTCTCAGGGTCTTTAACTCTTCACTGTGCTTTTTCTGAGCTTGCTTCCACGTATCCTTCATTATATTGTGGAGAACTGAATTTCTTCGCTAGGGCCGCAGCTGTTTGGCTCAGTTTCTGGACCTTTTTGCGCTCCCTCTTATACCGAGTCACCTGGCCTCTAAGCTTGGCCGCCAGCGAAGCTCTGGTGTTGTTCAGGGTAGTCTTCAGTTCCTCATGCTGCTCTGTGGGGACACACTGG
The DNA here is from genome assembly GCA_036426205.1 of Ascaphus truei. NCBI lineage: Eukaryota > Metazoa > Chordata > Amphibia > Anura > Ascaphidae > Ascaphus > Ascaphus truei. Next base: position 2,065,668 of record CM071578.1, on the reverse strand, counting down.
GTAATCAGACGTTCCTGCAACACTTGTACTTCTTTAGCAGCCTGCAGATTTTCTTCTTGCAGAGCTTACTGTTTTCTCCTCGGCATTCTGGAGGTGCGTAGGCAGACTTTACAGTAGGTTCTGCAAAAGGTGCTCTGCCTGTGTATGTTGCTCCAATGCTTCAAACTTTTCATCTTCCAATAGTGTATTCCTTTTTTCTAGCTCATGAAGCTTGCTATTAATTTCACTGATGTGGTCAGTCAAATAAGAATTGACCTCTTACAGGCTGGTATTTTCTCTTTTTACAGTCTCTATCATTTTCAGGGCCTCTTTGTTGTCCTCCTTCCATTTACGCACTTCTGAGTTGAGATTTCCGGTCTCCTGGCGAGAGACTTCTATCTCTAGGTTGAGGATGTGAAACTCCTTCTAGGAGACTTTAAGATCCATAGTAAGCCTGCGGACATCTTTTTGAGAGATGCCCAGCTCCTCGTTGAGACTTTGAAGTTCCTTTTTAGAGACTTCCAGTTATGTGCAGCAACTGCTGATCTCTTGGTGTGAGGCATCCAGCTCTATGCGGAGAGTATGAACCTCATTCTGAGAGACTTCCAACTTTGTATGGCAATTGCGAACCTCTTGCTGAGAGACTAATCTCTTTCAGTGCATCAATATATTTCTGTTACAAGTTAGCAACCATTTTGTCAGATTTGCTCTACTTTTCATCCATGGCAGTAATAGTAGTGTCCGCAGTATCTAGATCAGTCCTTAGATCCTCCAATTTGGTCTTGGTCGTAGAGTAAATTGCATGCACAGTCTTCTGTAGCTGGTTCCGGCTCAGTTTCCCTGGTATGGTTGGTTGAGGGTTCCTGTCTGTTGGCACCAGACAGACACTTCGTTGGGTAATACGACTTCTGCCTTGGGCCCTCTCGATATTTTCTCATCTGCGTGACGAATCCTCCATTTTCTCTAGGCTGCAGGGCATCCCAGACCCCCTTTTTCTCTGCGTGATCTGCGAGCGTGTCTGTTCCAACCACGGTAAGTGAAGAACATCTTTTCTTTTCCGCCTTTTTGTTTTGGACGACTCTGTCCCATCACGGATACTGGGTTCTCCGTTTTTATTTGAAACTTCAGCAGCTTCACTGTATCCGCCAGGCTTTTCTTGCAGTTGCGTTAGCTGGCCGGAATACACAGGGTCATAGAGACCTGTTTCTTCGGTGCGTACCGAGTTTAGGCACCTCCACCATTCTTGGGGTGTTTTGTGGGTGTGACTCGGTACAGGGTTCCCTATAAGAGATATCTTCATCCTTATCCTTATACTTATAGGACTGGAAGGGCCACTCTTCCATGGGGTAGGGTTCATTACAGGAACGTCACACCTTGTCCTCCATTGTGGTGCTATCAGGTGTATTTTTCTTCCTGACCTCGGGAGGCGCTATTACAGCTGTTTTCACTGTATTTACTAGAACCCCAGCTGGTAGCCCTATAGGTGGGCCGACTTTGCTTGCAGAGTTTGTAGCTCTTACAGGCGTCTCTGTAGACTTTTTCTTTTTTACTTTGGTAGTTTCTGAAACATCAGCAGTACTGTGTACACATTCTTTCTCATCGGGGATACTGGATGAGCCCTTGCCAAGTAAAACTTCTGTATCTTCCTGCTGCCCTTTTTCTGAGGCCACATAGGCATCATCATCGGAATAAGGCCTGAAGGGACACTGCTTCGTGTGGCTGGGCTCTTTACACCCCATTCTTGCAGTGCCTGTATTTGACTTCAGCTGTGTGGCCATTTTAAAATCCCATGGTTTTTTTTCTTTTCTTTCACAAGTGGTGGGGTAGATTGTGGCCCCCTCTCATCCCAACTTCTGACACTATATGTAAGAGATGTGTGCAGGGGTACATATAATGGAGACTGATTTGGGTGCAATTATATCTTGTGGTAGTCTCTATGCCCCCCCCCCCTGTCTTGTGGTAGTCTCTTTGCCCCCCCCCTTCTTGTGGTAGTCTATTTGCCCACTCCCCCCCTTCTTGTGGTAGTCTCTTTGCCCACTCCCCCCCTTCTTGTGGTCGTCTCTTTGCCCATTCCCCCCTTCTTGTGGTAGTCTGTTTGCCCATTCCCCCCCTAGTCTCTTTGCCCACCCCCCACCTCCCTTCTTGTGGTAGTCTCTTTAACGTCTTCTTGAGGTGTAGTCTCGCTCTCTTCCCTTATGATTGGCTGCTGATTGCCATGTGGCATCACGTCTCTGAAATGCTTGTGTGAATTATAACCCTTTTCCTCTGTCAATGAAATCGTATTCACAGATAAATAAACTACAAGACCCAGAATCCCTTGTATTAAAACGTATGACATCACCAGAGATCAGCCAATCAGTGCAGAGCTTTGGTAAGCACAGCCTCTTCCCCTCACGACTGAAGCAAGGTATTGTTACTTTGTTATTATTAACATTAAACACTGATATACAGTGTATATGTACACACACACACACACACACACACACACACACACACACACACACACACACACACACACACACACACAGTTACACTCTGACATACAGCAGGTATATTATAATACACACACAGTTACACACTGACATTACAGCAGGTATATTATAATACAGTTACACACTGCCATACAGCAGGTATATTATAATACACACACACGCACACACGCACACACAGGGAAGTGAGCGGCGGGGAGGGAGGGAAGTGAGCGGCGGGGAGGGAAGTGAGCGTTGGCGGCTGGGGCAGAAGGGCCGCGCCGCACTTCCCCTCCGTCCAGGAGCCGGTGCAGGGCGGCGCACGTAATGGTGAGTGTGATGGGGGGGGAGAGAGGACAGAGAGAGTGTGTGTGTGTGTCTGAGGGGGAAGAGAGTGGCAGTTGGGTGACGTCATAGAACCACCAATCTGATTGGCCACAGGCTGAGGACCAATCAGATTCACCGCATCTAGCACTAACCTTTCGAATTTATATATTAAGATGTATAATATACATAGTGGGTCAAGGATCTCCACAAACATGTTTCTTCTTGGACTGACTGTGCTCTTCTGCTGCCCAATCATGTCCTTATGTGACCCGGGCTCTCCATATGACAAAACTTATTCCCTGCTCCTGTGCTCTTACTTAGTCTAATAACATCTGTCCTTTTACATTGCATATCAAGTACCTCCCATAGTAATGTTCTGCAGGACCCTATTAATGAGATAAGATGGTGTCATTTTCACATCCCCAGGTGCCCTCACCTCTCCAGTCAGCAGGTAGATGATCTCCAGGGTGTGATTCAAGATCCTCTCAGTCATCAGCTTCTTGTCCTGGTTCATCCCCAATTAGTTCATCAGATGCTCCGAGAATGGGATCTGGTCTTTGTGGAAATGTTGCAGCACGTGGTGACCTCTGCAGTTCGTGATCTATATTGTACTTGTCCTTCACAACTATATCATAATACAAAGGGGGAGAGAGAGGGGGGTGTAGATGTCACCCTGCAGTGAAAGAAAATGATACCGATTTAATGTCTCTCCTCTCTGTGTCACCCTGAAGTGGGAGGGACAGCTGCGAGTAGGGTTTCCAGGTGTCCGGTATTGAACTGGACTGTCCTGTATTTGGATACTCTGTCCAGTAAAAAATGAGAGGTACTGTAATACTGGACATGTACGTGTCCGGTATTTTCCTCCCTGGACATAGTGACATGACGCACCTTTCACCATTGAGTCCAGTATTTTTGGAGAAGCCACCTGGCAACCCTAGCTGTGAGGGACTGTTGGTTCTGTTTGTCTGTGTCCCTCTGCCATGGTGAACATGCAATATAAAGTAGCGGTACTGAGATTTATTTTAAGAACTGATAAAAAGGTTTACGCTATAAGAGATGTTTGAATTACCTTTTACAAAGTTATATAGATGATATGCGCTGTGGGAATATAGCAGGAGACTTTAGTGAACGTAATGTAATAAATCCCTTTAATCTAATAAGAAAGTTTAACTGTGAGATTGATACTGTGGGTTGGTAAATGAAAACAGTAGTGGTAATTCAGTACCCCCTAGTACCAACATTGTGTAGCCATCTATATATTATTGTGTAGTATATGGGAACATGACAAGGACATGACCCCAGACATATGGGATTGACACAGTACCACTGCTTTTTTCACAGATACTTCTTCCTGTACTTTATTCTTCTTGCTATATAACCGTTTTGTCCATTGAAAAGCATAACAATTAAAGAGAACACAAAATATACATACAAAACACTCAGGGTTGCCAGCACTCAATCAGGGAGTAACAGATCAAATACACAAGAGTACATCAAAAAGAAAAATATTTTACTGAACAGAAAGAACCAAATAAGTATATATAGATAGAAACAGACGCAGTGCATACACAGGATAAATGGGGATATGTAAATTAAAATAGGCACAGTGCATATACAGGCTCAATAATGGAAAGTAAAAAAGTCCTAGTGAAATATAACTGCCTTTTCCTTATTTCCAATAATCTGCCTGCCCATCTCACACTGAAAGGGTCCTATATTTTCTTTTCTGATTTTTTTGTTATTAAGATACATAAAGAACTTTTTTCATTATCCATTTTTGTTAGTAGGAGCGATAAACCTCTTGTGGCGCTAAGGCAAGGGGTGGCCTATAGGAAAGGATAGGATCGTGGACAAAGTCCTCTTCTTATGAATGATGACCTCAAGATAGGGAAGACAAAACATACAAAACACTGCAATAGTGCATTACCCAAGGAATATGTGTTGTATAAGAACAGAGCAATTTAATAAAACAAAAATGCAAAACACAAAACAGCATACATAAGTATCAATGGTAAAACAACTCGGTGCGGCTGCACCTGATGGAATAACACTTGCTCCGCCGTGAGAAAAATTGGAATCCAGAGGTGGCTAGGACATGAGCATTTGGTTTTTGGTTTCTTTAGCTGGTAGACACCGCTCGCCGTGGGGTGAAATACATCAGCAACTCGAGGAGATCCGCCTTCCGTGCTCAGAGTCAGCTGCTGCCAGAGTCTCATCGATCGGCTCCTCCGCTGACGTCACCTCCGGTATCTTGCTGCTACGGTGTCCCTGCTATGCCAAAAAACGTCCAACGCGTTTCGAAACTCCTAATTGTGGGTTTCTTCGTCAGGGATAGATGCCACATAAATGTGTACTCCTATATATACTCCCAGTTCATTCAATTTGGGCAACTAACATCATTGGATCATTTGAAAAACGGCCGGTGATACAGTTACCTTCTTTGATAATTTAGATAGATAGAACATTGGCTCATTTGTAATATAACAACAAAAGATAATTACTAAAAATGCATTTATCAAACTATTAGGATATTTAGCACTTAAATACTGGGTCGTCCTGTATATAAAATATGGAACGCTTGTATAATATGTAAATAATTACCACTATATGGATAAGTGGAACTTGGAATTTTAACTACGGATGACCGAGCATAAGTGCATCAGACAATATTCAATAACATATACATCATCATAATACAGCAAAGTTAATTACTTGACAATTGGTATAAGAATAGTAGGTGAAATGATGTTAATTGCCCAAATTGAATGAACTGGGGGTATATATAAGAGTACACATTCATGTAGCATCTATCCCTGACGAAGAAACCCACAATTAGGAGTTTCGAAACGCGTTGGACGTTTTTTGGCATAGCAGGGACACCGTAGCAGCAAGATACCGGAGGTGACGTCAGCGGAAGAGCCGATCAATGAGACTCTGGCAGCAGCTGACTCTGAGCACGGAAGGCGGATCTCCTCGAGTTGCTGATTTATTTCACCCCACGGCGAGCGGTGTCTACCAGCTAAAGAAACCAAAAACCAAATGCGCATGTCCTAGCCACCTCTGGATTCCAATTTTTCTCACGGCGGAGCAAGTGTTATTCCATCAGGTGCAGCCGCACCGAGTTGTTTTACCATTGATACTTATGTATGCTGTTTTGTGTTTTGCATTTTTGTTTTATTAAATAGCTCTGTTCTTATACAACACATATTCCTTGGGTAATGCACTATTGCAGTGTTTTGTATGTTTTGTCTTCCCTATCTTGAGGTCATCATTCATAAGAAGAGGACTTTGTCCACGATCCTATCCTTTCCTATAGGCCACCCCTTGCCTTAGCGCCACAAGAGGTTTATCGCTCCTACTAACAAAAATGGATAATGAAAAAAGTTCTTTATGTATCTTAATAACAAAAAAATCAGAAAAGAAAATATAGGACCCTTTCAGTGTGAGATGGGCAGGCAGATTATTGGAAATAAGGAAAAGGCAGTTATATTTCACTAGGACTTTTTTACTTTCCATTATTGAGCCTGTATATGCACTGTGCCTATTTTAATTTACATATCCCCATTTATCCTGTGTATGCACTGCGTCTGTTTCTATCTATATATACTTATTTGGTTCTTTCTGTTCAGTAAAATATTTTTCTTTTTGATGTACTCTTGTGTATTTGATCTGTTACTCCCTGATTGAGTGCTGGCAACCCTGAGTGTTTTGTATGTATATTTTGTGTTCTCTTTAATTGTTATGCTTTTCAATGGACAAAACGGTTATATAGCAAGAAGAATAAAGTACAGGAAGAAGTATCTGTGAAAAAAGCAGTGGTACTGTGTCAATCCCATATGTCTGGGGTCATGTCCTTGTCATGTTCCCATATACTACACAATAATATATAGATGGCTACACAATGTTGGTACTAGGGGGTACTGAATTACCACTACTGTTTTCATTTACCAACCCACAGTATCAATCTCACAGTTAAACTTTCTTATTAGATTAAAGGGATTTATTACATTACGTTCACTAAAGTCTCCTGCTATATTCCCACAGCGCATATCATCTATATAACTTTGTAAAAGGTAATTCAAACATCTCTTATAGCGTAAACCTTTTTATCAGTTCTTAAAATAAATCTCAGTACCGCTACTTTATATTGCATGTTCACCATGGCAGAGGGACACAGACAAACAGAACCAACAGTCCCTCACAGCTAGGGTTGCCAGGTGGCTTCTCCAAAAATACTGGACTCAATGGTGAAAGGTGCGTCATGTCACTATGTCCAGGGAGGAAAATACCGGACACGTACATGTCCAGTATTACAGTACCTCTCATTTTTTACTGGACAGAGTATCCAAATACAGGACAGTCCAGTTCAATACCGGACACCTGGAAACCCTACTCGCAGCTGTCCCTCCCACTTCAGGGTGACACAGAGAGGAGAGACATTAAATCGGTATCATTTTCTTTCACTGCAGGGTGACATCTACACCCCCCTCTCTCTCCCCCTTTGTATTATGATATAGTTGTGAAGGACAAGTACAATATAGATCACGAACTGCAGAGGTCACCACGTGCTGCAACATTTCCACAAAGACCAGATCCCATTGTCGGAGCATCTGATTAACTCATTGGGGATGAACCAGGACAAGAAGCTGACGACTGAGAGGATCTTGAATCACACCCTGGAGATCATCTACCTGCTGACTGGAGAGGTGAGGGCACCTGGGGATGTGAAAATGGCACCATCTTATCTCATTAACAGGGTCCTGCAGAGCATTAATAAGGGAGGTACTTGAGATGCAATGTAAAAGGACAGATGTTATTAGACTAATACAACAAAAGACAGGGGTGACCAATGCTACATCCAATTGACAAAACATATAAAGTAATAAGTATAAAGTATAAACACTTCAACAATAATAATAATATTTACTTGGTTATTTAGTTAAACCCTTTGGCCAAAGCGTCATAAGCCTGCATACAACGTCAAGGTATAACCAAGATTAATGCAGGTCCTACACTACACTGTGAACCCTTCCTTTGACCTCTGTATGAGGGGAAAGAACCATAGTAGATCCTGTTCTTTGCAGCAAAGTGAAAAGACCTCCTCTACTGTGTACCTATAATGTCGCAAGCCCTGTAATGATAAGACATTATTTTGAATGTGATTGTTCTACAATCCATGATGTTTGTGTCATATACAGTAGGCACAGTAGAGTCAGTGAGTTCAGTGCAGTCAAATCAGTGATACAATAGACAAAATTGGTGAGGAGGCCACTGAATAGATTGCTTGAGTGTAGAGCGGTTAACATCTCACTGCAAAGCAACAAATCTACAGGAACATGAGACATATCAACGACATGTATTTTTTTTTAATATGTCAATCTGTAGGATTATATTGTTGTGAAGAAGCACGGTGAGCATGTCACAGGCAGCAGCAGTCCCTGTGTCACCGAAGGATTGTACAGGACCCAGAGACCCACCGTGGAGCATCCAACTAACTCACGGATGCACGAGAGAAACAATGCCAAGATGCTGGAGACTGAGAAGATCCTGGAACACACCAACAGGATCATTCACCTACTGACTGGAGAGGTGAGGGCTGCTGAACAGCGTTACATTTTACCATCTTTATGTCTTCATTTAGCCTTTTCTTTAGCTAACTTTGTTCTATGTGTAGCCAGGTCTCCCCTGCTGAACAGCACCCCCCTCACCTGGTATTCGATCGCGGGCACCGCCAAGTACACTGTCGGCCCCGCGAGGCGATCGCCAAGGTGAAGGGGCGGTCAGGCCCCGGCTCGGGGGTTGCAGGGGACGCGTGCGGCTGGTTGCCAAGGCCGCACGCGCGTCACGGAGATCCCGGCGCTCTCGGAGCCGGGTGGAGAGGGCGCCGCCATTGCGAGTTAGCTCGCGCATGCGCAGTGGTCGCGCAAGTGTAGGGCCGGAGCGGGGAGTAGCACGTTGCCCCCTAGTGCAGGCCAGTTGCCGGGGACGCGATCGGGCCGTCGCTAAGGCCGCGATCGCGTTGTCACGGCCCCGGCGGCTCATAGAGCAGGGCGCCGGTTCGCGCATGCGTAGTGGTAGCGTTAGCGCGAAAGGCCCCCAGATAGCTCGCGCGAGAGCAGGGAAAGGCAGGGAGATGTTGAGGCTGCCCCATAAAGCTTGCGCAGGCGCAGGAGAGGGAAGAGAAAGCCCGCGAAGCTGTAGCCAGTTAGGAGAGGCTCTAGAGAGGGACTACAGATCCCATGAGCCTCTGCGTACCCCATGTGACCCCAGGGAGCCAATAGGGCTTAGGAAGCCTCAGAAAGCAAGTGGATACATTTCGCGCGCTGAGGCCACGTTAGTCAGTCAGAGACCGGAGCAGACAAGGGAAGGAGGTAGGGTGCAGGAGAGAGGGACTCCCCTGTATTAGGCCAGCACCCCCTTGGTCCAAGATAGCTCAGCTCCCCAGTAAGTTGAGTGTTGCCAGGGGCAGCCCTCAGGTTAGGGACCCTGCCACTTACATTAGTGGGAGCTGGAAAAAGGAAGTCTGCAGTTAAGAGAGTTGGAGTCAGGGAGCTGTAGGGAAGGAAGGGTGCGGGGAGCGAGTGCAGCTTCTGCCCCATATAGGTACCTACACTCCAGGTAGGCCCCAACTCCCCACTAGTTGGGTGGGTAACTGCTTAGGGAGGTCCTAGATAGGGACGCGGCCCCTAGTTTGAAGTGCTGCCTTGTCAGAGTCACAGCGGGCAGTGCTGTGAGGTCTGACAGGCAGGCACCTTGTTGCGCAGCACGTTGGCTGCAGCCTCCAGTGAGCTACAGCTTGCTGCTGTAGGCGCTGGGACTAGTTAGAAAGTAGTGAGGCTGAAGGGATTTGGGTAGTAAGGGGAGTGGGACAGGTCATTACCCCCTACCGGCCATAGGAGTTCCCCAAGCCACTACAGGTTGCTGTACTACAGGGACAGGCCCTAGGTGAGGGTTCCTGTCACGTTAGTACCACTTAGATAGATAGGGACACAGCGGCTGCTGCTGTTCCTGTGGAAGCGGTTGGACCCACGTTGGGGTCCACAGAGACGATTCCAGAGTGGGACCGCCCTAGCGGTCCGCACGTGCAAGGAGTTCGGTTGGAGGATCAGACGGATTCATCACACGTCTGAACCTTTGAGAAGATTGTTGCTGACCCGAGCACCGGAGTGCTCGGCAGGTATTATACCATCATATGTGCACCAACAGGCCTAGAGGTTCTTAGTGACTGCGCAGTCACCCATTGACTATCTCTGTAGGAGTACGGGACATTGGGTGGGGTTCTTGGGACACTGGGTGGGATCACCTAGTGTTGGGGAATCGTCCTGCGAGACGTCACTGTTAGTGTCTCCTAGTGAGAGGGACACAGGTTATTATTATTTGTTAGTAAAGGCATTAGTTATATAATCACTGTGTGTGGTTTCTGAGTGGGTTCCTATGTTAGGGTCATTCTACACTTCCCTAGAATCCTACATAGGTGGAGGCGCTGAAAGAAGATACGTTCCAGAGGATTCACCCCAGGCTCTCACTAGCGGAGGCTCAGACTTCCTGTGAGCCTGCAGGTATACGCACCACACCGGTAACACCACATGTTCTACTCACCCACACTATATATGCGATTGGGTGGGGTGGAATACCCGTTACATATGTATCTGTATTTTCCTCTCACCCTTGCTCAACTGGCTTTCCATAAGTAAAAGATTCTTACAGGACCAATTATGTCTGGATAATAAGTGCAGAATTCTTTGTGTTACAGATACCTATAAAGTGTGATGATGTTGCAGTGTATTTCTCCATGGAGGAATGGGGTTATTTAGAAAAACATAAGGAGCTCTACAAGGATGTGATGATGGAGAATCACCAGCACCTAATATCACTGGGTAAGAGGAGGTTTTCTCATTCTGGTATAGATGCCTGTCATGTGGCACTATAGCAAAAAAGTAGCTCAAGCTAAGTTTTCTGATATTAGCCATTTTAGAAAAAATAAGTTAATTTGAGGTTTGTGTGAGGAATAAGAAACAATACATTCCAATCGCAATTCAGTACATGTTTTATACTTATTGAAATATTGGACCAGAAATGTTAAAATATGTTTCTCACATACAAGCTTATTCATGTGTGGGTGTGTCTATGTGAAAGGGGTTAACAACAAATAGCCCTCCAGTTGTCCCACTCCCCTTTCCAAAGGGCACCAAAATGATCACTCATACCCCAAAACCATCACACAATACCCCAATACCATCACATAATACCCCAATTACATTGCCACCCCAAGGATTAATGTAAGGGTTTAGACCTCAGTGTCCTCTTTTCCCCTTAAACTAGAAAAATATGCATTTAAACAAAAACCCAATTTCGCAAAACATGTCAAAATTTGATCAATCTCTTCAAAAGGGTAATTGGTTCAATTAGCGCTCAAAGACATTACTTATTCAATTTTATAAGAAGCTCTCAGACCGCACATATATGTACAGTTGTGTGAAAAAGAAAGTACATTCCTGGTAATGTACAGGTTAATAAAAGCTTCAATCAGACTTAGAACTATGCAACTAATTTTGACAGATTTATTATAAATCATTCTTCCTGGTAATACACAAGTTATTAAGAATTTATATTAGTGTTAGGGACCCTTGAGATGTGGTCTGCTCAGTGGCTCAGGGGCTTACAACACTTTGGCCAAAATGTTAAACTAAACGACCATTTTATTTAATAGATATCTATACATATATATTTAGGCACTGCACCGTGTATAAGTTTCACTGGATGTGCACTGAGCTCTGTCTGTGTTTCATGTTCTGTCTCTGGTTTTAAATATATATTGCCATGCTCAGTAGCACTCCTCTGTGACACTTATATGCTTATGTATATGTTGTGGTTAATTTGGGGGTTTAATATGAGCTTGCAGGTGTCCTGTATGTTTTACATATGTTGTATTTACCTAATTTTAAGACCTTCTAAGGAACAGATGATTGTTATTATGTCCTGATATGTAAAACCATAGAATTCAAAGAGGGTGTACTTTCTTTTTCACACAACTGTATATATAGGTTGAAGAACTCATGCATTTGATTTACCCAATTGTAGAAAAACATGTAGGCATGTAAAGGCAATTCCTGTTCATTTGAAGGTCCATCAGTCATGAAATGTTTAAACTCCTATGAAGGAGAGACACACATCCAAAGCAGAACACCCTGGGGGGCAGTGATGAAGTCACCATACAGTGACAAGCATACCTCCATCCATGGTTAAAGTATACCTGTGTGAAGTCTCCTGGAGCAACAGTCTCCCTGTAACCTTCAGATTAATGATACCCACATTCTGGCATTCAGAGAAGTCTGACAGATACATATCTATCAAACGGTGACAGTCCCACTTTTAACCTTGAGAGGGGAACTAATCATCTGATATTTGCAACACAGATATCTTCTTACATTTTATATAATTACAATAGTGTACTCATGGCCTTTTTAGATTTATACCTGACATTACCGGATATACCAGACATGAATTATTTTACATAACGTTAATCTGTAATGATATTGGAGAAAGTGTCACCTCTGTCACCTTTTGGTTCTGTTGGTCAGGGAATTTCTAAGGAATTTATTATGTCTTTTGAAGTATACCCCAGCTGATAGAATAATACCTGGTGGTGTATCTGTAAACTGTTGTGTGTCATTTTAATATTGGCATGGTTTGATTGCCACCCATGTCATGGACACATGATGTACATGATAATCTAACAAGAAACAGAAAAATAGTTCTCTTAAAAAGCAGGTTAATAAATTGGTTTCTGGACTTCTCACATACTTTATTCCTTGCATGGCTTTGTGACAATGTTTATGCTATTAATGTACTTTTTTTCTCACACTGTGTTTCTTTCCAACAGATAAATCCATGAGCAGAAATAAACGGGCAGGATGTCCCACTCCTCTTTGCTCACCAGATAGTGTATATGAAGATAACCGCGTTATTAAAAATGATCAGGGAACTACTCGATTGATCCAAAATAAACCAAGCAAGAGACAGAGAAAATCCGTGATATATATGGCTAAGGAATCAAGCTCACGGGAAGAAGAAAATCTCACAGGCTCCCACATTTATACACTCAAAGAACGTACAGGGACAGAATATACATTCACTCATATTAAGGAAGGAGGCAAAGGAACCAATAATGCACATTCAATTTACAAGTGTAAGTGCAGTGAATGTGGTAAAAACGTTAAAAATAAATCTGCTTATAAAATTCACCAAAAACTACATACCACAGAAAGGCTGTATAGCTGCTCTGAAGGTCAGAAATGCTTTACTAGTAACTCAGATCTTGTTAAACATCATACAATTCATGAGGGAGAGAAGTTGTTTGCTTGCTCTGAATGTGGAGGACACTTTCCTAGGAAATATAATCTTATTAGACATTTTGCAATTCACACAGGAGAGAAACCATATGTTTGTGCTGAATGTGGAAAATGTTTTTTCAACAGCTCAAAGCTCGCTCAACATCAGAGAGTTCACACAGGAGATAAGCCATTTGTTTGCTCTGTATGTGGGAAATGTTTTTCCCACAGCTCAACTCTTGTTATACATCAGAGAATTCACACAGGAGAGAAGCCATTTGTTTGCTCTGTATGTGGGAAATGTTTTTCCCACAGCTCAACTCTTGTTACACATAAGAGAATTCACACAGGAGAGAAGCCGTTCCTTTGTACTGAATGTGGAAAATGTTTTTCTCAGAACCCACATCTTGTGGCACATCAGAGAATTCACGCAGGAGATAAACCATTTCTTTGCCCTGAATGTGGAAAATGTTTTACCCACAACTCAAATCTTGTTAAGCATCAGAGAATTCACACAGGAGAGAAGCCATTTGTTTGCACTGAATGTGGAAAATGTTTTAGCCAGAGTTCAGATCTTATTAAACATCAGAGACAACACAGACAAACATATCATTAAGAAAGCTACCTTGTTATTGTGACGGAAAGGGGCACAGGGACCAGTATAATAAAGGTTCAACCTGGTCCCTGCCTGTCCTTCCCATGGGCTCATCCAGCCACCAAACCCTGGAGCTACCAGGTTTTAATGTGAGTAGCCCCTTGCATACCCTTTTCTGTGATTATTAAATTTTCACAAAAAAGTATAAAAATGTGTTTCGGGTAACAATAAAGCCGAGACAGATTCTCTGGACAGACAGGGCTGAGAAACCCATTGTGCAGCCCGCATGTCTAGAGAAAATGTATTCTCCTAGGACTGAAGGGGGAGGAGATTCCCTGTTTTAACGTGTATACTGTAGCTCTGATTTGTGTGTTGTGTTGCTAGCTCCGGCTGGAATAAAAAGTCTTTATTGCACTGCTTTGTCCTGACTGGTGCCTTGATCCCTGGATTAAGTTCTGGTCTTTCGTGATTACTTCAAGTTCGGCGCTGAGGAAGATGGATGCTTTTTAGTAGAGCTCCAACAGTGTCTGTGAACCCTAGTTAGCTAGCGGCTGATGAGGTGCAATTGATGTCCAAATTACCTAATTTAGGGACTAGCCACCCAATATCTAAGCTTCTAAAGTCCAGGAAGCACTCACATTCTCAAGAGGCAGCAGACTTCTTTAAGAGGCGGGGAACAGGGAGAAGACCCATGTGCTGTGCTGGCTCCGATGGCGACAATGAATCGGACCCTAGAGAATCGAGTCAAGCGAGCACTAAAAAAAATATAAAAATACTTTTTTCTCAAACATTAGGGGCATGTTTCAAGCTGAAATACAAACAGCCCTGAGAGAGGTTACCAAACAGATTATCCTGCAGGGAGACTTAACTCGACAGAAAATAAACTCACTCACCAAGAAGACGAGGACAGGTAATTGTCTACCATGCACTTCAAAATAGAAGTTATCCTAGAGCAGGGATGTAAAAACTTTTTCATCTGCGCCCCCCTGCCTGCTCTCTCCCGTCCCCCCGAATACATTTTCTCCGGTGTTCTTTAACATCACAACGTCATCTAACCCGGCAGCGACATTTGATGCCGCGTTGTTATGGAGACAAGGTAAAACAAGGTAAGGGACTATATTGAGGTCTCGTGTGCTTAACCAGCATTTGTAAAGGGTTAATGTACCCTTGACATCACATTACCTTTGTGGTACACATTTACCTATTGATCACCGTCTCGTCGTTTGGGGATTTTAACTACGCTGTATATATTTTATCACGTTTATCGTCGGATTTTACAGTTAATAAAAGTTTCTTATTTTTCGTTCTGTGTTTAGTGGTCCCGTGGCACCTGTTGGTGGTCTATTCCTATTTGAGGGTTTTTCTGGTATCAGTTACTGTACTGTTACTTTACGTTAATCATTTTTCCTTGGTATACTGCGAGTGCAGCTATTAGGGGCTCTAGTGACCCATTGTGGTCACTCACCCTAGTTTTTCATATGCCCGCTTCCTTCCCTTTGCACCAGGTATTTCAGTAGTTATCTATGGTGAGCGTTGTGTTCATGCGCGTCTTTTTGGAGCTGGTGTACCCTGAAATGGACTAGGAGACAATATACCTCCCAGAGTTACTGCTTTCCCAGGGATGCAAATAGATGTTGGCCCTGCAATTTTCTCCAGCTCTGCATCAAAAGGTAGAATATGCCAGTAGCTTCGTATAATAGCACTGTAAGGGTTCTAGTCCAGGGTTTTGATGGAACTTACCCATACGTGGCTGTTGTGGCCATCTTGGTTCCTGTCAAATCTCTCCCTGGACTTAGTAGTTAGCTGCACCTGTTCTTGCCTGCTGTACAGTCCTGCATCTGTTTTGGCTCGCCTTGCTATTTAGGGTCAGCCTCTTCCACCAGGAAGGGGCTGAGCATAATCCTTTGTGACAGGTTCTGGTCGCAATCACTCTTCCTTGTCTTGCTTTGACCCCGCTAACTTCTATCCTCAACCTCGGCTAGTGACCCCCTACGATAGCACCTCTCCACTCCTCGACCTTGTACAACCCTAGGACCTTGCTCTCCTAATACGCTGCTCTTTCCTACCCTGACTGATAGGTCAAATCTGGACCTAGGGCAGGAAACCCTTTCTTTACTCCACTCAGAGAGTTTTCATCACGCAGCTGCTATATTCTTTTGTCTCAGATATGATGGTCGAGCTCGGAGAAGCAAAGATTCAATGCACACAAGGTGGTTGAGTTCTCACTTCTGTTTTAATATGCTCACAGAGGAATCTTTTATACCAAAGGCAAGGACAATACATCGTGTGTCAATTTCATACATCTGTTACAAACTGAGTTCCCATGTATAGATCATACATCTAAAATGACATATACCATCTGGCCTGAATTGGTGGAAATAGGGATAAAAGGTCAATAACTACTAATGGGGTCAGAAACAAGACTAGTGGACTTGTTTCTTATAGTCTTGTTTCTTATGTAATAGATATCCTGGGACAGCTGGTCCAAAGCTGAAATACTTTTACCATCTAGTCTTCTGAGAAAATAAAGCTTGGCTGTTTTAACCTATTCAGGCCCTGAAAAGAACATAGCTGACAGATACAGTTTTTAACCTTACAATTCCTCCTTTTGTTCTGGAAGAACAATCCAATTGACCAGGCCCATTTACTCTTCTGCACACCACTCAGGAGAGGAAAAACTCCAAGGGAGAAACCTCCAAGAGACCATGGGAATGCAGAAACCTATCTCTTTTAGGTATCTCGTTTGATAATCAGAGATGAACATATGGGTGGTTGACGAGTACCAAGACTATTGGTATTTCTCGCTCTCATTGTGGGAGACATATACATAACGGTAGAACTAGAAGCAGAAGCAGCTTTCTTTTGGCAAAAATAGAGCTGATTACACTTTTAGCCATCTGAATTAACATATACACACAAAGTAATAAACTTGCGATTGCCATGATTCCATAAAGAATTTTCATTCCCAATGCACCTAGCCAATTCCCAAGGCCAAAGGTCCAATCGAACCCTTTTTGGTTCCTTTAGCATTCTAGATTGAATTTCTGCTAGTGTGTCTATATCATGGTGTATGCTTTTTGATTGGTCATCGATATAAACACAACATTCTTTACCTACTAACTTACAAACCCCTCCTTGTGCTGCCAACAGATAATCTAGTGCCATGCGATTTTGCAAAACTACCGTTCTTATCTGTTCTTGCTCATTAGTGAGCCTAGTTATAGCATCATTGGTGGCGTTGAAAGCAACATCTAGCTCGTCCACCAGTAATCCCAGTTTGGAATATAAATCAAGGATGCCGTAAAAAGGGAATAAGGTACCTGCGAATGCTTTGCTTATACTTGTTTTGACAGTTAAACCTCTTTTATTCCTTAACCGGCCTTAAGGTAGAGTAAGTTTCACCTGAAAAGCGGGTAGAACAAAACCAAGATAGCACGGGGCGGGATGATTATAGGGCACGAACTTAGTTGCCCAGGTGCCACATAACTAGTAATACCCATATGGGAGTTTAATCTTAGGTGGGTAAATTGTGTTTGCTCTTTCCAATAGTTGTGAAGTACCATTTTTACAACTACTGTTGCTAAAACCATCACCGCACGCACAAGCACCTATTGACAGGAACTGATTGGTTCGTGTTGGGTTTATCCATACTCTCCAAGTCTGGAGCTGTGCTCTGAACCATGTGTACAACTTGGGGGGGTTACTGGTACATCTCTTGGCGGTGTCATTATAAGTAACGTAATTTTGACAGAACTCACTACAATTCATGGTTAATTTCAGAGAATCAAATATCGTATGTTCACTTTGTGTGATAAGAGGTATATTAAAAAGTAATGTGATCACTGCATCCTGACAGTCAGAGTGCAATAGAGAAATTGAATCTCCCTGGATATTCTGTACATTCTGGTAGCATATGGCTCCGGCTACAACCTTTTCGCTAAGATGGATCTGATCTAACTCCTTTCTCTCTTGAGATTTGTCGTCACGGGTAAGATTCCATGAAAGATCCCTTTCTACTATCTCCTGTAACTTGGATTGATCAATGGGGATAGGTACTGCTGGGTAGCCATGTTTAAGGCTATGTGGACCATGTCCACAGACCCAACAAGATGTATTAGGTTTGGTTTCTTGGTGAACAACTATTAGAGACTTTACATATATATTATCCTTTTCCCAAGATGATTTATGAAGCTCTCTTTTCTGTCGGTTGTGCTGTATTGTGTAATTGAACCTATAACTAATGGGTATGGTGTCTTTGTGGTACACAATGCAAGAAGTTAATCCCCAAATTAGCCCCAAAATCAAAGCTATTACAATGGATAAACATATGGTGAACATTAGGAGCTTGCCGACGGGTCCAGGATGGGTGGACCATGGGAGCCAATGGGTGCGGTCTTGACGCGACTTGCGTGGATCCATGTTGGGCTGTCGTCTGTGAGTATGGCAGTACGGGTGATGGCGATCACGGTGACAGGTGGTCCGAAGGGAGGATCCAATGTCTTATTCTTGAACAGCTGTTTGACCAGGACAGTGTCTCCAGGCTTAAAGGGTGGGTAGGCTCACCTGAGGGGGAAGGCAAAGAGACAGAAACATCACCATAGATGCCATTCAATTTCTCAATAAGTTGTGTTACATATTCCTCAGTTATACATTGCAAGTCGTTCCCTACTAGTGGTGTGCCATGGTTCCGTGCCCAAGGGGTAGGAAAAGGCCTACCGATTAAAATTTCAAAAGGAGAGTACCCAGTAGTTTTATTTGGGGTCATCCTTATCTCTGCTAGTACAGCAGGCAAATGATCAGGCCAGTTTCGAAAAGTGCCATTAGTGCCCTTCCTGATTTTGTCTTTGATCGTCCTGTTTGTGCGCTCCACCTGACCAGATGACTGGGGATGATATGGAATATGAAACTTCCAGTCAATGCACAACAGTGTACAAATGTGCTGCGTGACTTTAGCCGTAAATGGGGTACCTTTGTCACTATTGATAATCAATGGGCATCCAAAACGAGGAATAACTTCCTTACACAAAATTTTAGCCACCGTTTTGGCATCTTCCCTTGCAGTGGGAAATGCTTCTACCCATTTGGAGAACTGATCCACAATTACCAATAAGAATTGTAATTTACCCTTAGCTTTAGGCATGTGTGTAAAGTCAATTTGTAGACACTGCATAGGGCCATCAGGTGGTGGCAAATGGTCGTGTGCTCCGTGAATATTACCCGTGGGCTTATTACGAGCACAGGTCAAACACCTAGATAATTGTGTCTCCACTAACAGTGGGAGATCCTTAATGCAGAACTTAGTCTGTATTGTCTTGCAGGTTTGTTTGCGACCAATGTGACCAAAAGAATGAAAATGACTGATAAAAATTGGTGCTGCTGTCTTTGGTATACCCACCCTTCCCTCCTTGTCTGACATAAGAGAATGCACATCCTTTGTCAGACCTTCTGATTCCCAATATTGAACATCCTCTTTGGATGCGACAGCTTGAAGAGATAATATGTCAAACTGTGGGATGGGTGGTTGCAAGATCAGAGTATATTGTGGTATGTGATCCTCGGGATACTGAGGATGAAACTGGGCAGATAATGCCGCATCCTTGGCTACCATATCTGCCAAATTATTGCCATCAGCAATAGCTGAATCCTCTTTACTGTGCCCTTTGCATTTAACAATAGCTAACTGTGAGGGCAACAACATAGCATCTAAAAGACCTAAAACTAGCTGTGCATGAGAAATTGCTTTATTGTCTGATGTACGAAAACCTCTGTTCTTCCAGATTACCCCAAAATCATGTACCACTCCAAAAGCATACCGGGAATCCGTATAGTTGGTGACTGGTTTGTCAGCAAACAGTATACAGGCCTGTGTCAGGGCTACCAACTCGGCAGCTTGGGCTGAAACAAAGGGCAAAGCATTTGCCATTAAAACAATGTCAGGCAACTGTACTACTGCAAAACCAGTCAGAAAAACACCATCCATAGGTTTTGAGCAAGAGCCATCTACAAATACAATGTCACCGGTTGACAAAGGGGAGGAAGATAAGTCATATCTTGGAGATGTCTCTTCCCTTAAAGTCAGAGCACAATCATGTGTTAAACTGTCGTCTGGGTCACCTGTGTCAATGCAGGAAAGTAGCTTGTGTAGTAGTACCGCAGGGCCTGCATGAGAGGGGTAATACTTGACAACCAGGTTAGAGGTTGCAGTTAAAACTGTCTCATATCTTGATTTCCTTTGAGCTGTCATGTGCTGTGTGGTGATGTTGTTAAGGATATGTATAACTTGGTGTGTTGTATGCAAGATAAGAGAGTGTGAAAGAACAATGGTCTGAGCAGCTTCAACCATCATGGGGATACCGGCACCCCCTAAAGGGGCCTGTATCTCGGGGGGCACGGGGTCCCCAGACCTAAAACCAACGCGGTTCAGCTCCGGAGACCCCCTGCACATCTACACTATCAATAAAAATGTATTTCAAATAATTTTTAATGTGTGGATGTTTGCGCAGAGAGAGAGCAGCGGATCTCTCTCTGCTGCAAACACATCTCGCCCCCGCCGCCCATACAGTAGTATCATTTATGTATGTGCATATACAGTACAGTACAGTACTGTACAGTACTGTATGTTAGGGCTTACAGGGGTTGTTGTTATACAGTACTGTATATATATATATATACTGCATTACAATTCATTATAAGGGACGGCTTCACAGAGAATAGCTCGCAAGCGCCACCATGTGTATTTTGACGGCATTGCAGTATTGTAACCAGCCGGAATAAAAAGCTTAAATTCCTGCCGGAAAATAACGCAATGCACTCTGGCTGAAAAATATCAGAAACCTGAATACACCCGAGTATACCCGAATTCGCGGGACTAGCCGTGCTCGAATAAAGTGTGTCGCCAGTGTATGGGTGGTTCACGAGTACCAAGACTATTGGTATTTCTTGCTCTCATTGTGGGAGACATATACATAACGGTAGAGGTAGAAGCAGAAGCAGCCTTTTTGGCAAAAATAGAACGGATTATACATCTAGTCATTTGGATTAACATATACACACAAAGTTATAAACTTGCGATTGCCATGATTCCATAAAGAATTTTCATTCCAAATGCACATAGCCAATTTCCAAGGCCAAAGGTCCAATCGAACCCTGTTGGTTCCTTTCGCATTCTAGATTGAATTTCTGCTAGAGTGTCCATGTCATGATGTATACTTTTTGATTGGTCATCAATATAAACACAACATTCTTTATCTACTAACTTACAAACCCCTCCTTGTGCTGCCAACAAATAATCTAGCGCCATGCGATTTTGCAAAACTACCGTTCTTATCTGTTCTTGCTCATTAGTGAGCCTAGTTATAGCGTCATTGGTGGCATTGATAGCAACATCTAGCTCGTCCACCAGTAATCCCAGTTTGGAATATAAATCAAGGATGCCGTAGAAAGGGAATAAGGTACCTGCGAATGCTTCGCTTATACTTGTTTTGACAGTTAAACCCCTTTTGTTCCTTAACCGGCCTTCAGGTAGAGTAAGTTTCACCTGAAAAGCGGGTAGAACAAAACCTAGATAACACGGGGCGGGATGATTATAGGGCACAAACTTAGTTGCCCAGGAGCCACATAACCAGTAATACCCATATGGAAGTTTAATCTTAGGTGGGTAAGTTGTGTTCGCTCTTTCCAATAGTTGTGAAGTACCATATTTACAACTACTGTTGCTAAAACCATCACCGCACGCACAAGCACCTATTGACCAGAACTGATTGGTTCGTGTTGGGTTTATCCATACTCTCCAAGTCTGGAGCTGTGTTCTGAACCACATGTACAACTTGGGGGGGGGGGGTTACTGGTACATCTCTTGGCGGAGGGCAACCTTGTGCCCATGCATTCATGAGAAGTGTATCTGGGGTTTTTATAACCACTTGTTCATCCATTGTCATAAAGAGCATAGCTACAGATGACACACTTGCAGAGGATACCTCCAGTGTTTGGGACTGGGACTCATCTGTTTTTGGAGGGTTTGTCTCACATAACACAGGGGATTCTGCAGTAGCTATTTTGCTCAATTCGTATGCAAACTCCCCAAGTTGTTTCGACATTAAACCAAGATTCATAGTTTCCTGTTCTTCTGAAGAGAAATTATCCTTGGGGATTTTAGTCTTACTATTGTCAGCCCCCTTCATGGGGTTGTTTTAATACAGTACTAGTCAGCCATTCATTAGATTAGCCATCTATATAAAAAATTAGGGCAGTGGCCAGGTGGGACTTGCTGCATTAGTCAAGGTCCTGTTTAAGAGTTCATGCCAATAACCCTCATGATGTTTATTATCTATTAGGCTGATCAATGAAGTAGTGGGCTTTTTTGCTCACTCCGGCTGTTTGCATCCTAGCAGTCTCCCATCTTCCAGCTTTGTGAATATACTGGAACATTTAAACATCAGAGACTGCCTAGTTGCACTAGTTATTTATTTATTTAATTCATTTTTATACGTTATCACATTTACAAATTGGTAATATATGTTTTAAGGATTGACTATTAAAGGTTAAATTTTTAATTTTGGGTAGTGTGCATTTAAGTGAATTTCTTTTGGTGTACAAACCATTGTACCCCTCCTATTTACCTTCCTAGATTTTACTTTTTCATGAGCTCCCAATTCCTTCCCTTTTTGTTTGGCTGCCGTAAGAGATCTAGTGTGACCCGAGGGACCAGAAGTGTATTGGTCCATTGTGTCACCCTGATCAGTCTCACTCCCTGACTCATTTTCCTCATAAATGAAAACAGCTGCACTATGGACCGAGGACACAATTGGGGATACAGCCGAGGACGCATCCTGGGACGCGACCGAAGACGCATCCTGGGACGCAACCGAGGATGCAACCGGAGACGTAACCTGAGATCTTTGATTATGCCTTAATCGCTGGGCTGCGAGGATTATGTCCTCATCCACAAATGCCACTGACAGTGAGGGAGGGGGTTGTGCGAGGGCGGACAGACTAGGGTAAATAGAGGGGACGTATGGTGGAGGGGATGTGGGCATACTCGGGGCAGTTGCACCCAGTATAGCAGGGGGACATATTGTTCCATCGAAAAAAGTAACAAAGGGACGCAGGTCCCGAAACGAGTCAAAGTAACTATGTACTTCCCATTGACCACTAAATAAATTGCTTTTATTTTCAACTGGCTGCAGCCCCCATTGTTTGCTTGGTAGTGCTCCGCCATTGGACCCCTGGGACCACCTTTTCCTGGTATCCCTGAGGAAGCCAAACATTGGTGAAACACGTAGGATTAACTAACAGCGCTGTTCAGACTAACTATCAGCATTGAGCAGACCTCCCATAGCTGTTTTGGAGATCGCCAGCCGGTCACGGACTTCAGCTGCAGCCCAAGGGAACCTCCGTCTACGTTGCAGTGACGTGTCGCGTTTGACGTCACTTCCGGGTTCGGCCAAGGAGAGAGGATGCCATCCATGTCACGGTGAGATTATGGCAGGCTGTATAAGTCACACATAAATATATATAACAGATGATATATATTTATCACTGGGTCTGAACTGGGACGAGTCTTAGATATAATAAAGTATATTTATTCCTTTGGATAGGTGAACACACGAATAATACAGTAACAGACAAGAAGTACACTTACTTTGGGGTTGGGGAATGAGAAGTATATAGCATAGCAATTCTCTCGCAATCAGGTAGCCATCAGATGATAAATTGAAGACAAAGGATACAGGGTGAACATCAGTTTATAAACCTTTTGTGCCCTATCCTTAACATTGAGTACCGTGGATTGGTTTGCAATTAACTCTAGCCAGTGGTTAACGTGGGAACACTTTTTGACCCATGCCCCTGGCTAGTTGGGATATGCGCAGTAGAGCTCTGGGGTCCCATTTCTATAACCCCTCCTCTATATCAGGAATGCCAGCTAGTCTACCAAATGGAGTACCTGGCAGGAAATCCTTTGTTGTGAGGTGTGAAATGGAACACTTGAAGACTGCTCTGGTTTGAGTAGTCTCCACCCTCATGCAAACAGTGGAGGTGACGAAATCCTTTGAAACATACTCAGGTCCTAGACATGGGGTCGCCTTTCTGGCCATATGCTAGTCTAGTATGCAACGGAATTTCTTCTGAGTTTTACCCATATCTTGGAATACAGTATGTTGGATAAAACATGAACATATTAAAATATCCAGTTCCTTTGGGTCCAGCAGGTCCAAACTCCCCAGTTCTCAATGCCGGAATTGGGGCACCCTATGGTCCGATTTGCGACCTGCTACAACCTGGGAAACCGGAGATACACAAATACACTTAAAACCGTTTTACATTTTAATACACAAATCTCCGCTGTAAATTAAATCACGGTTTTTCACTAAATCCCCATTGAAAACAACGGGCTTCGTCGCCGTAGACTTTCAATGGCAACCGCCGCCGTTGGCGGCTATGGGAATCCCCGCCATAGACTTTCAACGGGGCGATGCCGCCGTTGAAGTCAATGGGAGTTTTCCGCCGTAGCCGGTCAATGGGGTTTGGCCGCCATTGGAGTCTATGGGAGAAATCCCGAACTTTCAAGGGGGTCCATACTCCGTCAGGTTGGTCCCAGAGGGTCAAGGATGGTTCTGCAGCGATGCCGGACCAGTGGCTACAGATACCCCAAACCCTGACTCTCTGGACCCTCCGGAACCGGAGCTATGGAATACCAAATTTCTGCATTTGACACTTAGCCGTTTTCCTGAGCTGTTTCTGCCGTCGCCATTGGAACCTATGGCGCGGCCCGCTCTTCTCGGTTCGACCCTTATCGGGGGACCCGGTTGTGGTCGAGTGGGGGGAGGTCTAGGAACTAGGGACATCTGCTGGTCTTCTCAGGAACCGGACTCCACAGCAAGATTCACCATTAAGAAGCATTGAGCCCTAATGGCAGCCTATGGGAACCTGCAAAATGGTGCCGGAAAAGGCGGGAAAATTACACAAAGGGCTATAATCACTATACAACTAATAACCCTTGTGCTCCCGGATGGATCCCAGTGTGTGTGTGCTGCAGACCAGATGTTACCATAAAACAGGGGAAACAGGGGAATACACATGTACATGTCATTACAGGGGTTAAATCACCGTTCTGGGCCTTAGCCCAGTTAACCCTTTGACTCCCGGGTGAGGTCAGGGGATGGCTAAATGGGGTGGAACCCCTTTAATCCCGGGCCACCCCCTTTCTCCCTCTACAATCCACCACAGCCAGCGCAAAGAGTGAGACTCCGCTGAGGAAATACCCAGAGAAACTCCAGCAGTGGCTATACCAACAGGTGGACGACATCGGCTCCACTCTCACCTCAAGGACCTGACAGACTGTCATGGGAAGGACTGAATCCCTATACATCCGGCTAATCAGCAGCAGTCCCTTACACCAAGCAATTACTTTGTTTTTACTCGTACTTTGAATGCATTTTGCTTTTAACCCCATAAAGAATATTTTTGCTATGTTGTGCCCTTTTTCTTTCTGTGACGGTGCTCGTCTCAAATCAGGAGGCGGACCCGCAGGGCTGGGGTAGGGATACAAACAAACCAACCACAACCCAGGGACAGAGTCATGTAAGAGTATCCGTAGTCGGAATGGAAGCAGGGGTCAGGGCTGGCGGCAGAGGTGCAAAGCCCAGGGGACAGGCAGAGGTCAGGGCTGGCAGCAGAGGTGCAAAGTCGAGGAGGCAAGCGGAGGTCAGGGCAGGCGGAAGGCAGCGAGGTCAGGGTCACGGGCCGGGGTCAGCAACAGGAATTCAAAACAAGATAGAGGATGAGGCGTAACTGCAAAGACCAACAGGAGCTGCAAACACACAGAACTTTGCTTGGCGACTCCCTATGGTAACTGCAGCCTTATAAAGCAGGCTTCCAGAAACCAAATTGCCACAGAGAGTAGAAAGGGCAGGAGAGACAGAAAACCTGGACCGAAGTAAAAACCCGGCACGGATCAAGCAGAATCCTTCCACTTACTTTTGAAGTCTCTCGGAAATACGTTTAAGGCTGCGTCCATAGATGGACAAGCAGCGCTGAGGCGTGCGGACGCTCCGCGCTGAGCCCCTGCATCCTCAATGAGGATGCCTTGAGAGGGGGCTCACGCGAGCGTCCGTAGGCGTGCTCAGGCTTTGGAGTTTTCAGCCGAGCGCCAAGCTGTTTTTCAGCGCGCTGTCGGCTGAAAACATCCAATCAGCCTTAAGCAGCGTCAATGTCACGGCGCCGTGACATTGACGTCAGTGCGTCGCGGGCGATTGGCCCAGCGACGTCACTGCCCCGCCTCCAACCACCTCCCCCCGGCTCCCTTCGCGCATGCTGGCTTGCCTGCAAGTCCGTGCAATCGCGCTGACTGAAGCAGGCGAGCCTCAGCGTTAGCGCGCCTCCGCTCTCCCCACACCTCTATGGCCCGGGCCTAATACATAGAATGCATTGGAATGGTACAATGTCACTGGGCCCAAGAGCTAACTCTCTTGGATCCTTATACTCGGATCAGGGGTAACAAAAACAGGCTTAACCTTTATTTGAGAGCCTGGTTACCCCCTACCGTCACAACAACTCCTGTGGTGCAGTTTCTCTCTCCTCCCCCATCCAGTGGTAGTGTCTCTCTACTCCCCCCCCTCCCATGGGGTGGTCTCTCTCTACTTTACTCCCCCATGTGTATTCTCTCTCTCTCTCTCTCCTCCCCCCCACCCTGTGGTGTGTCCTCGCTCTAATCCCCCCCCACCCAATGTGTAGTCTCTCTACTCCCCCCCCCCGTGGTGCAGTCTCCCACTCCCCCCCCCACATGTGTAGTCTCTCTACTCCCCCCCGTGGTGCAGTCTCTCCCCTACTCCCCCCCCCATGGTGTAGTCTCTCTACTCCCCCCGTGGTGCAGTCTCCCCATACTCCCCCCCGTTGGCAGTCTCCCCCCCTACTCCCACCCCCCCCTGTGGTGTAATCTCCATTTACTCACTCCCCCCCCCCCTCCATGGTGTAGCCTCCCTCTACTCCCCTCCCCCCATGTTGTAGTCTCTTTACTCCCCCTTGTGGTGTAGTCTCTTTACGCCCCGCCCCCCATGTGGTGTAGTCTCGTCACCCTCGCACCACTTGTGGGGTAGTTTCTTTACCCCCCCACCCCTCTCCCTGTGGTGTAGTCTCTTCCCCCCCTCCCCTGTGGTGTAGTCTCTTTCCCCTCTCCCTGTGGTGTAGTCTCTTTCCACCCTCCCCTGTGGTGTAGTCTCTTTCCCCTCTCCCCTGTGGTGTAGTCTCTTTCCACCCTCCCCTGTGGTGTAGTCTCTTTCCCCTCTCCCCTGTGGTGTAGTTCTTTCCACCCTCCCCTGTGGTGTAGTCTCTTTCCCTCCTCACCTGTGGTGTAGTCTCTTTACCCCCCTCCCCTTTGGTGTAGTCTATCTCTACTCCCCCCCACCCCGTGGTATAGTCTCTCTCTACGCCCCTCCCACTGTGGTGTAGTCTGTTTACCCCCCTCTTTTCCCCTGTGGTGTTGTCTATCTACCCCCCACCTCCCGTGGTGTAGCCTCTCTATTCCCCCCGTGGTGTAGCCTCTCTATTCCCCGTGCGTTGAGTCTATCTTATCAATTTCCCCACCCAGTGGTGTAGTCTCTCTACTTCCCCGTGGTATAGTCTCTCCCTCCTCTCCCCCCGTGGTGTAGTCTCTTTACCCCCCTCCGTGGTGGGTCTCTGAACCCTCCCCTCCCTGTGTGTAGTCTCTTTAACCCCCTCCCCAGTGGTGTAGTCTCTTGACCCCCCCTCCCCCTGTGGTGTAGTCTCTTCCACCACACTCTCACCTGTGCGGGTAGTCTCTTGTACCACCACCCGTCGATGTAGTCTTAAACACCCCGTTGTGTAGTCTTTCCCCCCCGTGGTAGTCTTACCCCTTACCCTTGTCCTTGTGATGTAGTCTCTTTACCCCCCTCACCCCCCTTGTGGTGTAGTCTCTCTCTACCACCCCCTTGTGGTGTAGTCTCTCTCTACCTCCCCCTTGTGGTGTAGTCTCTCTCTACCTCCCCCTTGACATGGTGTAGTCTCGCTCTCCCTCTTGCCCGCCACCTCCTCTATAATTGTATCCCGATTGTCATCTTAGGCTAGGTCCCCAATGCAGCCGGCGCCACGCGCCTCTCACCAGCCCGCCTCCCTCGCTGTCCCTGGTGCCTCCTCACTTCCTGGCTCACTGCGTACCGTGACGCGTCAGCCAGAAGGGGATACAACAGGAATGTGTTCCCGTGCGGCGACGCGTCACATGGTGCGCCAGGGAGCCAATCACACACTGGATCAGGAACTGACTGTAATCCTTAATGTACTGCCATGCAGAAAGGATATAGTAGCAAAGCATATCACTGCTTAATCCAGCGGGTCCCCTCACCTCTCCTGAAACTTCCTGCAGAGTGCGTTAGCGAGAGTAACTTTTACTGCCCAAGCGTGAGAAACTCCCTCACCTACAGCTATCGAGAGGGGAGATCGCAGCAGCCTGGCATGGACAGGGGAGGGGGGTGGATCTGCGAGGTTGCGCTTATAGTAAAAACAAATGCATTGCCGCCGTTCGCGGCACGACGGAGTGACAGCTTGGTCGCCCATCGCTGGAAGTCATCATCTCTATTTGATTTTTCCAGCGACCGCAGCCTGACGTCGCCGGCACTATAAGCGCGGCCTAAACCTGCAGAAAGTGAAGGTAATATCTCACAGAAGAAGCCCTTTAATAAAGGAAAAAGAACAAAGTCCCCTCTCCCCGACGCGCGGCTGTTTGCACCTCACCTGTGAGGAATGATTTACACTTTCATGTCCATTCCAAATTCAAAGGTGTAAAAATAAAAAGTTTAGGCCACACCCACCCCGTTTTGCCCCCACCCCGTTTTGCCCCCACCCCGTTTTGCCCCCACCCCGCCTGAGCGGTCTAGCGCTGTGCACGCGCCGCCAGGCGCGCGTGCAGGCGCTTGCAGCGGGACCTTTTCTGAACTCACTTCCCTGGAGGGGCTTGTGGGATTTGTAGTCTTTTTCCTCTTCCAAAAGTATAGTATTTACAGATGAACTACAAGACCCAGAATCCTTTGTATTATAGCTGATGACATCACTAGAGATCAGCCAGTCCGTGCAAAGCTTCGGGAAGCACAGCTTCCCCTCACCGATGTATTAAGGTATGCTTACTTTGTTCTTATTAACATTAAACACTGACTTAAAGCTTATATATTATAATACAGTTACACACTGACATACAGCAGGTATATTATAATACACACACAGTTACACACTGCCACACAGCAGGTATATTATAATACAGTTACACACTGACATACTGCAGGTATATTATAATACACACAAAGTTACACACTGCCACACAGCAGGTATATTATAATACACACACAGTTACACACTGCCACACAGCAGGTATATTATAATACAGTTACACACTGACATACTGCAGGTATATTATAATACACACACACACACACACACACACACACACACACACACACACAGCCATACAGCCATACAGCAGGTAAATTAATACTAAGAACTGTGAGGGTGGTGAACTATGTGACAAAAAAGGGAGAAGGGGGAAGTTGAGAGACCGAGCGAACTACACACACTTACACACTTACTTACAGCAGGTATATTATAATACCCAACACAGTTTCACACGGCCACACAGCAGGTTATATTATCACCATACACTCCACACACGTATATTATACACACATTCAACACACGCACGACCGGTTAATTTAATCAAACCAGTTACACCTGCCACAGCAGCGTATATCTTAAATAACCACATTATTACACCTGCCACACGCAAGGTTATTATATAACATACCAGTTACACACTGCCATCCATGCAGTTTATAATACAACACAGTACACCAACTGACATACAGCAGGTAATATTATAATACACACACATTTCCCGGACATAATCACAGTTATATTATAATACACAAACCAGTTACACACTGCTACAGCACAGGTATATTATATACCCCCAGTTACACTTGCATACAGCAGGTATATTATAATACAGTCAACTGCAACGCAGGTATATTAATACCCCCATCCCACACCCACACACACACACACACCCCACACACACCCACACACACACACACACCACACACCACAGCCATACGCAGGTATATTCTATCCACACACATTTTACACACTGACATTACAGAATGTAATTCATATCAACACAAACTTTACAACACTGCCACAACAGCGATATATTATAATACATACCAGTTACACACTGCCACACAGCAGGTATATTATATACTCACATTACACAACCTGCCCCACAGCAGGTATTATTAATACACACACAGTTACACACCCGCACGCAGGTTATATAATAACAACACAGTTCACGCCACTGCCGCACGCAGTGTATATTATATACATACCCGTTACACATTACGACATACCAAGCAGGTATATTATAATACACACACAGTTACACTCTGACATACAGCAGGTATATTATAATACACACACACACACAGTTACACCTGACATACAGCAGGTCTTTATATACACACACAGTTACACACTGACATACAGCAGGGTAGATTATATACAGTTACAACACTGCCATACAGCAGGTATATTTAATACACACAAGCGCGCGCGCGCACACCACACACACACACCCCCCACACACACACCACCCACACACACACACACCACACACACACACACGCAGTATATTATTATAATAACAACACCCAGTTACACAACCCTGACATTACGCAGTATAATTATATCACACACATTTCCAATTCACCTGCCACACAGCAGGTTATTATAATACATACACAGTTACACACTGCCACACAGCGTATTTATATACATCACAGTTACACACTGCCACACAGCAGGTATATTATAATACACACACAGTTCAACACTGCCGCACAGCCGGTATATTATAATAACACACAGTTACACCTGCCACACGCAGTATATTTAATACATAAACATTTACCACTGACATTACACTCGGTATTTATAATACCACACCATTTACCTCTGACATAACAGCAGGTATATTATATCACCACACACCACAGTTCAACACCTGACATACAGCAGGTATATTATAATACACCACGTACACACTGAATTACGCAGGTATATTATAATACGTTACACACGCCATACAGCAATATTGATAATACACACACACGCACACACCGCACACACACACACCACACCACACACACACACCACACCACACACACACACCACAACACACACACACAACACACACACACACACACACCACACCACACCCACAGCAGGTATATTATACTACACCACAGTTACACACTCCACACAGAGTATATTATAATAACACACCAGTTACACTGGCCACACGCAGGTATATTAATATACATACACAGTTACACCACTGCCCACGCAGTATATTATTAGCACACAGTTACCACACTCGCCGCAATACGGTATACTTATAAAAACACACAGTTTACAAAAAACACTGCCACACAGCAGTTATTTATAATCACATACACGTTACACAACTGACATTACAGCAGGTATATTATAATACAATCACACACAGTTACACTCTGACATACACAGTGTATATTATAATACTTACACACTGACCTACAGCAGCGGTATATTAATACTTACAACACCTGACTACACTTATTATATCACACAACCTCGGTGTCAATAATAGACTGGTCCACGTGACGCCGCACGAGTAAAAAAAAAAAAAAAGGAAGGGGGGCCGCAAAACAACGGAGGAGAGCAGGCGGGCGGGGGCGCTTCAATGAAATATTTTGTGAACACCCAGGTAGCTTCCTGTAAAACCCATTTATGCCTCCCCCCCCCCCCCCCCTCCCCCACATACCTCCCATCCCCACCCCCTCCGCCCATACCTCCCCCCCTTCTGCCTCATACCTCCCCCTCTGCTCACCCCCCCTTCTGCTCTCCCTCTTGCCCCATCCCTTCTCCCCATACCTTCGGCCCCATACCCCCCCCCTTCTTGCCCCATACCTCCCCCCTCCCCCCCTTCCTCCCCCCTCCCCTTCTGCCGATACTTCCCCCCCTTCTGCCCCATACCTCCCCCCCTTCTGCCCCATACCTCCCCCCCCTTCTGCCCATATCCTCCCCCCTTCTGCTGCCCATACCTCCCCCACTCCGTCTTCTGCCCCATACCTCCCCCTTCTCCCATAACCTCCCCCCCCCTTCAGTCCCTCATACACTCCCCCCCTCCCCTCTCTCGGCCCCATACCTCCCCCCCCTTCTGCCCCATACCTCCCCCCCGCTGTCTGCCCATACTTCCGCAACCCCCCCCTGGCCCCTACCTCCTTTCGGCCCTCTCCGCCTCCCTCCCTGACCTCCTTCCGCCTCCAGCCCTACACCTTCCGCCTCTGCCCATTCTCCTCCTCCCCCCGCCCCCTACTTCTTCCCCCTCCAATGGCCATACCTCCTGCTATATTCCCATCACATATATCTATATAACTTTGTCAAACGTTATCCAAACGAACCAACAGTCCCTCCCAGCTGTCCCTCCCACTTCAATGTTCCACATAAAGGGAGAGACATTTATTTAATTGTATTTTTTTCTTGCACTGCAAGGTGACATACACATCCCCATCTCTCTCCCCCTTTGCAGTATGATATAGTTGTGAAGGACAAGTACAATATAGATCCCGAACTGCAGTCAGCGGTCACCACTTGCTCAAACATTACGCCAAAAGACCAGACCCATTCTCGGCATCATCTGATGAACAATTGGGGGAACCGACAAGAGCTGATGACTGAAGAGATCTTGACAATCACACCCTGGGATCTCTCTCCTTGGCTGACTGGAGAGGTGAGCACCTGGGTATGTGGAAAAGACAAACATCTTATCTCATTATAAGGGTCCTGGCAGAAACATTCTATGGAGTGTATTGATATCAATGCAATGTAAAAGGACAGATGTTATTACAGCAGTACGGCAACAGGTGCAGGGTAATTTTGTCATATGGAGAGCCCGGCCATAAGGGACATGAATTGGGCAGTCAGAAAGCACAGTCATCTCATGAAGAACATGTTTGTGGATGATCCTTGACCCACTATTATATATACATCTTAATCTATAATTCTAAAGGTTGTTGCTAGATGGCGGTGAATCTGATTGGTCACAGCCTGTGCCAATCAGATGGTGTTTCTATGACTCACCCACTTCACTCTCTTCCCCCTCAGACACAACACACAGCAACCCCTTCTCATCTGTCCTCTCTCCCCCCCATCAAACTCCCATTACTTCGCCTCCCTGCACCGGCTCCTGGACGGAGGGGAAAGTGCGGCGGCGGCCCTTATCTGGCCCCCAGCCGCCAACGCTCACTTCCCTCCCTCCCCGCCGCTCACCTCCCTCCCTCCCCGCCGCTCACCTCCCTCCCTCCCCGCCGCTCACTTCCCTCCCTCCCCGCCGCTCACTTCCCTCTCTCCCCGCCACTCACTTCCCTCCCTCCCC
Source organism: Ascaphus truei (assembly GCA_036426205.1). Classification (NCBI taxonomy): domain Eukaryota; kingdom Metazoa; phylum Chordata; class Amphibia; order Anura; family Ascaphidae; genus Ascaphus; species Ascaphus truei. The sequence continues at coordinate 2,032,491 of CM071578.1, read as the reverse complement.
GGCGGGGGGACAGGCAGTGGGCAGGCAGCCTCCGGAAGGACCCCCTTCCTCCTGCAGCTGCCCCCGGTAAGATGGCGGCGCACAGCAGACAGGCGGGGGGTGGTATTCAGTCGGGGGAGAGGGAGTCGGGGGAGAGGGAGTCGGGGGAGAGGGAGTCGGGGGAGAGGGGGGGAAGCCTGAACAGCTGTGAAGAGGGGGGGAAGGGAGTTGAGAGGGAGGATGGGGGAGCCAGAACATTACATCACGGACAACGCCGGGTATATCAGCTAGTATATTATAAAATTGCTGTATTGTCTGTGCTACATGAATCTGTAAGATCCACAGAATGTAACAGTAATAACACATTATAGTAAGGGAATATTTGGGAAACAATGATCCATAACATGGTCTCATTTCAAATAGTTGATCAAAACAGCATTATATGGTATCAACAAAGCCTCTTAATTTTAGAGTGGCAAATTTGAGTCGACTAAAGATAATTCTACAAGGAATAAAATGGAATGATTTGCATGAAAAAATATGGACGATAAATTGGGCAATCTTTAAAACATTTTAAGATGAGTAGACTTAAGTCTATATACCCTTGGGTTATAAATATAAAATAAATAAAAAAATCCAAACCAATGTGTCTAAATAAACACCCATTGAAAAAGATGACTTATACTGGAACAGAGTTGCTGTGTGATGTGGTGGCTTACCAGCCATCTAGAGCCCTTCTGTGATCAGATGCGCCGCTGTATCACTGTTGTCATCTGCTTGGAATACTTAATCTTCAAACAGATGGGGAGACGAAAAAGCAATCAATAGTGCAGATGATTTTTAGAAGGAGAAGAAACCCGTATTGAGTGCCAGTTTACCCCTGAAGATTCGCAGGATAAAGGCCACAATATCCTTCCTTCCAGGATTGTGGCCGCAATAATTCCCACTGTTATGGACAACGTCTGCTAAACCCAGTGTAGAACACAGAGAGATACTCCGCTTCAGCTTAATTGAAGGTGATAGTATGATAGTGGTGGGTGCTGATGGGTAAGATATTGATAATAGTCAGGAGGAGATTTATTTATTTATTTATAAAATATTTTACCAGGAAGTAATACATTGAGAGTTACCTCTCGTTTTCAAGTATGTCCTGGGCACTCACACCCCAGTCCAGATTTTATTGATCATATATATTTAAAATAAATGTGATTAAAATAGACTTATAGTGGATGCAGATTGGGAGGAGGGAGAAAAGACAGAGCACTACATCCACTGCCATTTTTACAAGCTAATACACCCAACTGCTTTTTGTTTTTAGAGCACCATACATCAATTTTCTATCCTTATAGTGGATGCACGCTACTGTTACTATGTCGGGTCAAATAAGTTGCCCTGGATCAATAGTATTAAAATAGTTAATTGAGAGTGATTAAATCAATTAACGCTAAGAGGATACCTTGCATAAAGATCCCTTAGTTGAGAGTGCACTGGATCATACATCATACTCAGGCTGGTCATACACTAATACACTGTCCTCTACAATGCATACTGCTCTGAAGGTATAGCTGTACAGTAGATTCTCTGCTGTACATGTATCCAATCACAGGTTTATGATCCAGGTATTTTTACCTTGGGAACACACTCCTTAAAGCACACTACCTACAAACATACCTTCACCAGTTTGCAGGCCTCACCTGTCAGTTAATTAGTATATGGGCTATTGTAGTCATTTCATACAGTTGCCCCAGTGCACTCTCAACTAAGGGATATATGATCAATAAAATGTAAGTTTTAATTCATTCATTTATCATCTGGGCTGGGGGGCTGTGAGTGCTATCTGTTGGGTTCTTTTTCTCCTCCTGGCTTTTATCTGCTAAACCCAGTCTGAGCTACCTTCTGGCCTCTCTGTACCTCCTTGTCGGCTCTTCGCCCCCTCCCCTCTTCATCTGCAAGTACTTCTACTGGCTCATCATTCCAGATTTGTGGGTCAACCAGGTATCGGGATGTCCACAAAGTTGATCGAGTGGTCGAAGATCAGGACCAACATCAAGGACTTTGTTTTTGCCTAATTGGTGTGTACACGCACCAAGGTGCCATGAACTCTTCTGTGCAGGCTACTTCTTCTCCATCCCATGTGTCCATTGATTTCCTTGTGGAGCTTCCTCCCTCTCAGGGCATGACGGTAATCCTGGTTGAGGTTGACCAAGCAGACACATTTTGTCCCACTGGAAAAGCTTCATTCTGCTCCTGAGCTGGTGGATATTTGCATCAGGGAGGTATTCAGTCTGCATGGCTTACATAGTTACGTACTAGATGAGGTTTAAAAAAGACAGACGTCGATGAAGTTCAACCGATGCTAAATTTAGACGACAGATACTTTATCCTATATTTGTACTTACTGTATATTGATTCAGAGGAAGGCAAACCAAAAACCCCAGTGAAATATCATCTAATGACAAAAACCCCAGTGAAATATCATCTAATGATATCCCCATAAGGGGAAAATAAATTCCTTCCTGACTCCAAGAATTGGCAATCAGATTACTCCCTGGATCAACATCCTTCCTATGTTTACTTATTTGGTATATCCCTGCATACCTTTCCTTTCTAAAAAGATGTCCAACTTTGTTTTGAACAAATCTATTGTATCTGTTATCACAGTTCCCATGGGTAATGAATTTCACATTTTACCTGCCCTTACTGTAAAGAACCCATTCCTTTGTTGCTGGTGAAATCTCCTTTCCTCCAACCTTAAGGGATTACCTCATGTCGTTTTTACTGCCCTTGAGATGAATACTGTAGTTCATATGAAAGCTCCTTGTACTGTCCCCGAATATATTTGTATATAGCTATCATATCCCTCTTGGACACCTCTTTTCTAATGTAAATAAATATAATTTAGCTAGCCTCTCCTCATAAATCAGATTATCCATCCCCTTTATTAATTTGGTGGCTCTTCTCTGCACTCACTAGCTGCATAATGTATTGCTTATGGAATGGTGCCAAAAATTGTACTCCATATTCAAGATGTGGTATTATTAATGATTTATAAAGGGTTATAATTATGTTTACTTCCCTTCCGTCCATTGCCCGTTTAATGCAAGATAAGATCCTGTTTGCCTTTGCAGCTATTGCATGACTTTGGGCACTATTACTAAGCCTGCTGTCTACAAGCACTCCTAAATCCGTCTCCATCAAGGATTCCCCTAATTTATCCTCATTTAATTTTTAAGTCGCTTGTTTATTCTTGCTTCCCAGGTGAATAACCTTACATTTATCTGTATTAAACCTCATCTGCCATTTACCTGCCCAAATTTCCAGTCTATCCAGTCCTTCCGGTGAGAAATTACATCCTGCTCTAATTCTACTACCTTACACAATTTAGTGTGTAGCCGAGCTCCCCGCATACCTCTGGTGTGGGGAGGGAGGCTGCAGAGTGATCGGAGCGCCGTAGTTCCGCGGTGGACCGGCAGTGCAGGGGGCCTACATCTTAGGTCTCGTGCATGCGCATAGAGTGCCATGTGCGGTCAGTTGCGGCGGCCATCTTGGGAAATGGCTCCGCAAGGGACTACAAGTATCCCATAGGAGAGGCAGGGGAGATATTTGGCGCAAATGCAGACCGCGCGCCAGTTGTAATGGGGACGCCGAGGAAGAAGGTAGTGTCTGGGTGCCAGTGGCTCTCGGACTAGGCCAGACTTCCCCCACAGGTCCCAGTTAGGCCCATAGCCACAGTAACAGCAGTATTGTAGGGAAGGCCCCATATAGGGATGTTCCCCTTAGTGCTGCAATAGATAGAGTTTTGCTGCACCGGTGGACGGACGCCACGCGGTGGCCTGCGGTCTAGGACCAGGCCAGACTAGAGTCATTAAGGGAGACACTCCTGCCTTAGCTCACTCAAGAGACGGACACCACCAGTAAGGCGAGAGGGATTTGGCCGACCCCGCGTCATGGGATCACATTGCGGCCCTGCTGATTCAGGATCTCCTTTATACCCTGGTCTGGCCTGAAACCAGGAATGTACCACCGTGCACCTACGATTCCATACAGGGGTAGCGCTACTCCACACACTTTGGGTGGAATTGTTCTGTGGATACCAGGGTGGTCCGGTGCCTAGGGCACCCTCAGTACTTTGGGGGAACCCCACAGAGGTGGTGCATATTGTGTTGGGGTATTGTGTGGGGGACATTGTATTGTGGATATTATTATTAGTATGTGTCTGTAAACAGTTATATTATACCTCTGTGTATTAGTCATCACTGTATTGGTTCCTGTGAGGGGTTAGCCTGCCAACATTGGGATCCCTCATCAGGTGAAGGCGCTGTACCGAGAAGGGCGAGCGCTCACCCCAGGCTCCCATCGGTGGAGACTTAGGCCTTCTGTGAGACACAGGTAATTCAGCATGCGTAGTTCCCATAGTCGTAGGGAAAGGGGGCTACAAGTGTCAACAGCAAAGATGGAGACTTTGCTCTCTCTGCCAACTTCAAGGTCATTAATAAACAAGTTAAAAAGCAGAGGCCTCAGTACCAATCCCTGAGGTACTCCACTCACACAACTTTAGCCCAACCTGAAAATGTTCTATTTGTGAGAACTTTGTTTTCTATCCTTCTACCAGTTTTCAATCCAGGTGCAAATATTTTTATTGAGCCTAATTTGCTTTATTTTGTACACTAACCTCGCGTGGAACCGTATCAAAAGCCGTTGCAAAATCTAAGTAGACCATATCAACTGCATTACCTGGTCTAAATTTCTACTTACCTCATCAAATAAACTAATCAGGTTAGTTTGGCATGACCTATCCGTCATAAATCCATGCTGACTATTACTAATAATTTTGTTTTCCATTATGTATTTCTGAATATTATCCTGTACTAAACCTTCAAGTAGGTTCCCCACTATTGATTTCAGGTTTACAGGTCTGTAATTCCCCGGTTGTGATCTAGCTCCCCTTTCAAATGTAGGCACCATGTCTGCTTTACGCCAATCTTGTGGTACTGAGCCTGTGGAAATGGAGTCCTTGAATATTAAATATAATGGTTTGGCTATTATTGAACTTAACTCCTTGAACTCTTGGATATATGCCATCGGGGCCAGGTGCCTTATTTACTTAAATGTTATCAAGCCGCCTATGAACTTCTTCCTCAGTTAACCAATTGTTCATTAATATAGAGGTTGTGGCTTCCTCCTGCGGCACTACTATTGCAATAGATTCTTCCCGGGTAAATACAGAGGCAAAGAATGTGTTTAATACCTCAGCTTTTTGCTAATCGGCAATAATTTGCCTACCCATCTCGCACTGAAAGGGTCCTATATTTTCTTTTCTCATTTTTTTGTTAAGGTACTAAAATAATGTGTTAGGGTTGACCTTTCTTTCTATTGCAATCCTTTTTTCATTATCCATTTTTGCTCATTTGATTGCCCCTTTTGTAACATTCCTTATAATTCTGATTATAACTGTGCTCTACTTAACCTCCTGATTGGAATAATAACACAGGAAGATATCTGGCGTGCTCGGTCCATATGAACTTGGTTACTTAAGTCCTTTTTCTCCCAAACGGGGGATCGTTGCGTAAACAAAAGAGAGAAAAAAAAAATAGACAAGCACCACCTGTATCAGTATAAAAATAATTTAAAACAAATTAAAAGCAGATAAAGCTTGCTTACATGTGAGATCATAGGAATGAACATGGCAACAAGCAGATGTTACCCAAACGTTCCCAGACGTGAATATTTGTTGTTATTACTTCTGGATTTGACAATATCAAACATTTTAGTATTGCCCCTGTCTTTGTCTTTAAGCACCCCCAAAACCTGTTTCCTTTTGTTGTAATTCTAATCTCATTGCCCCAGTCTGTGTCTGGATAATTAAAATCATTCATGGTGCAAACATGACCTAGTTTTGAAGCCTACTCCATTTGCCAAAGTATTTTGGCTTCCTCTCTCTCACAGATATTTGGTGGTTTATAGCATATCCCTACAAACCAGAGCTGTTTTTCCAGGACTCTACCTCCTCCTGCATCCATATACTTGAATGTCAACCTGAATATGTTGTCTAGAAGATCATAGACTCGCTTATCTCTACAGCAGCGGTGAGCAAACTGGGGGGGTGTGTGCGGGGTTTACAGAGGCCCAGCGCGCTTCCCGAAGGCACTTAAATTAAGTGTCGGGGAAGCAGCGAAGGCCTCTGTAAACTACACCTACCTTGGCTCAGCCGGCTGTTGGAGACGCGTCGCCATGGCAACGCTGTGTCAAATGACGCTTCAAAGTCATGCAACATTATGTTGCCATGGCAACGTGATGTTATGGCGCCCAGACGCCGGAGCCAAGGTAAGAGGGGGGGGGGAGGGCCCACAGGAGAGATGGGAACAGCCAGCAGGGGGGTGTAGGGAAAAAAGATTGTGCTCCCTTGCTCTAGAGGGCCCCTCCAGTTCATGGTCTATACAGGGGAGCTGAGTCAAATTTTGCCATGTGCATGTTTCTGCCTTGTTCAGGTTTTTCCACTGTGCTTTTCCTGCCAATGGGTATTGAGTCTGCCCCATAAAGGGGTGGATACTGTAAGGATTGCAAACATGGAAATCTCCGGCTACATTGCCTCAAAACAACATTTCTGAGATTTGAGGTTGTTTTTCCTTTGCCTCTACCAAGATGGCGGTCAACAGAAAGTGATCTCACTCACCCACACCAAAGCAACCTTGGCTATCTTGCTTCCTGACCGCTCCTGCTCTCGCTTCCAAAACAGGAAATCAGCCTCTGGTTGATATGGAAATGCCTAAACCTTTCATCTCCCTTTATAAGACACTCCTTTCTACTCTCTCCTTGCCTGCGCAAGTTTCTCCAGTTTCTCGCTAGTTCCTGATGGAATCCCTGTGTGATGTCTTCCCTGCCTTTGGGCTTCTGTCTCTCTCCAGCCCTGGAACAGTGACCGCAACCATTCTACCTCTTTCCTGCCCCGACCTCAGAACTGTAACCTCTACTCTGCTGACGCACCCTGCCCTGACCCGGAAACCAGACCCCATCATTCTTACTCATTTAGGATCTAAATACCAGGTTCGGGTCGGTCTATACTTTCTACCTCTACCTAGCTAGTCTTCTCCTGCACAGTAACAAGCGATGTACGCAAACAGGTTGAACTATGTAGCTATAAAGTTGTGAGTCTTGTAATGAGCCACATTATTTTCAATGTGATGGTTCTACAATCCATGATCCTTGTTTCAAATAGGCACAGTAGAGTCAGTGAGTTCGGTGCAATCAAATCGGTGATACAATAAGTGACAGAATTGGTGAGGAGGCCACTGAATAGATTGCTTGAGTGTAGAGCGGTTAACAAAATTTGTCCCTCAACGCAACAAATCTACAGGAACATGAGACATATCAACGACATGTATTTTTGTAATATTTCAATCTGTAGGATTATATTGTTGTGAAGAAGCACGGTGAGCATGTCACAGACAGCAGCAGTCCCTGTGTCACCGAAGGATCATGCCGGACCCAGAGACCCATCATGGAGCATCCAACTAACTCACTGTTACATGAGAGAAACAATGCCAAGATGCTGGAGACTGAGAAGATCCTGGAACACACCAACAGGATAATTCACCTACTGACTGGAGAGGTGAGGGCTGCTGAACAGCGGTACATTTTACCATCTTTGTCTTCATTTAGTCTTTTCTTTAGCTAACTTTGTTCTATGTATCTGTATTTTCCTCTCACCCTTGCTCAACTGGCTTTCCATAAGTAAAACACAATTTCAGGACCAATTATGTCTGGGTAATAAGTGTGGTATTCTTTGTGAAACAGGTACCTATAAAGTGTGATGATGTTGCTGTCTATTTCTCCATGGAGGAGTGGGGTTATTTAGAAGAACACAAGGAGCTCTACAAGGATGTGATGATGGAGAATCACCAAACCCTCATATCACTGGGTAAGAGGAGGTTTTCCCATTCTAGTAGAGATGTCGGTCATGTGGGGTTCTAACAAAAAAGGTGCTCAAGCTAAGTTTATCTGACATTAGATATTTTAGAAAACATAACGTTAATTTGAGGTTTGTGTTGGGAATAAGAAACAGTACATTCCAATCACATTCAGGTGCATGTTTTATACCAATTGAAATATTCAACCAGAAATGTTAAATTATGTTTCCTGTTCCCCATGGCAGTGGGCACCGTAGGGTTAAGTCTATCTCCAGCTGAGTAGGACAGGAAATTGAATTCTTGCAGGTAGGCCATAAAAGGCCCCTCCCACTACCTGCAAATTTAGTCTTTTTCCTGTCCTACAGCTAGGAGTAGTGTTGGTTATTTTTTTTTTAGCAGTACTCACTGGACTGTAGTTAGTGTAGTCGGGCCAAGGGGTTCTCAGCCTCTCTCGTCTTGAAGCTCCGTCAATGCACCGTGGGTGGTTGCAAGACAGAGGCCCATGCGACCGGGCAAAACCGCAAATGTGTCTTTGAACGCTGCGGGGTAGACAACTGTGTCTGTAGGGCAGATCGGAGGCTCTGATAAATATTTCCGCAGATGCGTCTGAGAACGCAGTGGAGTAGGAGAGACAGACCGGCATGGCGTCCCACTTGAGTGCATGGCACGTGCACATCCCACAGGCGGGCATGAGAACAGTGCACTGGAAGCCAAGCACTCCAATTGGGCAGACTGACGGTTGCAATAGAGTGATGGCACACAGAGTTGTGTTAAAGGATCCTGCAGCATGGAATGCTCGTCAGAAAGGAGGACAAATCAGCTGCAGGAAATAGAAGCCAGTATGGAAGCTGCTGCAAGTAAAGGGTCGCTTACAAAAACTAGGCGAGTTTCTTAGTTTAGTAGAAAAGATGAGATGATATTTATGGAACTGAAAGAATGTTCGTTACATTAGTGCCACGGTTATACAACGAGAACAAGGAACCTCTAAAGTAGCAGTGAAGTCCCTGCATCAAAAGACGAAAGCTTCTAAAAAAAAAACTAAATGGTGTGCAGTGGCGTAGCTAGACATTCGCGGGCCCCCGGGCAAAAAAGAAATTTCAGGGCCCCATTGATATTAATACTGACTAGAATTTTTTCTCCCCGATCCTCTCTCAGGGGTGCTCGCGATATTATCTGCCGGTGGGCGCGGGGTTTACAGAGGCCCCGCACGCTTCCCGAAGGCACTTAAATTAAATGCCAGGGAAGCGGCGAAGGCCTCTGTAAAACTTCATTTACCTTTGGTAAGACAGCTTCTGGAGACGCGTCACCATGGCAATGTGACGGAAGTTGCTATTGCGTCATGACGCCCAGAACGCCGGAACCAAGGGGAGGGGAGCACGGAGAGCAGGATAGCCGGCAGGGTGGCGCTCCCTTGCTCTATCTTATCATCCCTCATCTCTCTCCATCATTCGTCGTCATCCCTCATCATCATCTATACCCCTCATCATCTATCCCCTCCTCCTAATCGTCATCCCCTCTCCCCCATACTATCTTTTCCTGGCCCCATCCCCCCCAGCCTCTCTCCTTCCTCCCCCATATATACACACAAACACTACACCATATACACACATACCAAACATGCAACATTAGTGTAACACACACACCATATACAAATACACATTTATTAGATTGTAAGCTCTTCGGGGCAGGGATTTCATTTCCTATTGTCTGATTTTGCTGCACTTATTGTATAATTATAATTCCCTGTACTGTATTCTTTGTGAAGCGCTGAGTACACTTTTGGCGCTATATAAATAAAGACATACAATACAATTTATATTCAACATATAAAAAAAAAACTAAATATACAACATATACATGCAGATAATGCATGAAACACACATATGCATTACAAATACACGCACCAACACATTTATAAACACCCACACACACTTACCAACACAGACATAAGCACACTCTTGCCAACACAGAGAGACACGGAACTGGGAGATGCAGAGAGGAGTAGCAATGGAGTGCTCTGCAGTGCCACCTGCTGCCCGGAAGTGGTTAAGCAGGAAGACTTCCCTACTCACCACCTCCCATTCTGTGATCAGCTCTGCACTCCGCAGCCGGCATCCTCCGCTCTCCTCCTACCCTCCCAAGCCTGTCTCTATCTGAAGAAAGACAGATGGGCTGCCGACAGGGGGGGGAGAGTGGGCCCCCCCTGCTGAGCCCAGGCCCCTGGGCTGCCCGTGTAATAGTTACGCCCCTGATGGTGTGCAGCATGTGAGAAACCAGCTTTAGAAGCTAAAAAGCTTTGTGCAGGCTGCCTTAAAGCAGCAGCAGCAGGAGATTCAAATGAACAAGTAAATTATTTTCTATCATGGATGAAGGATACAGTAAAGCAAAGTGTAGATTCTGCAGAGCAGCAGGCAGTTAAAACAGCTCAAGATCTCAAACCAGCCTGGATGTAGTGAGAATAAACAAAATAGGAATATGGCGCACCGCCAAAGAGTGGGTCAAAACATTAGTATAAAAATGACTTTATTAAGTCCATGTTCAAAAACGGAAGTGTAGCAACCCTCCTACGTGTTTCGTGTGTGTTACACTTTATCAAGGAGTCCCTAGCCTCATGCCCTGTGCCTCTGTTGATGTGTAATATTGAGTGCATCTACACATTACGGATATAGCGCTTGAGCTCCTATACCACTAAAAACTCTTTTCTCTACTTGGATATAGTGAGACGTTGTGACGTTCGTGAGGATTTGGCCCGGGATTAAAGGGGTTACACCCCAATTGGCCACCCTCTAACCTCACCAGGGAGACAAGGGGTTAACTGGGCTGAGGTCCAGAAATGTGATTCAACCCTTGTTATAACATGAAAATGTATATTCCCCTGCACCCATGTATTATTGTACACACTGGGGCTTAAGGGGTTAATATTATATGCATTGCTGTCCCTATTTTGGCAGGCTAGTCACTACCTGCAGGGCTGAATAACAGGAGCCGTTCCATTAAGACTGCTAATGTAGGAACGGAGTGAGCCAGCACCCTGATTGTTGGTGTGCAGCCTCAGGGTAACCCCCCAAGAACACACCTATTAAAAATATAACTTTGTCATAAGGGAAACATATATTTTTGATAAAGTGCCTTTTTGTTGCAGTTAAAATGTACAGGCAGGATGCTATGGTTTCTGCCTGCCTTTGTAATGCATTAAGGAACAAATGTTATGCATACCAGAACCAAATGTTTTGACACCTATGAGCTGGGTCACTTGCCTATGCAAGCAGAACAGCTTGCTAGAATTTGCCTATGCAAGCAGAACAGCTTGCCTATGCAAGCAGAACAGATTGCTGGTGATCAAAGGCTAATTACCTAATTGTTTATGCGGGACCCAGGAACTGGAGTGGGTTGTGAGCGTTAAAGCTCACACTTACAAACCAAGGTATCCTGCAAGAATAAACATAACACAGGGGACAAATGTCGTCCCCCCCCAGGGGTCCCTGCTTCAAAGGATTTATTGATGGGGGCAAGGGGTGGGGCTACCCAAGGAGAAAATCAGAAGGGGTGACCTTATTAAATATAAGAATATTATGAGATGTCCTTGGCTGAACATGCTAAGAGTTACATATGTGTATTCGTGGGAGTTACCCGCAACTAACGGTTACAAACACCTGATGTTTAGCCGGTTCGAACAGACAGATATTAATATCTCTCTTAATTTTAATATTACACTGTAATATTTAGTCTCTTTGGGAGCGTCAGGCGTGACGGAATGTATTAATATGTCTCGCATGCCAGTAAGTACTACTGAACTGAAGTTATGAAGTTATTTAGATAGGGAAAAGCAGTTTTTAAACGTCGTGGGGTGGGAGGAGTTTTACTCTGAGGAAAACTGTCAACTTCACCACTGATTTATGAGAGGGGCTGGGTTTAGGTTGGTTCAAAGGGAAATAATTGTATAAGAACCAGGCTCAGCCTATGGCTATGGTCCTTCATGTCTTCATGCAAAAGGCCTTCATGTTCTGCATGTGTCCTGCATGTATTGCTGTGATGTCAGCTGAAATATGGAAGAAATGGCCCAGTCTGTATCCTGATGGCTTTCTGTCCTAATCTTTAAGTAAGTGTCTATATTTTGCCTGTTATTTGTATAATCTGTGTGTTCACCTTTATCAAGGAATAAATTATATTTTATCATATCTAAATCTCGTCCCAGTTCAGACCCAGTTATAAATATATATATTATTATATATATTTTTGTGTAAATTACAGCCTGCCATAAAGTCACCGTGACAGACGTCTCTTCAGATGAATCGGAGATATATCAACAGATGTCGGAGGGAGAGTACTGTGATTCCTCAGAGCAAGAAATACAGACAGAAGAATCAGAATTTAATCTGGAGGATGGATCCTCTTATAAAAGCTATGAGGTAAATATTGGAATTAGAGGATACAGAAGAAGATCCGATTAAATTATTTGGAGCAAGACAAAAGAAAACCAGATGTTTTCCAATTTATCAAGTAATTAAAGATATGATACAAGCGGAATTATCGCAGCCTGATAGACTGAATATTCCCAGAAAATTCAACAGGATGTAGTATCCTTTTGTACAAAAGAAAGTAAAGTACTGGGAAGTCAGTCCTAAAATTGATGCAGAAATTTCCAGAGTATCAAGGAAAACAACCATACCGGTAGAAGATGCAGCATCGCTCAGAGATGTAATGGATACACAAAAAATGGATAGTGTTTTAAAAATAGCTTATTTAACAGCGGGCACAGCATGCAAACCGGCAATATCAACAACATCGGTATCAAGGGCAATGCGTATATGGATTTCTAATATCGAAGAAGCATTAGAAAAAGGAGTCAAGAGAACCTCTATTTTGAAAGCGCTGGCAGAGATAAAATGGACAGCCGGCAATGTGGCTGAAGCTTAGCTGGACGCAGTAAGACTGGCAACAAGGTTGATGGCATACACAGCATTCAAAAACAGTCTCTGTAATTTGCCTTTTGAAGGACAATTTCTATTTGAGAACCAATTGGAGACAATTATAACCAAAGCATCAGGAGGTAAAAGCCAGTTTTTTCCTCAACAAAGCAGAACTAGAAGATATCTTCCTACATATCAGACAGAAAGAACACAATATAAAGAAGCAAGAACATATCGACCAGGAAAGTCATTCACAAGACAAACGTCATGGAGAGGCGGACAAAACAAGCTTTTTTGGGGCTCATGGGGGAGAGCTTCATTCCCCAGAGGGAAATTCTCATGAGTTCAGCGGCTTCCAGTTGGGGGAAGACTAGGCCAATACGGGGCAGCGTAGACTCAATCAATAAAAGACAGGTGGGTACTTCAGATCCTTTCTTTAGTTTTTTTTTTCAGCTACGGAAGAAACCAAAGACTATCTGCAGGTAGTGGGCGGGGCCTTTATGGCCTACCTGCAAGAATTCAATTTCATGCCCTCTCAGCTGGGGATAGATTTAACCCTATGGTGCCCACAGCCATGGTTCCAGGAAAATAATATTATGGTAAATTGGTTTAAATGTTCTTTTGTCTCACATACAAGCTTATCCGTGTGTGTGTGTGTGTGTGTGTCTGTGTCTGTGAAAAGGGTTAACAAACCGCCCTCCAGTTGTCACACTCACCTTTTCAAAGGGCACTAACAATGATCACTCACACCCCAAAACCATCACACAATACCCCAGTTACATTGCCACACCTAGGATTCATTTTAGGGCTTAGACCTCAGGGTCCTTGGTCCCCCTTATACTAGAAAAATATACATTTAAACAAGAACCCAAATTAGCAAAACATGTCCAAAAATGTGATCAATCTCTTCAAAAGATAATTGGTTCAAAGACATTACTTATTCAATTTTACAGTGCTTATTGCAGAAAAAACAGATTACGAAACATGCAGTACAGGACATAGATTCAGTCTAGTTACAAAATAAATAGAAGTTAAACACCAAGCCTAATACATTACCAGTGAATACTATTAATTCCTTCAAGATGCCATGAAGTAGAAAATATTTTTTAAATGCAGTGTATCGGGTATAACACACCTCTGTGTAAATCTGCCGTAGGGATTTAAAAAAAAAAACGTTTTAAGCCTAGACATTTCATCTTTGACAAGTAACAGCCATTTTGGGTGTGTCTTCCTCATCCCTTTTGACACTTTTAAGTCTGGCTTCTCTGATAAAGGGGAATTATTTCATTTTAATTTGTAAGTATAAAATACCTCATAACTCTCTCCCTGTAACCTTCATATTAACGATACCCACATTCTGGCGTTCAGAGAAGTCCGGCGGATGCATATGTATCACCAGTGACAGTCCTACTTTTAACCTTGAGAGGGAAACTAATTATCTGATATTTGCAACACAGATGATATCTTCTCACATTTTATATCAATACAATCTTGTACTTTTGGCATTTTCAGATTTATACCTGCCATTATTATGGGATATACTATACTATACCAGACCCTGAATTATTTTACATAATGTTAATCAGTAATGGTATTGAATACATTGCTGCCTCTGTTACCTTTTGGTTCTGCTGGTCAGTGAATCTCTACAGAATTTGTCTTTTAAAGTTTATTTCAGCAGATAGAATAATACCTTGTGGTTTATCTGTAAACTGTTGCATGCCATTTTAATTTTAGCATGGTTTGATTGCCACCCAAGTCATGGACACATGATATACCATAATAATCTAACAAGAAACAGAAAAATAGTTCCCAAAAACAGAAGGTTAACATCTTGGTTCCTGGACTTCACATACTTTATTCCTTGCATTGCTTTATTATGGTTTATGCTATTAATGAACCTCTTTTCTCACACTGCCTTTCTTTCTAACAGGTAAGTCCATGAGCAGAAATACACGGGCAGGATGTTCCACTTCTCTTTGCTCACCAGATAGTGTAAATGAAGATAACAGTGTTCTTAAAAATGATCAGGGAAGAAATCGATTGATGCAAAATAAACCAAGGAAAAGACAGAGAAAATCTGTGAGATATGTGGCTAAGGAATCGAACTCAGAGGAAGAAAAAAATCTCACAGGTTCCCACATTTCTACACTCCTAGAACAAACAGGGGCAGAATATGCATATACTCATATTAAGGAAGAAGGCAAAGGAACCATTAATGTACATTCAATTCACAAGTGTAAGTGCAATGAATGTGGTAAAAACATTAAAAATCAATCTGCTTATACAATTCACCAAAAAACACACACCACAGAAAAGCTGTATAGCTGCTCTGAATGTCAGAAATACTTTACTAGTAACTCAGATCTTGTTAACCATCAGAAAATTCACACAGGAGCAAAACCATTTGTTTGCTGTAAATGCGGAAAATGTTTTTCTCGGAACACACTTCTAGTTGAACATCAGAGAATGCACACAGGAGAGAAGCCATTTGTTTGCTCAGAATGTGGAAAATCTTTTACCAACAATTCAACTCTTGTTAGACATAAGAGAATTCACACAGGAGAAAGGCCATTTGTTTGCTCTGAATGTGGAAAATGTTTTACTCGGAACACACTTCTAGTTCAACATCAGAGAATTCACACAGGAGAGAAGCCATTTGTGTGCTCTGAATGTGGAAAATCTTTCCCCAACAACTCAAATCTTGTTGTACATAAGAGAATTCACACAGGAGAAAAGCCATTTGTTTGTGCTGAATGTGGAAAAGGTTTTTCTCGGAACACACTTCTAGTTGAACATAAGATAATTCACACAGGAGAAAAGCCATTTGTTTGCTTTGAATGTGGAAAATCTTTCTCCAACAACTCAACTTTTGTTGTACATAAGAGAATTCACACAGGAGAAAAGCCATTTGTTTGTGCTGAATGTGGAAAATGTTATTCCCAGCGCTCATCTCTTTTTGCACATAAGATAATTCACACAGGAGAGAAGCCATTTGTTTGTGCTGAATGTGGAAAATGTTTTTCCAAGCGCTCATCTCTTGTTGCACATAAGATAATTCACACTGGAGAGAAGCCATTTGTTTGTGCTGAATGTGGAAAATGTTTTTCCCAGCGCTCATATCTTGTTAAACATAGGAGAATTCACACAGGAGAGAAGCCATTTGTTTGCTCTGAATGTGGAAAAGGTTTTTCTCGGAATGCACATCTTGTTCAACATCATAGAATTCACTCAGGAAAGAAGCCATTTGTTTGCCCTTAATGTGGGAAATGTTTTATCCAGAATTCAGATCTTATTAAACATCAGAGACAACACAGACAAACATAAAATTAAAAAGGCTACTGTATTATTGTGACGGGAAGGGTCCCAGGGACCAGTTTTTTCCAGGGCTCTTCTGGCCACTAAAAACTAGAACTACCAGGTTTTAATGTAAGTAGCGAGAAAACCCGACTGAAGAGCTCAAAGGTAAACACCTAATAGCGTCTGCCAGTGATACCAATGGGAGATAAGGAGCCTCAGGGGGAGAGGTTGTAGAGAGTATAACTGCTATTGTAGACAATTGTATCCATGTAACATGATGCAGAAAGACAAGATCACCCTGGAGTAGCACTTTACTCACGATACAGCCATCCTCTGTAAGTCCGTAGCTCTCACTCTCTCCTGATGTCAGTGTGTGCGCACACAGATGACGTCACTCCCCAGCGCTGGCCCGATCCGGAACATCAGAGAAATAGAAATGATCGATGCTGCTGCCTCTCAAAAACCAGGGACTCACCAGGTAAAAATAAAACTGAAGTTTATTCTAATCACATTAAAAATGAACACTCAGGACAAACAAAAATAGAGCAACCTCCTCCCACATGTTTTGAGCATGCACTGCCCTTTCTCAAGAATGCCCGAAACATGTGGGAGGAGGTTGCTCTATTTTTGTTTGTCCTGAGTGTTCCAGCCTGTCTCGTATCTGAACGAAAGACAGATGGGCTGCACGAGGGGGGGGAGAGTGGGGCCCCCCTGCTGAGCCCAGGCCCCTGGGCTGCCCTTGTAATAGTTACGCCCTGAGGTGTGCAGCATGTGAGAAACCAGCTTTAAAGCTAAAAAGCTTTGTGCAGGCTGTCCTTAAAGCAGCGCATGCAGCGAATTCAAAATCACAAGTAAATATTTCTATCATGGATGAAGGATCAGTAAAGCAAAGTGTAGATTCTGCAGAGGCAGCAGGCAGTTAAAACAGCTCAGATCTCAAAAACCAGCCTGGATGAGTGAGAAATAAACAAAATAGGAATATGGCGCAACCGCCAAAAGTGGGGTCCAACATTAGTTAAAAATGACTTTATTAATCCATTTTCAACACGGAATGTAGCAACCCCTACTGTTTCGTGTGTGTTACACTTTCATCAGGAGTCCCTAGCCTCATGCCCTGTGCTCTGTTTGATGTGTAATATTGAGTGCATCTACACATTACGGATATAGCGCTTGAGCTCCTATACCACAAAAACTCTTTTCTCTACTTGGATATATTGAGACGTTGTGACTTTCGTGGGATGTTGGCCCGGTATTAAAGGGGTTTACACACACCAATTGGCCACCCTCGTAACCTCACCAGGATACAAGGGTTTAACTGGGGCTGAGGTCCAGAAATGTATTCAACCCTTGTTATAACATGACAATGTATATTCCCCTCTGCACCCATGTATTATTGTACCACTGGGGCTTAAGGGGTTAATATTATATGCATTGCGGTCCCTATTTTGGCAGGCTAGTCACACCTGCAGGGCTGAATAACAGGAGCCTTCCATTAAGACTGCTAATGTAGGAACGGAGTGAGCCACACCCTGTTGTTGGTGTGCAGCCTCAGGGTAACCCCCAAGAACACACCTATTAAAAATAATAACTTTGTCTAAGGAACATTATTTTTGATAAAGTCCTTTTTTTTTGCAGTTAAAATGTACAGGCAGGATGCTATGTTTCTTGCCTGCCTTTGTAATCATTAAGAACAAATGTTTGCATACCAGAACAAATGTTTTGACACCTATGAGCTGGTCACTTTCCTGCCTATGCAAGCAGAACAGCTTGCTAGAATTTGCCTATGCAACAGAACAGCTTCCTATGCCGCAGAACAGATTGCTGGTGATCAAAGGCTAATTACCTAATGGTTTATGCGGGACCCGGAACTGGAGTGGGTTGTGAGCGTTAAAAGCTCACACTTACAAACCAAGGTATCCTGCAAGAATAAACATAACACGGGGACAAATGTCTTCCCCCCCCAGGGTCCCTGCTTCAAAGGATTTATTGATGGGGCAAGGGGTGGGGCTACCCAAGGAGAAATCAGAAGGTGTGACCTTATTAATATAAGAATATTATGAGATTCCTTGGCTGAACATGCTAAGGTTACATATGTGTATTCGTGTGGAGTTACGCCCCACTAACGGTTACAACACCTGATGTTTAGCCGTTTCGAACAGACAGAAAAATATCTCTCTTAATTTTAATTACACTGTAATATTTAGTCTCTTTGGGAGCGTCCGTGACGGAATGTATTAATATGTCTCGCATGCCAGTAAGTACTACTGAATTAATTATGAAGTTTTTAGATAGGGAAAGCAGTTTTTAAACGTCGTGGGGTGGAGAGGGTTTAACTCTGAGGAAAACTGTCAACTTCACCACTGATTTATGAGAGGGGCTGGGTTTAGGTGTGTGTTCAAAAGGGAAATAATTGTATAAGAACCAGGCTCAGCCTATGGCTATGGTCCTTCATGTCTTCATGCAAAAGGCCTTCATGTTCTGCATGTGTCCTGCATTTATTGTCTTGATGTCAGCTGAAATATGGAAGAAATGGCCCAGTCTGTATCCTGATGGCTTTCTGTCTGCAATCTTTAAGTAAGTGTCTATATTTTGCCTGTTATTTGTATAACTGTGTGTTCACCTTATCAAGGAATAAATTATATTTTATTTATCATATCTAAATCTTGTCCCAGTTCAGACCCAGATTTAAATATATATATATTATATATATTTTTTGTGTAAATTACACGCTTGCCATAAAAGTCACCGGGACAGACGTCCTTCAGTGAATCGGAGATATATCAACAGATGGTCGGAGGGAAGTACTGTGATTCCTCAGAGCAAGAAATACAGACAGAAGAATCAGAATTTAATCTGGAGGATGGATCCCTTATAAGATATGAGGAAATATTGGAATTAGAGGATCAGAAGAAGATCCGATTAATTATTTGGAGCAAGACAAAAGAAAAACCAGATTTTTCCAATTAATCAAGTATAAAGATATGATACAAGCGAATATCGCACCTGATGACTGAATATCCCAGAAAAATTCAACGGATGTAGTATCCTTTTGTACAAAAGAAAGTAAAGTACTGGGAAGTCATAGAAAAAACAGAAACAGAATAGATTCTAAATGATGCCGAAATTTCAGATACAATAAAACACCTACCGTAGAAGAAGCATCAGCATCGCTCAGAGATTTATGGATACCCAAAAAATGGTATATTGTTTAAAAATGCTTATTAACAGCGGGCACAGCATGCAAACCGGCATATCAACAACAGTGTATCAAGGGCAATGCGATATGGATTTCTAATATCGAAGAACACATAGAAAAAGAGTCAAAGAACCTCTATTTTGAAAGCGCTGGCAGAGATAAAATGGACAGCCGGCAATGTGGCTGAAGCTTAGCTTGAACGCAGTAGACTGGCAACAAGGTTTTATGGCATACACCATTCAAAACATTCTCTGTAATTTGCCTTTTGAAGGACAATTTCTATTTGAGAACCAATTGGAGACAATTATAACCAAAGCCAGGAGGTAAAAGCCAGTTTTTTTCTCAACAAGCAGAAACTAGAAGATATCTTCCTACATATCAGACAGAAAGACACAATATAAAGAACAAGACATATCGACCAGGAAAGTCATTCACAAACAAACGTCATGGAGAGGGCGGACAAAACAAGCTTTTTTGGGGCTCATGGGGGAGAGCTTCATTCCCCAAGGGAAATTCTCATGAGTTCAGCAGCGCTTCCAGTTGGGGAAGACTAGGCCAATACGGGGCAGCGTAGACTCAATCAAATAAAAACAGGTGGTTACTTCAGATCCTTTCTTTAGTTTTTTTTTTCATCTACGAGAAACCAAAGACTATCTGCAGGTAGTGGGCGGGGCCTTTATGGCCACCTGCAAGAATTCATTTCATGCCCTCTCAGCTGGGGATAATTAACCCTATGGTGCCCACAGCCAGGTTCCAGGAAAATAATATTAGGTAAATTGGTTTAAAATGTTCTTTTGTCTCACATACAAGCTTATCCGTGTGTGTGTGTGTGTGTGTGTCTGTGTCTGTGAAAGGGTTAACAAACCGCCCTCCAGTTGTCACACTCACCTTTTCAAAGGGCACTAACAATGATCACTCACACCACCCAAAACCATCACACAATACCCCGTTACATTGCCACCCTAGTGATTCATTTTAGGGCTGACCTCAGGGTCCTTGTCCCCCTTATACTAGAAAATATACATTTAAACAAGAACCCAAATTAGCAAAACATGTTCCAAAATGTATCACTCTTCAAAGATATTGGTTCAAAGACATTACTTATTCAATTTTACAGTGCTATTGCAGAAAAAACAGATTACGAAACATGCAGTACAGGACATAAGATTCAGTCTAGTTACAAAATAAATAGAAGTTAAACACCAAGCCTAATACATTACCAGTGAATACTATTAATTCCTTCAAGATGCCATAAGTAGAAAATTTTTTTAAATCAGTGTTCGGAGAACACACCCTGTGAATCTGCCGTAGGGATTTAAAAAAAAAAACGTTTTAAGCCTAGACATTTCATCTTTGACAAGTAAACACATTTTGGTGTTGTCTTCCTCATCCCTTTTGACACTTTTAAGTCTGGCTTCTCTGATAAAGGAATTATTTCATTTTATTTGTAAGTATAAAATACCTCATAACTCTCTCTCCTGTAACCTTCATATTAACGATACCCACATTCTGGCGTTCAGAGAAGTCCGGGCGGATGCATAGGTATCACCATGACAGTCCTACTTTTAACCTTGAGAGGGAAACATTATCTGATATTTGCAACACAGATGATATCTTCTCACATTTTATATCAATACAATCTTGTACTTTTGGCATTTTCAGATTTATACCTGCCATTATTTATGGGATATACTATACTACCAGAACCCTGTAATATTTTACATAATGTTAATCACGTAATGGTATTGAATACATTGCTGCCTCTGTTACCTTTTGGTTCTGCTGGTCAGTGAATCTCTACAGAATTTGTCTTTTAAAGTTTATTTCAGCAGTAGAATAATACCTTGTGGTTATCTGTAAACTGTTGCATGCCATTTAATTTAGCATGGTTTGATTGCCACCCAAGTCATGGACACATGATACCATAATAACTAACAATAAACAGAAAATAGTTCCACAAAAACAGAAGGTTAACTCTTGTTCCTGACTTCACATACTTTATTCTTGCATTGCTTTATTATGGTTTAGCTATTAATGAAACCTCTTTTCTCACACTGCCTTTCTTCAACAGGTAAGTCCATGACAGAAATACACGGCAGGATGTTCCACTTCTCTTTGCTCACCAATAGTGTAATGAAGATAACAGTGTTCTTAAAAATGATCAGGGAAGAAATCGATTGATCAAAATAAACCAAGGAAAAGACAGAGAAAATCTGTGAGAATGGGCTAAGGAATCGACTCAGAGAGAAAAAAATCTCACGGTTCCCACATTCTACACTCCTAGAACAAACAGGGCAGAAATGCATATACTCATATTAAGGAAGAAGGCAAAGGAACCATTAATGTAACATTTCACAAGTGTAAGTGCAATGAATGTGGTAAAAACATAAATCAATCTCTTATACAATTACACAAAAAACACACACCACAGAAAAGCTGTATAGCTGCTCTGAATGTCAGAAATACTTTACTAGACTCAGATCTTGTTACCATCAGAAAATTCACACAGGGACAAAACCATTTGTTTGCTGTAAAGCGGAAAATGTTTTTCTCGAAACACACTTCTGTTGAACATCAGAGATGCAACACAGGAGAAAGCCATTTGTTTGCTCAGAATGTGGAAAATCTTTTACCACAATTCACTCTTGTTAGACATAAGAGAATTCACACAGAAAAGGCCATTGTTTGCTCGAATGTGGAAACACGAAACCGTCGGACACACACTTCTAGTTCAACATCAGAGAATTCGGAGAAGCCTTTGTGTTGCTCATTCACTGTGTTTCGCACAATTTGCGTGTCACACAGTACATCAATTTCAGAACATGCACGACAATCGGTCACAGGAAAGCCATTTGTTGCTGGAATGTGGAAAAGGTTTTTCCGGGAATCAACACTTCTAGTTAACATAAGATAATTCACCAGAGAAAGCCATTTGTTTGCTTTGAATGTGGAAAATCTTCTCTCAACAACTCAACTTTTGTTTACATAAGAATTCACACAGGAGAAAAGCCATTTGTTTGTGCTGAATGTGGAAAAGTGTTATCATCCCACGCGTCTCATCTCTTTTGTGCACATAAGATAATCATGCACCAGGGAGAAGCCATTTGTTTGTGCTGAATGTGGAAAAGTTTTCCAAGCGCTCATCTCTTGTTGCACATAAGATAATTCACACTGGGAGAAGCCATTGTTTGTGCTGAATGTCGGAAAATGTTTTTCCCAGCGCTCATCTTGTTAAACATAGGAGAATTCACACAGGAGAGAAGCCATTTGTTTGCTCTGAATGTGGAAAAGGTTTTTCTCGGAATGCACATCTGTTCAACATCATAGGAATTCACTCAGAAAAAGCCATTGTTTTCCCTAATGTGGGAAATGTTTTATCCAGAATTCAGATCTTATTAAACATCAGAGACAAACACAGACAAAACATAAATTAAAAAGGCTACTGTATTATTGTGGACGGGAAGGGTCCCAGGGACCAGTTTTTTCCAGGGCTCTTCTGGCCACTAAAAACTAGAACTCACCAGGTTGTAATGTAAAGTAGCGAGAAAACCCGACTGAAGAGCTCAAAGAAACACCTAATAGCGTCTGCCAGTGATACCAATGGAGATAAGGAGCCTCAGGGGGAGAGGTTGTAGAGAGTATAACTGCTATTGTAGACAATTGTATCCATGTAACATGATGCAGAAAGACAAGATCACCCTGAGTAAGCACTTTACTCACGATACACCAGCCATCCTCTGTAAGTCCGTAGCTCTCACTCTCTCCTGATTCATTGTGTGCGCACACAGATGACGTCACTCCCCAGCGCTGGCCCGATCCGGAACATCAGAGAAATAGAAATGATCGATGCGGCTGCCTCTCAAAAACCAGGACTCACCAGGTAAAAATAAAACTGAAGTTTATTCTAATCACATTAAAAA